>CM042438.1:4773155-4995655 GCA_023631565.1 Gymnocephalus cernua | reverse complement strand
CCCCTCTGTAACCTTTGCTAGAAATAAGCTGACATCTCCATATTATCTCATTACATTACATTACATGTCATTTAGCTGACGCTTTTTATCCAAAGCGACTTACAATTGCTGTATATATATCAGAGGTCGCACGCCTCTGGAGCAACTAGGGGTTAAGTGTCTTGCTCAGGGACACATTGGTTGATGGATCGCAGTGGGAATTGAACCCAGATCTCTCACACCAAAGGTATGTCATATCCACTGCGCCATCACCACCCACCAAATTTCTCATGTTGTTTACTGTGACCTGGTAAACAGGAAAGGACAGACCCTTTACATGTTAGGGGAGAGGATACACGTTATATCAGGTGAAGAAACGGCCTGATATTTTGTGTATCCCCTCTGTAACTTATATGGTAGACAGGTGAACAGAGCAGTTACTTGAAAAGCCATATAAAACTAAATCAAATTAAAACAGAAATATTTCAAGGGTCTGAATATTTGTGTCAATGTGATATTTCATTATTTTTATTGCAAACCTTTCTAAAATCCTGTTTTCACTTTGTCATTATGGAATATTGAGTGTATAGATTGATAAGGTAAAATAAATGCATTAAAACTGTTTCAGCATAAGGCAGCAACATGACAGAGAAACATCAACAACGCACTGCTAACACCCACAACATTTCCAAAGCAAAACACATTATTAAAGACAGTTCTCACGCTGTCCACCAGCCCGTTACTCTCATGGCGTCAGGTCCATCAGAACATAGTCTCACATTGCCAGACCTTCCTCCACAGCTCTGCAAAGGAGGGTCTGGAGAAAAGCGTGCTCTGGTTTATTGGACTTTCTTAAAACCAATCTCAATCGTGTTGGGCGGTGCTAAGCGCCGGACGGAGCAACGGTGCCGCTGCAAAATAGTCTCAGGAAGGAACTTGTTTTGGTGGAACATGTGTACGTTCAAAAGTAGTTTTAGTCGTGCAACAGAAAACTCAGACTGGACAGATAGTCTAGCTAGCTGTCTGGATTTACCCTGCAGAGATCTGAGGAGCAGTTAACCAGAGTCCTCACAAATCCACCAGAGGTTAGAATTACAACACAAAGGAAGCCCAAGGCAACGGATATCCGGCCTAAATGAGAATTTCCGGCGGCAATGGAGCAATCCCGGAATTGTAACGTCGAGGATATAGACTAGCACTGATGTAATGTTTTTTTATCTGTTTGGGTGAGACCAACGAGGATTTTATGGCCTTGGCTGGACAATAAAGTTGATACTACCTGCCCTCATTTCATAGTGTCAAGTCATAACAGAAGTTATCTCAGGACACTTTACAGGTTACAGAAAGACTAGGTCTAGCCCACATTCTATAATTTACAGAGACTCAACAGTTTGGATGTGTGCAACATAGTTTCTTTTAAGCACCGCTGAGAGGGGAGTTGTATACATTTAAATATAATGACAATAAAGGCTTCTTATCTTATCTAATCTTATCTTAACAAAATATGAAAACAAAGCGGTCTGAATACTTTCTGAACACACTGTGGACACAATGTTGCATTCTGACAGAGGAAAGGAGCGAATGTTTCCCATATGTACAGTACAGTAAACGTGTAGAAAATAACTTATCAGCAGCGTAATTCTTTCACGTCATATTTAACCCTTGTGTTGTCTTCCCGTTGACCATGAACTTGTTGTCCTTCGGGGTCATAATTGACATTGAACTTTTTTTGGCGCTTTTCCCAACGTTTGTTCCTTTTTTCGATGCTTTTTACGCTTTTTTAACATTTTTCTTTTAAATTCATGGTCAATAAACCCAATTTACATGACATTATACCAAATTGTTAAGTTAAAAAATGCAGAAATTATGAATTATTTTGACTATTAGTTAAGACAAGAGGATGTTGAGTGGATCACTGACTGTCAAAGTTTAGTCAGGACACGGTTTTGAAGCCATTTAAACATTTTTGTAAATGCTATTAAATTTAATAAATCACCCAACATTTTATGTAAATAATCATTATTATTTTTAAATGTTGTATGGGTTCTATACAATGTACATCTATGCTATTTTGGGGCAATTTGGTTGAAAGAAGCCCATATTGCTGATGTTAAAAACTTTGAAAATGCATCAAATTTGACCCGAGGACAACGCAAGGGTTAAGGCCCTCACTAGCCCTTAACACACACAAACACACAGACTCTGACATGGTGTTAATGCAGATATCTATGTTTATTAGAAAGATTTTCAACAAACATTTCGTCTTTTTACAGAGGAACTGCACAAGTGCAAAATGCAGCTGAACCCAGGGGAGCAAAATTAAGTTTACAGGTCTACACAGAGTGTGTCTTCACAGGTCAGACCGCCAGCCTGGCTCCACCTTCCAGCCTTTATTCATCTGGGTAATGAGTCGTCGAATTTTCAAGGTGAGACGGGGGGAAAACAGCGGCAGCCATCTTGGATCAAAAGGCCTGCTGATTGTTAGCAGGGGACCCAAGATGGCATCTCTATACCATACACATACACTCTGTGCAGCCCCAGAAAAAAATGAAGAAGAAATAAAGACGCTGTACATCGACTCTTCATCCTAATGTGTTAAAACTATAAAATACAAATAAATGTACATGCCAATCTTTCATCTATATAAGTGCAGGGCTCTTTTACAGGTCAAAGACAATAAAAATAAATCTGTAAATCCTACAGTCTTATTTTCAATATTCAAGTGTTCTTTCTCTTTTTGTATTGTCAAACATCTATTTGTGTTTAATTGACATTCTCAATAAAAGCTCATTTTCTGCTTGGTAGTCATTCTGAATAATGTGCTATTTTTTAATTTTTTTTTTATATTTTAAAGTTTTTCAAATCATCCCGACAACAATAAAACTCTCTTGTACATACAGCGGGATGCATCGTGCGCTGTTTCCCTGATGCCATTTATACAACGTGACTCATTCACAACCTCTCATGTTTTGCATACGTGAACGAGGAAGAAGTAGAGAGGGAGAGAGAAAGAGAGGAAGATCTGCGCTCAAAACACTAGCGCCAAAATATCCTCCGACCTCACTTGTTTATCTTCCTCTCGCCTTCTTTTCCCTATCTTCACCCTTTTCCTCCCCCTTTCCTCCTCTTCTTCCTTTCCTCCTCCTCCTCCTCCTCCTCCTCCTCCTCCTCCGCCGGGACGCCTCAGTTCCACAGTTTGAGGAAGCTGTCCCAGGATCCTGTGCAGACGCCCATACCGTCATCGGGGACGCCGGTGCAGCTCACCCTGTTGTCATGGCCGGACAGCACACCTGGGGGAGGAGAGGAGGAGAGGAGGAGAGGAGGAGAGGAGGAGAGGAGGAGAGGAGGAGAGGAGGAGAGGACAAGAGGAGGAGGAGTGGGTATAGAAAACAAATGAAAGGAAAGAAAAGGAGAGACAGTATGCAAAAAAAGGAATTAAAGGAGAGGAAAAGCACAAAAACACAGATATAAAAAAACTTTGAAAATGGGTCAAATTTGACCCGAGGACAACACAAGGGTTAAATGTCTCAATCCCTGAGTGACTACATGATAAGAGTTCTAGTGTGAATGTTTGTCTTTGTCTCTCCCCTTCCTGAAACTAATATTAACCTCCACTCTGAAACCTCTGCAGGCCATTTATTACTCTGAAATTAGATTTCATAACGCCGGCGCTACACACATCACTCCTGTTTGTCGATTGGTTCCTTCTGAATGTGAACGAAGTTCGAATGTATAAAGACTTCTAACAGAGTTCAATTCTAAATTTGTTTTTCTACATTTATTTCTCATGAAAGCCTGAATAAATCAACCCCCCCACTCACCAACTTTCTCTCCCTTCAGTGAGTCCCAGATGTGGCAGTTGAAGTCGTCGTAGCCGGCAAAGACAAGGCGGCCTGAGTTGGAGAGAGCTACAGACGTGACGCCTGAGTTCAGGCTGGAGTCCTGGTAGTTCATCACCTCCTGGTCGGATCGCAGGTCGTACATCTTGCAGGAGCAGTCGTCGGAGCCTGTGATGAAGCAATTCCCATTGGGCATATACTGAGGCGGGGAGAGAAGAAGAAGAAGAAGAAAAGGCTTTTGTTTGTATTCATGTGTAGCGCTGATTTTAAATGTCCAATGTGTGTGAATTTCTCCCATCTAGCGTTGAGATCATATGTCGCAATCAACTCTCTCCCGCCACGCAGTTCAAAGTATGTATTACAACTACGGTACGCTTTTTTCTGATGACGACGGTCTCTTGCTCTTTTCAATATCCTTTTTCTTTGTCTGGGCAAAGAAGAAGAAGACTCCTGTTCCTGAAATTTGGATTTTGAATATGTGTGGTCCTCCATGTTTCGATACCCGTTAGCAGCATTAGCAGCAGCTGTGAGTTTATCATGTGACAGAGAAAACGCGAAAGGCGGAGCAGTATGTCCTGTATGCCCCTTACCGGCTAACATATTTCAAGATGGCGGTGGTAAATATTCATGAAAAGGACAAGTTTGTGAACGGCAACACAGATTTTGAGAATGACCACCGTACACTGTGAAGCGAAACAAAAGCCGCTCTACAAAATAAAAGAAAAGCTAGTATCTAAGCATCTAGAAAACTTGCACATTTTTGTGAAAGATAACCGTTTTGAGCCAGTGAAAATGAATAGCAGGTAATTCTATATTACTTTCAAAAAGCAAAAGCTGATTAATGAAGTCAATATATTAAGATACTAAGTCAATATTTTGAGATATTAAGTCAATGTATTGAAATACTAAGTATCAAACCACATGCAAACAATAGAAACATTGATGTTTAAATGTATTCAGCACTCACAATCTGTTTTATTTTCCCTGGAGAAAAATTGGCTAGTGAAAAATCTGATTGGCTGGTAACTTTGAAAATCTACTAGCCATGTTGGCTGGCGTTGAAGTGAATTTAAAGCCCTGCTCACATTGATGGCGTTGATGTCGCTGGTGTGTCCGGAGAAGGTCTGCTTGCAGGTCCCTTCCCTCAGGTCCCACAGCTTGGCCAGAGAGTCACAGGCTCCAGAGATGAAGGTGTTCTGGTCGGCGGAGAGAGCCAGCGACATGCAGTCTCCAATGTGGTTGGTAAAGATAATCTTCTGCTTGCCAGTCTCCAGGTCCCACAGACAGCTGGAGAAGAGAGGGAGGAAGAGCGGAATGAGTGCAAGGAGAGAATGAAAAGGATCAAAGACATTTGGGTCTAATCATTATTGGGCCTGACTTCTTTGGATCAGGTTTCTTCTTTTTTTTGTGAATATTCATTTATGAATGCCAGTTTTGAGTAGGTTTTCCTTGGGTCTGTTTCATATCTGACCTGTGAAAGCCAAACTATGAGGATCATGAAGCAGTAAACAAATGTGACGTTTAGAAGAAGGCCAACAGACTGATGGAACACCCATCTAAAAACACACCTGCAATTACTGCTTTGCACAGGTGCCACCAAAGAGAACAAAACGGATATCTTTGAGTTTTGAGTGGATTTGATTCGTGGGAGCAGTTTGGGATCAAAAACATGACATTTTGCAGATGTTTCCAGCCAACAATGATCAACAATAAACTCACCAGGTGGTGTCGCCGGAGGCTGTGATGATCTCAGTGTCGCTAAGGAAACGAGCGCAAGACAGGTAACCTGGGTGGGAAATGAACACGAACAATCAGTCCGACCGAACGTCAACATTCAACTCATTTGATGTTTATTCTTTTATGTAATGTAATCTTTCATTTTGATGTTTCCCCTGAGTGCATGTTTTCAGTCAGGAGACAAAATGGCGCCGGCGGATGTCATCCTCACCTGTGTGTGCGTCCAGCTCCCTGAGGGTCTTGGGGCTGGCAGCCTTGATGTTGTACACTGTGCACATGTTATCCAGACCGCCGCTGGCCACCAGGTTACCGGAGGGGGCGAAGGCGACGCTCATCACCCAAGCTGACTTTAGTGGGACAGCAACCAACTGGGAAGTCGAAATTTAGTTTGTTTTTAGTTGATTTACAGCCTCCTTCTAGCACCAGACCCTTCTTCCCAGTTGTAACTGAGAGCGGGTCTGGGCAAGCTTCATTAACAGCCCATTTCCAAAGGGGCATCACCCTGCAGATTTCGTCCCCCCCAGCTTTGTTCCTAAACGAAAATCTGCAGAATCTAGGGTGGAGATGAGTTAACATGCTAAGTTTTATTTTAATTTGTTGTGGAAAATCTGTGGAGAAATTCTGCAAATTTCTGCGTCCTCAGATTACGGGTGGCCCTTGGTAATCATTGAGCTGATCACAATAATCAACAACATACTGTATAAAATCACAGTAACTATTATGTACAGTGACTTGCTGTGTTTTATTTTACAGTTACATTATTGTTTCTGTAAATGAAAACAAAGCACTAACACTAAGTTGCTTGTTACTACATCCTGGTTGTCCTAATTTGTTTATCAAAAATCCAATTGAGCAGCTCCACTGGTGCGGTTGGGGTTAAGGGCCTTGCTGAAGGGCACCTCAGTGGTGGTAATGAGGGAGGGACAAGTGCTGCTCTTTCACTTTCCCCACCAGATTTTATCCTACTGGTCTGAGGATTGAACTAGCGAGCTCCCAGTCCCATGATTGCTTCCTTAACCCCTAGGCCACCACTGCCCCAATGATCTCTCTCTCTCTCTCTTATCGTTTGGACAATTGCTGCCAGTTATTTACTGTGAATTCCGCGGTACGTTGTTTACAGTGATGTGATCTTACCTTGTTCCCTGTGTAGCAGTCCCAGACGAGAAGCTTGCCATCCTGTGATGCACTGACCATTGACCTGTGAGAGAGACAAGAAAGTCACCGTCTGTGTTTGAAGAAATCATTATTATTTAAAAAATGAAGACAACGTTGTGGGTCAGATTCCTGAGAGCCGAGTGTTGTGTTGCAGGCAGTACTGCTCCTCATCATCAATAAAGTCTATCATGTCTTAATAATTGGATACCTGTTTCTTAAATGTTAATATATTGGATCTTAACCCTCCTGTTGTTCTCGGGTCAATCTATATCAGAAATTTGCTGCTTGGACAAATGACTTATGGGGGCCTTTTTGTTGGGGGCAGGACGGTCTCTATCTGACAGGTGAATGAATACAGTAAAGAAAACATGATCTACATTCAAGTGTGGCTTTTCTGAAGCTACCACATTTAAACTACCCATTCTAGTCTGTAGCTATCAAGTCCAATGAGTGAAAAGAAAAATAATGTTATGACAAAAGTGCTTTCTTTTTTTTTTTCTTTCTTTAATTCTGTGTGTCTGTGTGTGTCCAAAATGGGGAATGGAGGGACTTCCACAGATACTTCACTGAACCATTCAGATCATTTCTGCCTTTACAGTAATATTGTAAAATAAGCCTGAGTTTCAGGGTCCTGGTACTGTGCATGCTGGCTCACTGTCACCCTATCATGGTTTACTGGGACACTTGAACAGAGCCATTGATAATATTGTGCCTGTGCATTAGAAAAGTATTTTTAGACTCCTGTCCACCCTCTCGTCCTCACCTGTTGTCAGCAGACCAGTGCAGCGAGTAGATTTTAGCCAGGTGACCCTTGAGGTTCTTCCTGAGCTTTAGCTGGACTCGGCCCACCGCGGACGCCCCTCCTGCTGCTGTTGCCATGGTGCCATCATTCACAGCCTTACGGGCCGCCTGGTGGTCCCAAGGGAAATTACATGTTGGTGAAACAACAGAGAGGAGAAAGAAGAACAGAGTAAGGAAGGTAAACTCCACCTAGATTTCCTCCCAACATGCAGTTTGAAGTTGAGTTCATCAGGATTATGTAATGCAGACCCAATTAAAAGATGACATATTAACACATGTGTAGGTGTTATTGTCAGTCAATTAAACTTTATATTTTAAAGGCATGAGGATACGTAGTGGAAGTGACAGCAGCTTTCATACAAACATGCAGCCCAAAGCGCCTCACACACCAACATTGAAACAACACAGAAAAAAAACTAAATAAAAAATGAACAACAATAAATATAATTTTGCACGACTAAAAACGACAACAATAAAACAATACAATGTTGAATAAAAAAGAAAACTGAAAATATAAATGAAATAGACACCAGGGATAAAAATAATACAAATTAATCAAAATTAAAAGTTAAGGCTATAATAGTACTCCAAATTAAAAGCCAGATCAGAAAGATAAGACTTTAATTTCTTTAAAAATACTATATACTATAGAGTTGCTTTTATATATATATATATATATATATATATATATATATATATACATACACACATATTTTACATATTGTCACTGTCCAATGCAAACCATGTATCTCCATTTTTCTTCATGGTTTGAGAACATTCTCTTAAGATAAATAAACCTGTTTAAAACCCATCGGATTATCTGGAAAAGAGTTGTTTACGAAGGACAAACGTAAGTTTTTTTTTGGAGATGCGTGTTTTTTTTACAGGACCACAATGCTATGTTTTGTGTAATCACAATGCTTCCACAGATTTAAACCACCTTCATCAGGAAGCACTGTGTGTGTGTGTGTGTGTGTGTGTGTCAAGGGGCTCACCTCAATCTTTGTACGGAGGCCATCGCACTCCTTTTTCAGCGCATCCATTTCAGCTTTCTCAGCTGCCATGGCGACGTTTGCTTGGGGATGTTACTGACGGTAAGAAGAAAACTGTCACTCTGAAACAGGAAAGAGGGGACAAAGAGAGAGAGAGAGGACAGGAATAAGGAAGAGAAGACAATGCAATGTGTTAGTTAGGTAAAGTATCAGAACAACAACTCCTGCAGGAATTGACTGCCTCTGGGCCAACACTGTGTTTCCCGACTACTATACGATACAGTACAGGTTCAGTAGAGGTTCACTGTAGACCAGGCTGTGCATCACTCAGGGACCCTGATACCTTGATCTGGAACACATGGGTTGCTGTTACAACATCACAACTGGGGCAAAGATTAGACACATCCCTGACAGGTTTAATCCCTTAACCCAAAGTTGTAATACCGTTATTAGCTCTCACGCTGGTCCAACTATACGATGTACTGTACAGAGTGTGAAGGGAGGGAGAGATGAACAGAACGGTGACACGAATGTGAAGGAAAGAAATACCGACCATGGTAGGAAAGAAATAATAGAAACAGAAAGGAAAGATTGCACAAAGACATAGCAAAGTATAGATGTAGCAGAGACAGGATTTGGAAAGAGAAGAGAGGAATACCCGTTGCGAAGGACAGATGCAAAAGAAGGGAAGGAAGTGAAAAGGGGAGCTAAAACCTAATTTAGACTTTTCTCAATGTATATGAACATGTTGCAAAAAAACTGTTCCCTGAACTGTGTCAGTGAATTTCTAGAGTTACACAGCTGAGCTTTAATGTTCAATGTAGATAAATCAAACGTCACTTTTATTAACTGAATCTGACATTACACTTCAGGGTTCTTTATCTCAAAGAACTTCGGACCGGCTCATCTTGTGGTCGTGTTTTGACATTTCTCATTTCGAGAAATTCATTTCTAAAGCAATTTTTTGTCTATCATTATACCGATGAAATTCAACTTTGATGGTGATGATTTTTAATTGTTTGTTAATTAAGATCAGCTTTGTGAGGTCAACTCTGTCGGGGGAGGGGGAGGCTTGTTAGGAAGAGAGTCAAATGGCTGTTTCTAAACCTTTTACTCCTTGTATGTGTTTTTCTGTGTTTTAAGCCCCCGACGTCTCCTTTCAGGCAGCGCTGCCTGGAAGGCACTAGGATTAGGCAATGATTATGGTTAGGGTTAGGGTTAGGTGCCTTCAAGTCAACGCTGCCTGGAAGGAGACGTTGGGGGCTTAAAACTCCATTAAGCGTTACATGCCCTCACTGTCTTTCCTAACTTTCCTTCTTTACTTCAACTTCATGTTCATTCTGTGAGCAGAACGTCAGTGCCTAATACTCTGTAATAGGATACTGACGTATGGACTCTTTTAACTACCAACAGCAGCCGTGCACAATTCTGCTCATTGGCAAAGTAACTCGTTTAAAACTCTCCACTAAGGATGATTGTTGATGCTGAATAGGGAAAATGACTAGAGCATCCTTTAAGGACATGCATGCATGGTTGGCAAAATCCAAAAAGGAATTTGTTACGTTACAGAAAATGAACAAGGAACTTCAACCAATTGTTAACTAAATGCTCCACCCTTTCTTGCATTGTTAGGTTTATTTATATCACTAATTTTCATCTAAAGATGTGATTCAACACTGCAGTTTGTGGGGATACGAGGAGAAATTTGAACTTTTAGAGAAAACGATTAAACAATCTGAAAATTAATTATCGATTAATCGTTAGTTTAGTCATCGTGCAGCTTCTCAAACGTGAGGATGTGCAGTTTCTCTCTGTGATATCCTACATTTGATATCTTTACGTTTTAAAATATTCAGGGGACAAAACGAGCAACTTTAACATGTCACCTTGGCAAATTGTGATGGCATTTTCCACTTGTTTTCTGACATTTCATTCACTGAACACTTAATAAAGTAATGGCAAAATCAATCAAAAGAATAATTGCGAATGGAAAGTCGCAGCCCCTAACATACAGTATGTGTCTTGCGCAATAAAATCAAAATATAATTTCAACAGACGAGTTGAAGGTTGAGCACAAGTGTGCTGGGGTGGGCTGCTGCAGGACTTTAAATCCCGGGCAGGAGATCTTAAGGGAAGCTTTACCGGTCAAATCTCCTGTCATCCGATTACTGACTGCTCTTTACCTCGGGAGAGAGAGAGAGAGAGAGAGAGAGAGAGACAGGGTGGGGGGAGATGTGGAGGGTCTGTTATAGGCAAACATCAGCAGCTCCTCCTCTACTCTCCCCTTCTGTTATTTGATGCAGAAGATGGTGCATTTGTGCTCTCGTACATACATGTCTCCACTCTCAAGTGAAACTATTTTCGTTAACACTTTACTTGAAGGTATCTACATAAGAGTGACATGACACTGTCATGACACAGTGTAAGACTAACCATAACCATAACTATAACCATAACCCTAACCATAACTTGTCATGACAAAAACCGAATGACAATTTTAGGCTTACTAAAAGAAGCGTTATGTCATAAAAGTTTATGACTTGTTTATAATGTTTATGATACGTTCATGACAGTGTCGTGTCACTCTTATGTAGATACCTTCAAGTAAAGTGTAACCGTATTTTCTAAAGCTAAAAAACATTAGAATTCCAAAAACAATTGAAAATGTGTTTGTGTCAGTAAGAAACAACATCAGCCCAAGCTATACAGATCCTGCAGCGTAGAAATCAGCCAACTGAGTGAGCTGGATGAGGTTTGGCCTTGTGTGATGGATCAGACTGCAGCTTACTGCTGCCACACCTGAGGCACCAATCCTCTTTGGCAGCTTCCCTACAATCCAAAGATCACCTTCAGAGGGTTTAAGGAATCATCACTTTGGATGCAATCGTACACGGAAGAATTAATTCTATTACTCGCAAGAAACCGATTTGAAAACGTCAAGGAGCCTGTGGAGCGGAGAAGCCTTCTTGCATGAAAAATAAAACTAGAAAGAATAAAAATTATTTTAAAACAGCTCAGAAGTCAACATTGGGGGAAAGCTCATGCTTCTCCAAAATCGCTGTAAATGCAGAAACGGCAGCTGCAGCTATGTATGCAGCTATGTATTTCATGGTTTGTCACCAATAGTATACAAAGTTTCTCATCAGTTTCCTGTTGCACACTGAAGCAAAAGTCCACTTCCTGTTTTTTTTTAAATATCACAAAGTAAGATGATTCGTGTTCCCCAGCTTTTCACCGCAGCTCCAAACGTTCTCCAACAGCAGAGGAAGCAGCTGAAGGAGGGCCCAACTACAGAAGAAGAAAAGAAGAAACTCACCTTTTCCACACACAACGTGGTCCCTTCTCTTCTTCTGCAACTGTGCAGCTCCTGGTCCCAGACACCTCCGGCTCTTTTTTAGATTCCACAATCCCAGGGTGCACAACCTGGCTCCTCCAACGCTCTCCCCCAGCAGACTGATAGCAGCTTACTTGTGAGAAACTCTCTCTTTCTCTGTCCCTTCCTCCACGGTGAAGAACAGATGAGGATTGGAGGGGATGAAGGAGATAAGGGATGAAGGGATAAAGCTCAAAGATGGAAATAGAGAAGGAAGGAGAGGGAGAGAGAAATTTAGAGGGAGCCTGGTGAGAGACGGTAAACCGATTGGAGGAAGAAAATGGGGTTATGAGGTCAAATGACAAGATCAAGTGAAGAAATAAAAGAAGTAGAGAAAGGGAACAGGCGGTGGTGAAATGTGAGAATATGAGCAAGGAGAAAAGAATTGTGGAGGTTTGCAAATAAATGACACCTGCCGCACCTGAAAATGACGCACAGAGGGAAGGAAACTGACACATCAGCCATGCACCTAACTACATATTAAACAATATGCTGTTGTGTTATGCTTTGAGCAACCAGTTTTAATGCGTTCCAGGTGCAATAACAGCAAACTAAGAGCCAGAGCAAAGTAAAAATGAGCCTCATTACATCATCTTTGAATTGTTTTAAGGAAGCACGACGAATCATTTGCAATCTCTGATTCATAAATATGAGACTTTATTTTTTATTTCTTTGGTTCATTTGATTTTTTTTAGGTCCCCAGTGTCCTGTGACAACAGAGAGGTAACATTGTATTCTAATTTCCTGGCATTGCAGTGCATGTTTTCTGTCAGGATGCAGGAGCGAGGATGGATAGTCTGGGGCAGAAGTTGACATGGGTGAATTGGTTTGTCAGAGCTAATGAGCTGAGCCTGGTTAATCAGGCTCTAATAGGATATCCGGGGATGGGCAATCTCATTAGGGATTTAGAGCAGGTCAGGCTGAACGTGCGTCACACCTGACCCACAGAGAAGGCAGGGACGACAAGTGGATCAAGAGTCAAACGAAGAGTTTTGCCCTTTAAAAGTATTTGACCAAAAAAAAAACAGACCATATCATCTACACTTTTGAAACAATTGGTATTTGAAATGGTGAAATGCAGGAGAGGCAGACACTGAAGGTGGGAGGGAGATTTTTGGGTTGATCCATGACAGGATGTAGAGCAGGTATTGGTCTCCTATGAGAGATGATCTCCTTTGGTCCGCCCCACACCTTGACATCCTGTAATCTGACTTGTGACTTGTGGGGAGATTTTCCTATTTTCTTCTAGGAAAGGGGGGTGGTCGGGACCCCACATGGGTAATAATCTGTGTGATGTTACCTACATGGGGAGGTCAGAGGTTAGGATCAGCTACACAGCAACATCCTGGAGCTAGTAGGTTAAAAGATGCAGGTTTGGGTTGAAATATGATCTAATGCAGCCTGCTGATCTGGCAACAGTTTACCTATTGTGATACAATCCGATCACAGTTGTGTTGTGGTTCGTATCCCATCGTCTACTGGCTTCACCTCTGTTCACCAGTTGATTCTGAAAGAAGTTACAAAATCTCAGGGAACAAAGCGACACGAAGCAGGGTTCGGTTCAATGAGACACACAAGACTATATACATGTTCTAACAATCGCTCCATTCACTTTGATGACGTGACAGTAGATAGATGAGAAACAGGCTCCATGGAGTATGAGGATTGGTTTAAGGTAGGTTCACACAGATAAATCCTCAGGAAGGAAAACAGGATAACAATGTAACATATTCACAACATCAGGCTTGCTAACATCATCTCTACTGACTCCATGCATGTTTTAAATTTTGAATACCAACTTCTGCCTTCTAACAGGCAATTTAGAGTCCCTTCGTTTATGTACAACAGGCTCAAGAACTCTTTTATACATCAGTCTATCCTGTTGCTAAACCAAAATCAATCTGCTGCCAATTGAGATCTGGATCCGAGGATATCATGAAATGTGTTTGTTTTTTTGTCATGGCTGTTGATGTGTCTTCATGTTTGTACTATATGTGCAATTGTTGTCTAACTCTCTGTGTTCTTTTCTTTTTTTTTGCAGAGCTGCTCAGTAACGCAAAATGTATTTCAGTGTAAACTGACAATAAAGTTGTATCGTATTGTATTATTGATACCATAAATATTTTACATCAAACAGTAAGTTAGTGAAATCAACTCATATTTTTTCATTAACTTAATCTATCAGTTTTATTCATTACAAGGTAAAGGTTTAATATGTAACATTCCCGCATTAAAAACATCTGAAAACAACTTGTTTTATATATTTTGCTGAATTGTGTACTTTGTAAGGTTCAAACCCAGATACATCTGTAATTGTACTCAAGGTAATGGTCCGTTACATTTGGTCGTCTGTCGATGACATCATAGAACATTTAACCCATCTAGCTGCTCTAACTTCTGGCAAAACACAGGAAACACCGGATGATACGTCAGAGAAGAATTTCTAAATCATACGTTGTTACAGAATCTTACTCAGTAACAGTGATACAGCATGTCTTCTGCCACACGACATCATTAATTGCATGTCTTTATCCAGTAGTGATATACAAATAAAAGAAACCATTATTTAGAGCCATGTTTGTGTGCACCTGATGTATTTACCAACTCCTTTTTAAAATATCTGTCTGTCTGAAGTGTCTGACTTTGTCTGTCTGTTGTTAGGTGCTAAGCAGGTAGTGTACAGTGGCATTTATGATAGATTGTTTTCCTGCCTGATGCTTCTGGAAACAGGGTTGATGAGAGAAAGTGAACCAAAATATTAAACTGGGTCAGACGACCAAAACCAAGAGCTGAATCACCACAATGCTGGGTAAAGCTGCTGAGGGAAAGTAATTCTCGGTGGGTTCACCAACACGAGCATGGGCTTTGAGTTTCCACCATGTCATGTGTTCTTAAACCAGGGATTTTCAACAGGGGGTCCAGGGCCCCTAGGTGGTCCTCAGCGTCATTGAAGGGGGGCCTCCAAATTATTGTTAAGTTTTTTTCAAGAACTAAAAAAGTCTTAATATTAATCCAACATATTTTTAGTAACTATAAATCCCCACTGCTTACTGGCCTATAGGTAAGCTAGTCACTAAGGCCACAGATACAGTTCATCCTAAGGATTCACTGTGCAATGTGTATGTTTAACATTAAAACATGATTTATAAAATCATGGCAACAATTATTAGGCTCTTTTAATACCTTAGTATTCTATGCAAAAAAAATGTATGTATAAAAGTTTTACACTGCTCTACAAGTTATTGTGGGCCCAGTTTAATATGCAACTTAATTTTCTACAATATACGTAGTAGGGGGTCTCTGCTCCGTCTCTATTTCAGTTAAAGGGTCCTTGGCTTAAAAAATGTTGGTGAAGAGCTAACTTAAGTTGTTAGGTCACATGTTAAACAGAAGGAAGATGAAAGAGAGCAGTTCAGCACAAACACAAAACCACAGAACTGTAAAATAAAACTTCATTTTTGATACTAAGTCTAAATATTAGGACAATATTTTAACGCTAATTTAATTTCCACATCATAATGTTTGAAAATGAATGCTTTGTCATAGACACCCATATATTTTTTGTAATAATAAAACTGAATTTTACGCCAGGTTAGAAACCTCAGGCATGACATTTGCTGAACAAGTCATTGACAACATCAGGCAATACGAAGAATGAGTTCTGCAGTTCTGTGTTAATGCTCGTCAGAACATTAAAACCTCAAACATGGTTTTCAGCTAACATTCTCACTTTCAAGAAGAACATTTCATCTTAATCTCTAGCTAACAGCAAAAAAAGAAAACATGAAATAACTTGTGAAAAATGTGAACCTCTCTGCTCAGGTAACGTAGCCCATAGTTACTACACTGCAGCACTAAGCCACAGGCCTCATCCTCATTGGCTGAATATCCTGCTAATCCAGCGACATCATCATCATGCTGAGATCATCAGTGATGTTTGATGGCCTAATCTAATGGGGACTTTTTAGATTAAGCCTCACCTCGCATTGTGTCTATTTTTAGTAATTGATGCAACAGGTGTTGAGATCAGGCCTGCTGACATCATGCAGCCACATCACTGCTACGCAGCTCTGGTTGGTTCATCCATTAGACAGACGTGCACAGGTTTAATGAACGAAATGGTTTTGGGAATCATGTGTTCCATCAAAATTTTCTCAAGCAAGGCAGTGAAGTCCAACCCGCTTCTGAACATCTTCTGACTTATTTCTTACAACATTATACATGTTTTTAGCAGTTATCAAAGCACAGTTTTCACAATAAAGTCAAATCAGTACATACTGCATAGTATTTCACATATGATTGTGTCCAACATCTATTTCATTCAGGCAAGGGTCTTTAAATGGCCAATATCAATGGGAGGAATGATTACAGCATGCAGAACTTTGAATGTATAAGGTTGGATTCAAGGCAGACATGAGAAATTGTGAACCCTTAAAGTGGTTATTTCCAACTAGTGTTTTTGAATGTAAATCATAAACACACCTTTTAGAAATCTTTAAATAACGGTCTACACATTTTGCATTCTACTTGATTGTAAAAAATAGTTAATCTAATTTCAGAGAAGGGATATTTACTGGAGGCTATAGCTAAAGCTCAATGGTGTTTTAAGCCCCCAGTGTCTCCTTCCAGGCAGCGCTCGCTGGAAGGCGCTAGGATTAGGCAATAGTTATGGTTATGGTTATGGTTAGGGTTATGGTTAAGGTGCCTTGAAATCAACAGCTGCAGCGCTGCCTGGAAGGAGACGTTAGGGGCTTAAAATACCAAAAAACATAGCTATTTAGGGGCAGGCTTACCAAATCACTGAAAACACTGAAAGAGTTTAAAGTCGTTTCATATATCTACTTTGGTGATTCACATTAGTTAATTTCAAATTTGCGCAGAGAATGACCGCCAAGCAACTGTGTAACACGGACGGGGTGAATATATGAACCTGTGAAAGTTCTCTCACAAAACAATCATCGTTACATAACGGTATCCTTGCATTTTTGAAAGTGGAAATCCTTGACCTTTTCTAGTGGGTATACTCCATATACCTGCGTATCACGTAGACTACACAACTGCTCCATTCTCTCTCTCTCTCTCAAGTGTCGGCCTGTAATCTGGGCTAATGACCTGTGACACAAGATGGTTGGCTGACTTCCTGATAACTCCCTGTGGTAACGAGCTCAGGAGGGAAGAAGGAGTACAAACCGTGTGGCACAACAAACCCCGCTCCGCCTTTGGCTTCTTCTACAAGAAAGGAAGTGGATGAGATGACATAGACGACGATGGAGAGATGAAACCTCAGGGGGAGATTTTAGACTTGTTTTTTTAATAGGTGAAATGCAAAGAAGTTTTGTCAGGCAGAATTATTCTGTGAGAAAAAAAAACTAGAATGAAAAAAGCTAGAGGTGAGAAGTTAAAGTATTGTTGTTCTACTTATGTACTTGTGTAGTTTTGCACTGCTTCTTTGTATTTTGTTGTACACCCAACACATGCATTTCTTTCTATGAATAATAAAGTTGTATTTGATTGGATTTGTCTTAAATTATTTTAAGTAAATCATAAAATTAAAGAGGAACTAGGTGGTTTTTTATATATTTATAAATCCTGTTATAATCTAATGTAAATGAACTTGAGCTTGAAGAGTTTATAACAAGGTTAATGTACGTTTTTTTATTTTCATTGTTTGCCTTAATCTTCAAGGAATGACTTAAAATGCTTCAAATCCAGATTTTGGTTTTCAAAACACAATAATTCAAAAGCATCTGGCAGCCCTGTATGTTTATAAATAAATTTCTACCTTTATGAACCAAAACTGAAACTTTGTCATTTAAAATGCAGCAGGAGGTGTAACTTTGGGTTCAACATTGGGGTCAATATTATTAGTATTAATTAATTAATCTGCTTTATTGTTCAAAACTTTCTGCAGATTCAAAACCTTACACGTGTTCCTAACCCTAACCCTAACCCTAACCCAGGTTGACTGGAGGTCTCTTGTGTTAGCAGTGTCACCTGCTGGCCAACAAAAACAACAACAAGGATGAGGACAACCCTAACCCTAACCCCTAGACCTTACCTCCTAACCCTAACCCCTAGACCTTACCTCCTAACCCTAACCCCTAGACCTTACCTCCTAACCCTAACCCTAACCCCTAGACCTTACCTCCTAATCCTAACCCCTAGACCTTACCTCATAACCCTAACCCCTAGACCTTACCTCGTAACCCTAACCCCCAGACCTTACCTCCTAACCACAACCCTAACCCCTAGACCTTACCTCCTAACCCTAACCCCTAGACTTTACCTCGTAACCCTAACCCCTAGACCTTACCTCCTAACCCTAACCCCTAGACCTTACCTCCTAACCCTAACCCCTAGACCTTACCTCCTAACCATAACCCTAACCCCTAGACCTTACCTTCTAACCCTAACCACTAACCCTAACCCATCACAGACAACAAACCATTGTATCATGTTTCATGAAGATGAGTTGTTTTATTCATTTATTAAATTAAGTCAAATTGTATGAGTTGGTTTACATATTTTTGTATCAATACTCTCTTTTAGCTGTTTGTTTTTTGTCTCCACCAACTCCTGAGAAAAACATTTGGCTCGTTAGCCGCTGCTGCAGCTGGAGACTGAATCAACACAGTTAAAATTAAAACCAAAACAACGAGCTGAAAGACGCTAAAACACTTGAAGATTCACTGTGGGTTTGCCGGTATGAGCAATATCTTTCACATTACGCATTCATCTGACTCACTGTGATTAGAGCAGCTTCAAAATACTTAATATAGTGTAAAGAAAACTGGGACAACTAGGTGAGACAATTAAGATACAAAACAATTATGTTCATTATTTATTTACAAGATTCACAGGACACATTTCTGCATAATTTCAAATATTTGATTCATGTTGCATTAAAAAATCAACTGAGCAACTAAAAGAGTATGACAACTGTGACATCTAAAAGTGCATCAAATTCAAATTAGTTTGAAGTAAACGCATTACATATCACATTCTCACAGACAACCGATATCCTGACGCTGTACAGTTAATATAAATCTATTATCCATCATTACTAAAAAGCTAATTTCACAAGTAAAAAAAAATCAATGACAACATTAATAGTTATCTTGAATCATTGAATTATAAAACAAAAGAAGCAGAATCATGTAGAAACATGATCAATTATTTAGGTTGTATAAGGCATAGATACATATACAGTACATGTATATACATGTAACCCCCCCAGTCCTCCCAGTCTTCCACTTTGAACACTTTTACTTTCTTTACAGTTATAAAATCTCTTACAGGTGAGTCATTATCATTACAATCTGATACTTCTGATACTTGATGATACACAAACAAAAAAGAAACCCAGAAATGTAATTATTCTCTTCATTAATAACCATTTAAATATCAATTCAATGTATTTTCGGAGGTGTAAGTGCCACTGGCCTTGTCGGTCATGTAATACACGGAGAGTTTGAGCCAGGCTAAAAGCTGTTAATGTCACTTTAATATGTTTATTAAGTTTTTGTTATATTTTCAGGCAACAAAGTAACCATTTAGATTTCCAATATGTGGTCAGTTTATCCAAGTAACAGCAAAAACATTCTCAGAGGTGAAAGCCGTCACGTAAATGCCACCAACGTCTACTGATGCAGCCTGTTCTCATGAACCATTTGTTCAAAAAGCTACAAAAAGTTAAGAACTGCAATTTGTAAGCATTCCACTTTTTTGTTGTTGCTGTATGCACAACATTGACAGCCGCTGTATAAGAACGCGGCTGGCCGCATAGGGAGGAGGTTGGGGAGGATGGGTGGGCGTTAAAACACAGGACTTTCAAGCCAGAGAGCGGATATCAGTGGTGTAGTCTACATGATACGCAGGTATACGGAGTATACCCACTAGGAAAGGTCAAGGATTTCAGTATACCCACTTACAAAAATGCAAGGATACCGTTATGTAACGATGATTGTTTTGTGAGAGAACTTTCACACTTACGCTCATATATTCACCCCGTCTGTGTAGCGAGTCGCATAGAAACAACAACACAGTTGCTTGGCGGTCATTCTCTGTGCAAATTTGAAATTAACTAATGTGAATCACTAAAGTAGATATATGAAACGAAAGCAAATTTAAACTACACTACACTGTTTCAGTGATTTGGTAAGCCTGCCCCTAAAGCTACTGCCGCTCCGACTGACACTGCAGCAGACGCTAACGTTACAAAACTACAGAAAATGAGCCAGATGAGGCTGATGCTTTACGTGGTAAAGTTACAAAAAAACTATGGGGTTGTCCCTCTGGGACACGTCGCTCTGGGACGGGTGAGTCTAATGCTAGGAGGGAAGAAATGACAGTATACTCACTACAAAAAGCTAGACTACACCACTATCACTTCCCGGGGGAAAACTATAGACTTTCACCCAGGAAAAGCATGTTCCTTGGTAGTGTTAAAAATGTTTCCTAATCTTAACTAGTCATTTTGGTGCCTAATCTTAACTGTCGTCGCGGCAAAATTATCATATTTTGTGGACTAAATTTAACCGTAATCTCCGCCAAAACTAGCGACAGCTCACGGTGCTCTGTACACGGCTCAACGGTTACCTTTTCTGGTTAATGGATCTACTAACTGCTGCTGATACGACCGAGCTGTGACAGAGGTCCGTAGCCAGCATTGCAAAGCTCTGTAGCGGCTTCAACAACTAGCAACTGCTGCTCGGTGTCATGGAGCTGGTAGCCGGCGGTCTCCTAATTTTGTAGGATATCATGCGTTTTGGTGTGCATACATTTTTGTACGATATCATACTTTCATTTTTGAGAATTTTTTTTTTAACAGTTTTCAGTGGACTTTAGCGGACTGTTTTTCTGTTTGGGGTGGAGATGTGTTAACATTCTGAGTTTAATTTTAAAAAAATGCTTTAATCTGTGGAAAATTCTGTGGAAAATTCTGTGGAAAATTCTGTGGAAAATTCTGTGGAAAATTCTGTGGAAAATTCTGTGGAAAATTCTGTGGAAAATTCTGTGGAAAATTCTGTGGAAAATTCTGTGGAAAATTCTGTGGAAAATTCTGCAGAAAAATCTGTGTCCGCAGATTTAGTGTGGCGCTGTTGATGAAATATCAGGGTCTTGAAGGGTTGTTGTCATAGGGGAAGATTTCAAACACTACCCATTGTAACTCTGTTCCGAGTTGCAATAAAAAAAAAGGGGGGGGGGGGGGGGGGAAATCAAAAACAAGTGCTAGGGGTAAACATAGGAAATGGGCTTATACCAAACTACTAACTGGTAAACTTGTTTTCGATCCGAGCAGTGCTGACGTGTCAGTGTGGTATGGCGGTGCTGGCGCCAGCGCCCATCTCTTTCTCACAGATAAAGGGCCAGTACATAGTGCAGGGGGCGTCGTACCAGCTCCGAATCGCCACTCGCTCCAGAACATGTGTTTTCACAATGTAGCCACAGTCCTCGTTGATGTGGTTGTTGGGCTCTCCGACCTCCCAAAAACTACAGTTAGTCGAAAGAAACAATCAAACAGTTAGTTTAGTTTAGTTTAGTTTATGTAATTGGATTGTGAATTTGTCTATTGTAAAGACCTGGGGTAAGACTGGACAGGCATTGGCTTCTTCCAATCCCTTTTTCAAACAGGTCTAGGGTTATTGGAATTTTGTGTTTTTGTTTTTAATTTTTTTTGTGATTTGTTTATATATATCTTTTTTTCTTTAAATGGTTCAAAATAAAGATTTTATAAAATATTTTTTTTTTTTTTTGATTTTTTAAAATAATGTTCATATCAGATCTTTGGTAGAAAATCAGTCAAAAGTAAAAAGTAGTTAAGGGGTTCAAAGATAAAGGCTAACAATTAGAATAAATGTGAAATCACCCAGAAATCATCTGAGCAGAGCCGAGCCTGAACAAAATAAGAAACATCTCAGTAGGAAAAGAGGAAGGGAAGGAATGTAGGGGACAAAAGAGGAATGTCAAAACATTAGTCATTTTTCAAAAAGAGGAAGAGAAATCAGATGATTATTAGAAAATCACAGGAAGAGCACAAGTTAGGAAAATAACTTTGGACAAAACATTAAGACCAGCCAAAGGTAGACAAGATGTATCTTTCCACAGTTCCTTCAGGCACTGATGCTTTTGTTTTTTTATCAGAGGTCAGAGGTTAGGGTCACCTGCAGCGCAGCACTCTGCAGCAGTTTAACAGCAGTTACATAACGCTGCTCAGAGCTGCTGTATGCAGCAAGAGCAGGCCGATGTGATCCTGCCAGCTGTTTTCTCACATCTGGAACTTCTAGAACTCTGTCCTTGTCATTGTTTTTGTACTTAACAATACTCCACTGTTCAGGACAATAGATTAATGTTAATACAAAAACTTTTGATTGAGCTGTCTGCATTTTATTGGTTATGTATTACTTTGTAATTTGAGTTGTGTGTCATGTTTTTAATGTGTATCATCTTGTACGTTTTATGCAAAGCATTTTGTGATTTATATCTGAGAAAAGCGCTCTAAAAATAAATTGTACTTACTTACTTTACTTACTTACTTACTAAAACTCACGTTGATACAATTGTAAAGTAGAAGAGCACTCGGAGAGCGCAGACATCCGCCAAGGCCTTATATCGCAATGTTAAAGAAAGTGAAAAATAAGTTGTGTATTTGCATTAATGAGTTCTTCCTTGGCCCCTGCACCCTTCCACCAAGTTTCAAGAAAATTAGGCAAGTAGTTATTCCGTAATCCTGCTGACACACAGACAAACAAACCATAACATAACCTCCTTAAAATAGGTAGAAATTCAATATGCAATTTTCCAGGGCCACAGGTAATGTGTCTTCAAGTAGCTTTTTCTCCAACCAACAGTCCAAAACCCCTAAATATTCAGTTTACAATGAATATATCAGAGAAAAGAGGCTGACAGTCATTGAGAGAGGGGATGATGTGCTATGGTTTAAATGTTAGGGATACAGTGTTCATTTCCAGACAGTTTATCCTGGAAAATATTCATAGTGTTGCTCTCGGCAGTTCACATGAAAAGTGACCAAAATAGTTGCGCCAAGAATGAAAAAAAGAGCTGAGAGAGAAGTTTAAACTCCTTTCTCTACACAATCACAGTGTAGAGTTGGTGTGAATGTTGGATCGTCGGTTTAAGAAATTTGCAGAAAGTAGTAGAGTATACTGGCCCCTTGACGATGGCATCCCTCGAGCCATGCTACTAGTGTGGCTTAAAATAAGGATCACCTTCTGAATAAGTACCCTGGAAATCCAGAGTTCTTGCGAGAGCACAATTTGAATTTTCTCAGCGAGTCACTCTGGCATTGAGTAATGATGCTCATTAACTATGCCCTTGTAGCCGAGCTGCATCAATCGCATCGGGCCAGAGGCGAGCTGCACCAATCACATTGGTGTATCTGATATAGGCGGGCCAGAGGCGAGCTGACGACAGTTTAATCTACCAGTTAGCTCCGCTGGTAGCTAAGCGTATGGGGCTCTGGATACGTCACCTCGTGTATTGTTGTGATTGGTTGTAGTGTTATCCAATTGCGTGCAGTGAGATTTTCAAATGCATGCTTGGTGCTGCCCCTAGAGTACTGGTTTGAAGTTTGCACTTAATTTTATTTGCCTCGTCTACTTCCCCTCTTTGTTCCCCTCTTTTCTTTCTGCTGGCTATATCTTCCCTGTGGCCACATCACTTTTTATTTAGCTAACAACCGTCACTGTGCAGCTTGCAAGCCAAAACCTGTGCCAAAGTCTGTAGGTATGCGAGAGGTCAATGTTCAACTGAGGCCCACTCCAATGGTCAGTCAATCTGTGTTTGTCCAAGTATGTGTCACAAACAGTCTGGTGCTAGAGGAGTGAACCTGCAGAAATGTACTGTTTATCATATTGAAGCTCTTAACTAGATTTTCTGAGTCTCCATATTTTGGTAAGGCTACATTACATGTTCTGTCTTGTCCTTTTTTAAATAGCTGGTCAAGTTCTTCATATTAAATAATGAGTGAGAAACTTTTGTTTATTGTAAACTTATGTATGTTTTGCAGCCCTTATTGACTTTTGAGTATTGTTTTCATGTCTCCTCCTTATGTTTATCTTGTTAAGGTGAATATTTACATACCTTTTTTAGTATTTTTTCATTCTACAAGGTGCAAAGTTTCTCCAGTCGCCTTTCTGTCAGCTCCACAAAATGTATGGTAAATTGTCATTTTTTCTTACAAATAGAAGTTGTGCTATGTTACTGTACATATGGTTGCATTGGACGGTGATGGCATGTGGCTATGAGTCTGTCATCAGGATCAGGAAAGGAACTTGCCAGTCTCCTGTTGACTTTACTAGCCTGGGCTAGCTAGCCAGTTGTCTTTCTGGGTTAAGTTTTCTGGTGTAAACATCAAAGTAAACACAGAGGAAAAGGTGGAGAAGATGAGCTCATCGGGATAGGGAAATCAACTCACCAGCCTCCTGGAGCCTGTACTACGAATCAAGATTAACATGCCCTGGATTTCTTTCAGTTACCCGGCTTCTCTAACCCTAACAACCGCGGTCCAGCATAAGCTGTGTCACGACGGTGGATATCAACTAGTTCAATCAACCCAGGGTTTCCCAATCTAGAGACGCGCGCGTTCACATAAAAGAAGCGGTGTTTGCACAGCACGACCAATCGCAAACATCTACCATAGCCGCATATTTTACATAAGAAGAGCAAACTATAACTCTACATAAATATGAAGAACACAGACACGGTTTAACAGGCAAAAAGCAATACAGTTGCTGCTTCCTAAAACAGGAAAGGAAAGCTGGCAAAAAACAGCCGATGCTGTAAATGCTTAAATTACAACTCTTATATCACTTCCTCATCAGTCAGGACCAAGATCTGACCATAATTACACTTGTCCTTTCCATAAACTGTCGTTGTTTTAGCCTATTATTTCAGTTGCAACCCTGGCAGTGGGAAGCCATCGTGGGAGCAAATAAAAAATATAAAAACATAATTCAAACCGATGTGTGCATTGGAAACACATGGCTATGAAGCTGACAATGATACGTAATTCCCTCCACTGAAAATCTATACCTTTCATAAAAATATCCATCAGGCAATGTTAATGGGGTTGTCGGTCTCGAAATGTTTTAACTTTTAAGAGCGCACCTCTCTCTCTCCGCGCACCAAGCTTTTTCTTTTTTTTCTTTTTGTTTTACTCACTGAGCTCCACCCATTGTGTATGGCTACTCCGGATCTTCGAAGAACGGTGATGCCGTTAACAACTGAGTATTGATTGGTCAGTAGGCAGTGCTTTAACACCGGTTGATTTCTGATCTCCAACATAACCTGCTCCTGACCAGGTTAGGTGTTCAGCATAAGTTACCACGGCGATTTAACCCGGTATCAAGTGATCCACCGTGGTGATACAGAAAACCCTGGGTTGAACCTGAAGTTACCTTGTTAACGCCAAATCTTGCTTCGTAGTACAGGCCTCTGCTGACTCTGCTAGCCTGACCAAGTTTTCAAAAGTAAACATCAGAGTAAACACAGAGGAAAAGGTGAAGATGGGGAGGACAGTCTCAGGACCTGTTTACACGTCGTACATGGTTATTTTGAAAACAGAGACATTTCCCTTCATTTGTGCCCTTCGTTTACACGCAAACGGAGAATTCGCCTCTGAAAACGTGACTTTCTAAAAACTCCGGCCAGAGTGGAGATTTGTGAAATCTTCGTTTGCATGTAAACTGAGACAAACGGAGGTTTAGGCAGCCGAGGAAGTGAGGAAGAGAAGAGAGAGGAAGTGACTCGTTGCTGTTGTTGCTATTTTCGGGATTCTGATTGGCTAACGTGGACTTGAGCTTCTTGTTACACTGCCACCTAAGGTTTGGCATGCTCTTGACGGCATTGACGGCATATATACAGGGGTACGTGTAAACAAACACTTTTCTGAAAACTGACAGCTGTGTACGATGTTATTTTTGAAACCGGAGAGGTTGAAATGTCCATATATGAAAATAGCCGCCCACGTGTAAACATAGTCTCAGAAGAAGAAGTGGACTTACCCTCCAACCAGCGGGGTGCCATCCACCCATTTCCACGTATCCTCTGTGTGTTCGTCAGTGATCCCAAACCAGAAGGCGTTCCAGTGGCCTCTGGGAAGAAGATCCCACAGAAACGTCTGAGAGGAAACACACACACACACACACACACACACACACACACACACACACACACACACACACACACACACACACACACACACACACACACACACACAGACAGACACACACACAAAGGAAATGTTAAAGTCTATATAAGGCTCACGCTTCACTGATGTTTTTTGTACAGCACAGAGACAGCTCAATGCCTGACGTTTGAATAAATGTCAGATATAATGCTCATTTTCAGGTTCATACTTGTACTTTGGGTTTCTGCTCGAACATGTTAACACGGTGTAAACAACATATTTCTGAAGCGGCTGAGAGCCACAGGCAGGGTAGGGAAGTACAAACAGATTGTTGGTTTTTGTGTTTTCATTGGGTTTGTTGATTGTAAGACATGTATAGAATAACACCAGCCTTTAACAGTTAATGTTTAATTTAGCCTGTAAGTGACAAATAGATTAATTTCTTTGAGGAATAAAATGTGTTTGTTCAACTTTTAAGTTTGGTAATAAGTAAATAAAGTGAGTGAAGTAACCTTCCCCGATACAGTTGCAAAAAAAACTGTGTTGCTGAGCTCAGTAGAAAATTAAGATGCTCGGCCTGACATAACACTTTTGTTCTGTAGAAGACTCTCACAGTAAACTCCAACGGACACAAAATCTAATGGCGTTCCACACAACATAATGGCAGCAGCATTGTGATCATCATGTTGCAACCATGCAGCTGTACCTGCTCCTCTGCCGTATGGATGATGGCCAGGTGAGCTCCTTGGCTCTGGCAGTACGACTGGCTCTCGGGCCAATCCCTTGTGGTTCTGGAGATGAAGTAACAGCTGTTGTTGAAGAGATGCCAGTCCACGGGGCAGACGATAGGGGCCTTCGTCATAGGTTTGATCACATTGGGAGCTGATGGCATGCAGAAAGAGAGATTGGGCAAATGGGAGGCAGAGCAGTAACGTCTCAAATGCACACTTTACTCTCAAACAGCAACAGTAGCTCTACCGTAGGGGCTTAACGTTGACATGTATGGTACCAAAAGACCCAAATACAAATATGGAGCCGTTTACCTTTCGTGGTCATCTTGGTAGCCAGTTTGGCCAGCAGCTCGTACTTCTCTTGTTGAAGCTGTTTTTTCTCCTGCTGCAGTTTGCTGATGGAGGCGATCAGATCCGACATGTTTACGTCCTGCCGCTGCATCTCGGATGTCCCTTCAACACCACTCTGAGTTTTGTTCTTATCTGTGGATCATAAGAAGCAATGGTCCACTAAATGAAAAGATATATTAAACTTTAATAATCAAATTGAAAGTGATTAAAGAAGAACATCTTGAGACAAAAACAGTAATGTTACCTCTCAGAACACGGGAGTAGCGTGTATACAACTGTCTCGATTGATTAGTTAGTTTGTGTTGTGTGACTTTGATGTTTTAAAGGATTAGTTTGGATTCACCAAAGTCACACAATAACACAAATTAAGTAATACAACATTTTTTTTGCCAGCAGTAGACCAGCAACTCCTGTGTTTTGTGAGGTAAAATTACTGTTCTTTTTCAAAGGAGACCATAGATAGACAATGGCTTCAGTTCCTTGTCGTAAAGGGCTGTCTGACAGCAAGGTATAACGTACATGTAAACTGGTAGAGATGTTTTATACATACGTTTAGCTGCTGCAGAAGAACATTGCTTAGCATTTGTGTGTGTACTCCTGAATGCTTTTTAGGTGTGGAAATATGACGCTATACAGACTTAATCATATACCTTTATTACATTTTCTACCTGAAAGATGAGAAAAAAATGAATGATGGATAATAATCAAAGCAAGGTGGATTTTGTAAATGAAATGTGTTTTCATGCAAGACAGGAAGGAACAAAACTGCAAACAGAATAAAAATGATCTATTATAATGCACTCACTGTTCATCATCACATTATTTTCACTGAATTGCACTTTTCACTGAAAAGAGTTGCATTTATTAGATAATGAAATTTATTGTCAAATCATGCTAATTATATAAATAAACAACAAAATTAAAAGTATAATTTTATTTCTTCAAACCTTCAAGGTGTTTATGCATGTACAGCCTAATTGTCACATTTAAAAACACTTCAAATCTTCACTTTAAACTTATGACTTTGCCTTTGGCGTCTCACTCTAACAAGCTCATTAAAAGCAGCTTGTCAGCCTTCCGAAATTGTGGATGTTTCAACATAAGCAAAAACACACGTACTAAATATGTATAAAATTTGGCATACTATTGGGAAACATGCCTGAAAATTCAGTGTTGCAAAGCTTAGACCACTGGATCCTCTTTTTTCTGACCTAAAATTGTTCATTCAGCAATTTTTTATTCACTGTCCCTGCCTCAGTTTTAACAGCGTGCACTGATGATGAGGCAGTTAGTGATATTTATTATTTCATATCTTCCTGTTTAGTCTCACGAAATGTGCAATAGTGCCTCCAGATGATCAACATTAAACACATGACTGTGTAGACATTGCATGTGGGAGAAATGTAACAGCAGAATAGAACAAAATACAGGATGTATACATAATTTGAGAATGACTTTTAGGGCAAATGTTTAGTGGATTCAAAAGAAAAACACAGTATCAGCTCATTTGCTCGAAAATCAAACAATACACACATTCTTACAAGCTACATGTGGTCTGACTACTTTAACATACAAATGAATGTAGAATTTGTCTTCTGTCTCGTTTGATAGTGTCTGTACTCACAGTGTGCGGTGACAGCTATGATTGAGATCAACAGTACGGCACACAGCGTAGCCAGGCAGAAGGTGACAAGGCGGTAGGGCCCTGGGCCGCTCAGCCTGGGGATCATCATGACTGGAGATACTGGGTGAGCTGGAGGTGGCAAGGTGGAAAAGGTTGTTAAGATGAAGATAACAAACCAAGTTTTTTGGATACTACATATTGATATGTTTAATGCTAAATAACCACAATATTAAGTCATTTAAATGTAAATGTTTATATGTAAGTTTTGAAAAGATAACACATTCTTTCCCCTTATACAACACAAAACACAATTGCTCAATTCAAAACGATTTCTACAGTTACAGTCCTCATACCATCACTAATGGGGTGCCACAGGGGTCTATTCTCAGCCCATTACTATTTATTCTCAGCCCATTACTATTTACATTGTATTGTGAGTACTTCAATGTCTATTTTTATGCAGAAAATACAATGTATACCTTGGACTCCTCCCCAACCCAGGCTCTAACTCATCTTTATTCTGCCTTCAATTATTTTTTCTGTTGATGGACTAATCGATTAGTCAACTATTTGCTGCAGCTCTATGCTGAAGTATATAATATATCATATTATATATAACACAAATACTTAGCAATCTGGCTTAATAACACATTATCTATTCAACATTTTATTCAAAAATGAAATGAGGCTTTCATAGAATTAAAAGATGTCTGTCTTAACTGTGAAACTATACCAGCAAGACAAATGTCCCCTCAGGGATCAAACAAATTAAAGATGAAGTTCTCGTCTGCATTCGATTAAGGAGATATTTTCTACTATCCCCATCATAACTTCAGAAGCTAAGCCCCGTTTATCATCATATCAGCATTACATTTTATCACATTTATTTTGAATTCCTTTCAAAAGTCAATAGTCATCTTTAATCAATAAATCTGAAATAAATGGGAAAATTGTGAATACAAAAGACAGGCTTCAATCATTTAACCTTTCACCCATATACACATCCTTACTTGATGGTATTTTCCTGTGTTGTTAGATTCTTATTTTAAACTAATTCAAATGCTAACATTAGAATATTAACATGCTCGAGACAAGGTAATTATGAGGTGTTATGTTTACCATCTCTGTTTAGCGCATCACCTTGTTAGCATTTGCACTGAAACAGTAAACAAATGGACTTGTTGGTGGCGTTAGAGAGAAAGACGGATTGTCAAATGATTCATCCTCCAGGGACCATGAATGTGAGGATTCTCTGACATTTTGTAGCCTAAACCACTATATTTTAAAACTGCCAACATTGATTCATTCTGTATTTTGTACAATCATGTAGGGATGCACAGAATCCAGGATTCGGGTTCATATTCAACCAAATTTTGCGCTTTTTTTGACGGGGTTCGGTTTCTGCCGAACTTTAGAATTTTTTTCCACCGAACCGAACCCTATACTTGCACTACGCTGGTCGACGTAATGACACTGCCGTTGATTACGAGAAAGTGTTTACGGATGCAGATGTGCCAACAGACAGCTGGAAGTGAATTCAGCTGTTACTGAAAGCAGCCGGGGATCAGCGGAGACCGCATAGAGAGGCAACACATCATCAGTCTGCTGTCAGCAGCTATCAACAGGTGTACCGTTCAATGCAGTAGGCTGTGAGAAAAAAGTGTTGTTTGGCAGTACATTCAGTCAAAAGAAGACGATTCAAGTTGAGCTACATGTTCAATTTGCAATGCTGATTTGTCTCGTGGTGGCAAGGACCGTAAACAATACACAACATTGCCGCTGTTAAAACATTTGCGTATGAGACATCCGAAAGAATACGAGTTGTGCATGAAGGAATCTACAGACAGCAGCCAGAATGCAGCAACTTCAGGTACGGCAAAGGAAGGACAGTCACAGCTAAAAATTTGTGTTAACCAGATGGTGCCTCTCCCGGGCTGTCAGCTGGCAAATGAGTCTCTCTACAGTGGAAACAGAGCGACTGAACAGCCGGGTGCTGCTCGTTAACTAACATTAGCTTTCTAATTTCACCCACCCAACATGCCTTCATCATACACTGGTTAGCGAAAATTTGCCGAATTCGGTATTCAGCCAAACCCCAAAAATCTGGATTCGGTGCATCTCTACTATCATGGTTGTTTGGGTTTTACTGTATGTTGTAAAGCAACTGTTATTTTTAAAAGTGCTCTATAAGAACAATTAGTTGATGAATTCATAAACAGAATAAAAAAATACAGTTGATAATAAATTAGGAAATATAACAACAATTCATAGTTCAGCTTCTAAATTGTGAGGATTTGCTGCTTTTCTTTGTAGTAAACAGAACTTCTTTTAAGATGTCATGAAGGGCATTAGGACTTAATCTTCCGACATTCAATAGAGTAAACACTTAATTGATGAATAGAAAAAATTATCTTCACATTAATTGATAATAAAAACTATAGCCATAATATTTATTATTGTAATGAACATGTGGCCTAATAAAACATGAAAAATATTCTTCATTGCAACACAAATATTTATTCTATTCTACTGCATGATTCAAATGGTGCTAAACAGGAGCATTACAGGGATACAAAATGTCTGCAAAATTGGATACAATTTGTATATTTCACTGTTTTGATTTGTAAAGTGATTATTTTTCATATTGTGTCTTTAGTGCCTACAAGCATGAAAAGGCAATAAGAGACTAAAAGAACATGAACTCAAATATTAAGTTACAATGAGACTGTAAAAAGCAAGTGCTTTTAATTCCTCCATGAAAATGCATCAATTGGATCAAAGACTTGAAGTTGTATTGTTTGGTGAGTTCTTACCACCGAGTCCCACATCTGGCCTGCGGTTCAGATCATCACGTGCACCCTCATCGTCTATCAGTTTGGAGTACATCCCCTCACCGGCCAGGGAGCTCCCGTTGGTCGACATTACAGCAATGTTAGAAAAATAAAGTATTGAAGTTAAATGTTTAAAAAGTTTCAGTGCAGAGTGAAACTCCCAGTCAAGCTCTGGCTCAGTGCCCTGAGCTGCTCTCCCTGTTTCAACTGTTTATATCATCCCTGGTTTAAACACACTGGAGTCAAGCACCACAGAGTAAGTCAAACGCATTTCCGTTTTCAAAATAAAAGCCCAAAATAAAAGCCCTAATAATGCACAGGTGCTGCACAAGTTTAGTTTACTACAGTACAAGTAGTAAAATCACAGTAAAAGTTTCATTTAAAGTCCTGCATTCAAAATGTTTCATAAGTAAAAGTCCAGAAGTATTAACAACACAATCTTCAAATATTAAAAGTAAGAGTAGGCTACTCATTTTGCAGGTAAAAATGCATGGTCCCTATCAGTGTACATTTCCAGGATAATTGCCTGACATGCGCCTGATTCTGTGTGTTTCTGTTCGCTTCAGTTAATCAAACTTCTAGCTAGCAAGCTATATACTGAAAGTACTATGGAGAAAATTTTGATCATGGCACAAGGCAGTCCTACTTGGTACTTTTGGGGAATGATTGTAAAATGTACAAAGACAGTTTATTTATTATCTGGTTTTGGGACCAGTCGGTGGGGTTGCTGTGGACAAAAGTGTATATATATATATATATATATATATATATATATATATATATATAGGTAAGAGAAAATTATGTTTAACCACGTATCCAGCTAATTTAAATAGCTCATGTGACTGTATTGTGTGAACAGTAGACTTCATTTAATATTGTATGTGACGTTTTCTTTTGCGCGGTGCAACTGTTCCACCAAAACAAGTTCCTTCCTCTTTTGTAGACTTTTGTAGCAGCACTAGACAATTGAGAGTGGTTCTAAGAAATGCAAACAAGCCAAAGCATTTTTTCTCCTATCCCAGAATGCATCAGTAGTGTAGCCAAACCTTACTCCACAGCTCTGTGGAGAAAGACTTTGTTTAAAAAAAAATGTTGTCTAAAACAATGTATACCATGAAAGACTTGTTTCCATTTTGTTGATTACACTCAAATACAGTTTTTTTCCCCTGAAGAACACAGAATTCACAATTTAGATTTTGATGGGGAAATGAGTTACTGTGCATCACAAGGCAAAATAAACAGTTCCCCTATTATTTTATAAAACCAATAAAAAATACAAATATCCACATACAAACTATATTTACCTACAAACACACTGCAAGTATTCACTGATTTCTATAAAGTAAAGACTTTTTTTAAAATATGAAACACCATAAAAGAACATTTTATTTTCCACCATTCATTGTCAAAGTGAGTATTATCCAATGGCAAAAAACTAAAAATCTCTACTTGCCCTTTTCAATTTGAGGCTATTATTATGAAGGCAAACTTATATGTTTTCTCTACATGTGGTGTGATTGAAGTCACTTTCTTGTGCCACATTATTTACCCAGACCTCTGCTGTTCTCTGACCTTTTAGAGGATTTATGGGAACATATGTAACACTTCCCAGTATGTGTGTGTCATGTTGTGTTTCTTTATCTCAGGGCTTGTTCAGACAAGTCACAGTGTCTCCTGGATGGATCAATGTATGATAAACTGATTTGACCTCTTCCCTCGGACTGTGTGAACATGTATATACTGTGAATGATTGACATCTTCATGAGACTTTTGTTTGCTTAGTTTCACGTGTTAGGACAAAACAATGCAGCATGCAGTAGCCCATATGTGTATGCAAGATATACCCGCATACAGCCACATAGAGAGAGGCATTCTATCCAGATTTTATGCCACACTACCACTGTAAAATTATGTATAATGTTGCCCCTTTCACAAGCTTTTAAGTTTCTGATGTTGGTTCCCACGTTGCTCTTCCTCCATTCTACACCCTGTGAATAAGGCTTGTCATGTCTTGCCTTTTTTTCACAAAAGGCTGCATTGGTTCTCACAAGGGTGTGTTCTGTCCCCTCTGATATTATTATTATATGTCAATGTCAATTTATGGATATAGCACGTTTAAAAACAACTGGGCTGACCAAAGTGCTTTACAAGGTAAAAATAACAATAATACAACAATTGAATACAGAGTACATCACAAAGAAAAATAATGCACAAATAAAGTTAATAATATCTTTCCTTAACTGGAAGGAAAAGCCAACGAAAAAAGATGTTTTTAACAGTGATTTGAAGTGTTTGAGAGTAGGGGCCTATACATCAAACAGCTACAGTTATCATCCCAATAGGTATTATTATTATTATTATTATTATTATTACATATGCTAATGATGCAATCTTAGGTCAACAAGGAGCACTGCCTTTTTCTGATGCCACGGAAAGAGCTTGACAGTTTCTGACACCTTTTATCTGTTAAAAAGGAGTATATACTGTATGCAGTAGAGTCACTTACCTTGACAAGTACCATGCAATGAACCATTCAGAAAGCCTTAATCATTCGAATTACCTTGTCTCTACTTGCAGATCCAGTGTCAAATGTGACCATCGGGGCCAACATGTCTGAGACAGTAGAGTGTAACATCACTGTGGTTCTCACCTGCTTTGCCAAGGGCTCATTCCTCAAATTCTCCTGGACCACCAGCACTGCAGTCGTCATGGCTAACGACAAGCGACCCGCTATCAAATTGGCGAGACTCCATATGTGATTCACATCAGCTTTAAATTTGGATCGAACTGCTTTGGTTCAATGAAATTGTATTGAACCAAAGGAGTATTTTTGGCTCTTTTTATCAAATCATTTTCCTAATTAGTACCTAATTAATTCAATATATTTTAAAAATATATTGTGTTGTTTTTCTATTACTTGTTCCAATAATTTGTCTTGTGCCTTTTCCATTATTTTCACTGCAGGAGGCTACATCCAGTGTGCTGACGATCAGAGGTATTGTGAGTTCAGACGTAGTCGGTCTCACTGACCAGACCAACCTTACTGTCATCTGTGAGTACTGCAACTGTAGCAGTTCTTCTTATGATGATAGATAAAAGACCTAAAAGTTCAGATACTTTAATGTAACATGACTCACATAGAGCTGAAATTTCTTGCTATACTGTAAACCGTATGTGTAAACATGAATAAATAGCTGACTTATACACATCGCAACTTAACAGGAACTTCTGTTTACTGACTTCTAGTTGTTTGTAGTCTCACCTTGCTGCAGTGACTGAAGTGTACTCCGTGAAACACAGATTTTCAGCCTGGCATTAAGATGGTGTTAAATATGTTATAGCTTTAAAGCTTTTAGTTTTGTGTTGTTGCGCCTCCCTGTTTCTGGATGGGGTTCATAATTGGCTTTATTTGCATTGTTATTACAAATGATCAGGAATTCAAGGTTAAAAATTCCAAGAAAGCTTAAATACCTTTAGTGTATTTGTTGTGTTTATTTCACTGTTATTTAGAAAAAAAGGCCATTAAATAAAAAAGAAATGGCCACATTGTTTTGATCCATGCAAGAAGATTTAACCCAACTGAGACTTTGATAAGTTGACAATAACTAAAACCTTGAGTTAAAGCAGATGGAAAACTAAGAAAGAAATCAGTGAATAGCTGATAGGAATCAAGTATCCACACTACAAGGTCTGGTCTTTTAGAAATGTTAATTCCCCAAACTGCTGTCTTGCTTCTGTTGTCATCAGCGCTTCCCTTAACCACGTGCAATGTCAATTTTGGACCAGAAGATGTCACCATTAAATAAAGTATTCAACTTTGCAACTCCAGTGACAGCGTGGCCCAAATGGGATTCATATGTACAGACCACAGACCACAGTTTTACTGTTACAGTAACTAAAATCTGAAGATTATTTTGGTTTCCTTTTTCAGTTCCTACAAACCCATCTGTGCACCTGCAACACAGCCTGGTAGGTTGAAAATGTTATTTTGGTAATCAGATATACAACAATAATACAACCTCCTCAGGAGTAATCTAAAAAGGTGGCATGCACATTTGAAGCAGGATGAATACAATCAAGTAGAAAAATGATATCAATTTAAAAAAAATATTAATGACAGACCAAAACAAAACTACCTACTATAAAGGTGTTGCTGCAGCAAAACCCTCCAACCATTTTTAATTTAGTAGCCTTAACATTACCTGTATCATAACTGTAACTGAAAAATAATCATTTTCAAATCCAACATTTATTCATCTTCTCATGTCTGGTCATGTTTCTTTTTTTGTAATCTGTTATTTTAAAACAATTTGCTAATGTTAATTAGGTGAAATAGTCTCTGAAAGAAGATGAAAACTTATTATTTTTCACATGCTCATATAAATATGTGCTTATGTAATAAACGTTAATAATAAAACAAGAATTAGAAAAAGAAATGTAAAGAATAAAAGTTAAATGACAAAATGTTATGAATAGGTATTGAAATGCTAAAGTGTGTAATAGCCTGGTGTGTACAGAAAGTGGGCTGTGCAATCTTCCACAATTTAAAGATGTTAAATGTGTTACATTTGCAAGTCTAAAAAACTTCAAAAAATGTAAACATGCAGGTTCCACAGAATAATAATTCTGGATTCAATTAATTAATTGTATTAGGATTTCAAATTTACAGTTCATCTTGCTTCAATAAATCCAACACTTCCATTGTTTTTAAGTTCTAAGATAACATGACAGGTCCCATCTTTGTGCAGGAACAGACAGCGCCGTTTGGTCAGTCATTTAAAATCACATTTTTTCCCTAGACATTTAAGACACATCAACATTCAATCGAAGAACAATCACAGACATTTACAGTCTTCTTATTTTACATTATTTTTTTCTAAAATGAATATCCCAAAAAAATCTATATCACAATTTGTGTTTATATCACTATATAAAATTGATGACCAAATGTTCTTTTCCACCCACAGCACTTCCAAAGGAGGAGGAAAAAGGTGGTGAAATAAGAGCATCAGTGGCTGTAGCTCAGTGGCAGAGCAGTTGCCTGCCAATCGGAAGGTTGGTGGTTCTGGCCCTGCAGTCCCATGTCGAAGTGTCCTTGGGCAAGACGCTGAACCCTGAGTTGCCCCCGATGCTGTGCATCAGAGTGTAAATGTGTGTGAATGTTTATCTGATGAGAAGGTGGCACCTTGTATGGCAGCCTCTGCCACAGCGTATGAATGTGTGTGAATGGTTCCTGTACTATGTAAAAACACTTTGAAGAAGACTAGAAAAGTGCTATATAAATACAGTCCATTTTACCACCACGTATGGGGCTACAATGCCCCCATACCACCGCGTTCTTACATAAACCACCACATCCCCATAAACCACCACGTCCCCATAAACCACCATGTCCCCATAAACCATGACGTCCCCATAAACCACCACGTCCCCATAAACCACCACGTCCCCATAAACCACCATGTCCCCATAAACCATGACGTCCCCATCTACCACCACGTCCCCATAAACCACCACATCTCCATATACCACTACGTCCGCATATACCATTACGTCCTCACATAACCATGTCCCCATAAACCACAAGTCCTCACATATACACCACGTCTTTGCATACTAAAACATCATCATATCATCACAGTCTCATTTACCACTATGTCCACATATACCACCAAGCACTCACAAACCACCACATCCTCATATACCACGATGTCCCCATATACAACCACGTCCTCATATACCACCATTTCCTCATATACCAACCTGTCCCCATATACCACCACGTCCTCATATACCACCATGTCCCCATATACCACCATGTCCCCATACAACACCATGTCCCCATACAACACCACGTCCCCATATACCACCACGTCCTCATATACCACCATGTCCCCATATACCACCATGTCCCCATACAACACCACGTCCCCATATACCACCACGTCCCCTTATACCACCATGTCCTCACATACCACCACATCCCCATATACCACCATGTCCCCATATACCAAAACACGTCCCCATATACCACCATGTACCCATATACCACCACGTCCCCTTATACAACCACATCCCCATATACCACACCATGGCCTCACATACCACCCAACCCCTTATACCACCACGTCACCATATACCATTATGTCCATATATACCACCAAATTCTCGCATACTACCTCGTCCCCACATACCACCATGTGCCCATATACTTAGCTTGTATCAGTTTCTGTCCTGTCCTGAGTTTTCATTTTACAAGCACAACTTTAAAATTAACTCAGTTTTTAAACAATTACTGCATATTAAATCAATGTCTCATTTTTAGGGAGTGGAGGGAATTTGCTGTGGATACACTACATAAAAATGGAAGCATTCCTTTGCACTTTATTCTTGAGTGGCATGTATCACTAGAAATCTTCACATAATCACTTATTATTTAATATAAATGTCTATTTTCAAATCAAAATGCACAAACAATACAGTAGATTAACTTGCAGCTAAGAACTGAATTACTCTAAATATGTATTAAGGGATCATGCTAGAGAAAGGTCCTTGTCATCAAATTCAAGTACTAACTTCCACCATAATCTTATATGACTTTGATAAAACTTTATCAAAATGAAATCAAGTTTGAAATAGAGGTTTCATGAGAGTCTCTTCTGCTCCAGTAGTAGGATAGTGTTATTGGGTCTTAACAGTCTGAATGTCTTTAGTAACAATTCTGTTCCAGTGTTTGTATTTTTGTTGCCAATGGTTTACGCTTCAATCAATACATATTGTAATGAGGAGTAAAGATACAGAAAACTTATGTTTAAGTCTTTGTGCTTCAAAGATTATTGATGGATACATATTGTGTGTCCTCAGTAAAGTGTATCATTCTCTGCAGTAGCTTCCAGCTGCAGCAGTCAGTTCAGTTTCTGTTCAGTCTGACTGAGGGAGGTTTTTGTACGACGCTTTTTCACTGTGTGAACACACTCTGACTGCTGATTTCATGATAACTCTGACAGTAGTAAACTGCTGCATCTTCAGTCTGGACTCCACTGATGGTCAGAGTGAAGTCAGAGTTTGATCCACTGCCTGTAAAACGACCTGGAATCCCTGAATGCCGAGTGCTAGTATGGTAAATGAGCGATTTAAGAGTTTCTCCATCTCTCTGTTGGTACCAGGCTAACCTGTTAGAACTATCAACATCCTGACTGGTCCTACAGCTGATGGAGACGGAGCCTCCCAGAGCAGAGCTCACTGCTCCAGGCTGAGTCACTGTGACCTGGCCTCTGGACTCTGAGGATACAGAGACAAAAACATAAAGCAGCGTCACGGTTTAGTCGGCTTCATTTCAGAGGGACGGATGTTCATAGAGGAGAGGAGTTTGATTCTCTGGACTTTACCTGTGAAGCAGCAGCAGAGGAGAGTCCAGATGAGGACGGAGATCAAAGTCATGTTTTTGATGAGGAGGATTTCTGTGTCTTCTGTTGTGATGAAGGACAGCTGTCAGTCATCCAGTGTTCAACTCTCAGGACTATAAACTCTCCCAGAGCACTGGAGCATGGTGCTGCTGATGCAAAGTGGCTCTCTATGGAAATGCTCTGACTGACTCCAACAGGGACTTGGATTACTCTGATGATGCTGTTCATCAATGGATCAATCACTTCATTAGAGCATTGATTAGGATCTTTCAATAACACTTTGACTTCTTGATAAATCTTTTAAATGTTTGATTTAGGCTTCCCAGGACCAGCTGGAACATATAAAAGAAGTATTTTATTCCCTATGTCATACAGCCATTGAACACAGAATGACTCCGTCAGAGAACACTTGTTATTTTATAAGATTTGCTCTCTTGCATTTTTTATTAAACTTATTTGCTGCCACCTGCCCATTTACACTATTTTATGATTATCGTGCATATGTTTTTAAAGGTGTACTGTGTTATGTGCATTGTATGAATGTTTGCTGTACTCTGGGAAAAGCCAAAGACAAATTTCCACTGAGGTGAACAACAACATTAATCTAAACTGATCTACGTGACTTTGGAATTGAAATTAGTTGATATAAACAAACAATATACACTTAATTAGAAACCAGTATGAATGAAAAGCATGTATTCTGGAAATCTGCAGCACTGTGTTATTGTCAGTTTTCATGTAACAGGATTTTACTACCAGCCTCATTTTGGTGAGTTTGTTTGTGTCAAAGTCAGAGAGCCGTGTCTCTCTACAGTGAGAGGTTTTTGTACGGCGGCTCAATGACTTTGTATCACTGTGGTTGACTTTTGGTGGAGGAACCAGACTGAATGTTGGAAGTAAGTCAAACTTTTAAGAAACTATTATTTCAGGAGCTATGTTTCCTCTTTTACATTCTGCACTCTTAACTTTCCATATTTGTTAAAAAATAATCCAGGATTTTTACAGAAATGTTTGGCTCTAAGAGACAAAGTTTTGCTGTTAAAATAGAAAAAGACAAAAGTTCATTGTAAAGAAAATGAAATATTGAGTCAGAGGATAAATCATTATTTCCAGCTTTAATGGTAAAGTTTCATCTTGAGGGCTTGTAGGTTTAGTTCAGTCTGACAAAGTCAGAGAGCCGTGTCTCTCTACAGTGAGAGGTTTTTGTACGGCGGCTCAATGACTTTGTATCACTGTGGTGGACTTTTGGTGGAGGAACCAGACTGAATGTTGGAAGTAAGTTTCTGCACAAATACTAAAAACTATATTGTAAATATTGTAAAGTAATGTTTTAAATTCTGTTTACAGTCGATTAAATATATATGTATTCATGTTTTTATTTCTCCTCCTTTATGGTGGAGACTAACTCAGAGCAGCTTCACTAAACATTTCTTTACACATTTCTGTCAAACGGACATTTAAATAACTTGAAGTGTGGAAAAGATAAAACTGAAAAACTGTTCTACAAGATTCATTTTTAATTTTCCACATCAATGATAACTGTTTAAAGCAAATGAAGATTCAGATATTCAAACAATTGAACAGAGCAAAGATAAAGATCGGTATTTGAAAATGTGCAACATCTCTTTACTGTGTCATGTATTGTTTCAAAGGTTGAAAACTATTTGAACAGTTTGGTAATGATGATCGAAATCCACATGAAGAACATTTGATGTTGTCAGCTCATTTTCTGGATTTGTTTCTATTACACTAAATACTTTAAAGTAATGTATAGTTAGGTTGTTGATGATGTTGATTTGGAGGTTTAAAGATTGGCCCAAAAGTTGACATTTTATTTCCAGTGTATAGTTTGATATATATCAGCTGATTGTGTAGATGATTGTCTCTGTGCTGATTTGCATGAGAGGCTTCTTAAAGGGAAGTGAAACAATGTGTGAGTGAGTGACTGGTGGAGCAGAAAAACCATCTGACAGAAACTCCTTAAAGGAGAAAACCAACTCTCACACAGTAAAGGTGTCCAAGTGTCTGCTGGTTGATTGACAGCTGTGTGGTCCCTGTCCTCTAAGCTGATTGGTGTCTCCTAGGTGATGTCCGTCCCACCCTGACGGTGCTGCCCCCCTCCAGTGAGGAGCTGCTGAGGGGGAAGGCCACGCTCATGTGCCTGGCCAACAAGGGCTTCCCCTCAGACTGGAGTCTGGCCTGGAAGGTGGACGGCAGCAGCAGCAGCAGCAGCAGCAGCAGCTGGGAGGAGAGCAGGAGCCCCGGGGTGCTGGAGAAGGACGGCCACTACAGCTGGAGCAGCACCCTGAGGCTCCCTGCAGACCAGTGGGGGAAGGTGGGCTCTGTGACCTGTGAGGCCACCCAGGGCTCCCAGACTCCGCTCTCAGAGACACTGAGGAGAGACCAGTGTTCCCAGTCCTGACCTGACTCACTGGGACTCTGCTACTGGTTTCACTCTGATACTGGTCTCAGTCTGCTCTCTCTGTCTCTCTCTCTCTCTCTTTTCTCCACTCACTGTCTAATTTCATGTTTCATTGATAGTTTTGTAGCTTGTTGTACTTTTGATGATGTCATCACAATAAACCACTTTTCATCAGATCAGTTGTCTTCATGTCTGTTATTGTAAAAGAAACAGCAGACAGGGCTCACCCAGTTCTCATGGAATATTTCACATTTGAAGCCGACGTGGACAAGAAGTCTCACACAAATGCTCAGAATGGAAATGTATTTATCTGAAACAGGGCCAATGCACAAATAAACATTAAACCTGTAATACAAGAGCATATGTCTTTGGCCAGGTTATAACAACAATTGCTAATTTTCCACCTGTACTTCCTGGGCAGGTATGACAATTATAAAAATAACAATTTAACAAAGCTTTGAGTAGTTCACGCTGTGATTTCGGAGCAGAGTGTTACAACCTTTTTCAGAGGGGGAGCAGTAGCACTGGATATGATTTCATGTAGTAAAGACACATTTGAGTGTTTTATTAAAGTATCAAATCTAAGTAGATCATATGTAGCAGGTATATGACAGTGATGATAATGACGTGTGTTTTTGTCGTGGATCTTGAGGCAGTTTTTAGACAAAGATTCTAAGGGTTTTATGACTGTTCTACATGCTTGAGACCAGGATGTAGTGCAGTATAGAAGGGGGGGGGGGGGGGGGTGATCATTGCATTTAATTATGTACTAGATGCTTCAGTGGTGAGAGTTTCTTATGTATCTAAAATCCACTAAATTAAATTTCAGTTTGTTGCACAACTTTTTAACATGACCTTTAAAGCTGAGTGTTGATTCTAGAGTTACCCCCCAGATATTTAAATTTCTCTACATGTTTTATATTTTGTCATTTACTAAAATTTCAGGATAGATTTTAAGTTTAGACATATTTGTAAAGAACATGGTTACGTTTTTTTCAACATTTAATGTGAGGCATGAGTCAGGTAACCAGTGTGTGTGTGTGTGTGTGTGTGTGTGTGTGTGTGTGTGTGTGTGTGTGTGTGTGTGTGTGTGTGTCCTCAGTGAAGTGTATCAGTCTCTGCAGTAGCTTCCAGCTGCAGCAGTCAGTTCAGTTTCTGTTCAGTCTGACTGAGGGAGGTTTTTGTACGACGCTTTTTCACTGTGGGAACACAAGCTGACTGTTGATTTCATGAAGACTCTGGCAGTAGTAAACTGCTGCATCTTCAGTCTGGACTCCACTGATGGTCAGAGTGAAGTCAGAGTTTGATCCACTGCCTGTAAAACGATCTGGAATCCCTGATTGTCGAGAGCTAGCAAAGTAAATGAGAAGTTTAGGAGTTTCTCCATCTCTCTGTTGGTACCAGGCTAAAAGGTGGTAGCTGCTCCCAACATAAACCTTCTGACTGGTCCTACAGCTGATGGAGACGGAGCCTCCCAGAGCAGAGCTCACTGCTCCAGGCTGAGTCACTGTGACCTGGCCTCTGGACTCTGAGGATACAGAGACAAAAACATAAAGCAGCGTCACGGTTTAGTCGGCTTCATTTCAGAGGGACGGATGTTCATAGAGGAGAGGAGTTTGATTCTCTGGACTTTACCTGTGAAGCAGCAGCAGAGGAGAGTCCAGATGAGGACCGAGATCAAAGTCATGTTTTTGATGAGGAGGATTTCTGTGTCTTCTGTTGTGATGAAGGACAGCTGTCAGTTATCCAGTGTTCAACTCTCAGGACTATAAACTCTCCCAGAGCACTGGAGCATGGTGCTGCTGATGCAAAGTGGCTCTCTATGGAAATGCTCTGACTGACTCCAACAGGAACAGGGTGTTTCACATAAAACACTTATTGTGGAAACATGCAAAAGAAAGGTTAAGGCCAGAAATGTTTAACATTGACTAACATACGGACTCTTTTAAGGGTGTTCAGGTTTAAATGCATTTTGTTATTTTTCATTAAAATGTTATCAATACTTAGTAAAGAGAGTCAAGCCACTTTTCAGCTAGGATGACGAGTCATGGTAATAAATAAAATTGTTTTGAGAAGGATGGGAATTCTTCTATCTTTAAATATCAGCCATACATATATAAACAAAAAGGATTTGGTTTCTCCATCATGCATTTATACATGATAGAAAAATGGTGCAATTGTAATAATAGTTTTCTAAGTTTAGAAACATTAGTTTAGTGGATTCCAACAAGGGTTAAATATCAAGTCAGTCAGTAAAGGTTGAAAAAACAAGAAAAAAGATGTAGATATGTAGATATAGATACACATATGAATGACAAATCAACAACAGACAGGGGTGCAGGAAGTAGGGGTGCTGGAGGTGCTGCAGCACCCCCTGTTGCTGCTGCAGCACCCCCTGTTGCTGCTGCAGCACCCCCTGTTGCTGCTGCAGCACCCCCTGTTGCTGCTGCAGCACCCCCTGTCAGAAAACTGTGATGACAATAAAATGATCGCTTATAAATGTTTCTAGTTGTTGTTTCTGTTCCACGACATTTTGTATGTCATGTTTGGGGTGTGGGATGAAGAGAGGGATAATTTTACTAACAAGAGGGCTTTTCAATGGGGTGGAACAGCTGATCTCTTCACCGAGGTGGAACAGCTGATCTCTTCACCGAGGTGGAACAGCTGATCCACGTGTGCCTCTGTTTACCCAGTGTCTACTGCTGGCTCCAAAAGATCTTTCTCAGCTCTTTGCCATCTGAAAACCTGGCTCTGTAGCACTATCACTCAAAGTAGACTTTCACATACTTCACGTCCATAAAGACATTTTGGATGATCTGGATATTCAGGGTCTCATGGCAGAGTTTATCAGCCGAACTCCAGAGCGCAAATCTACATTTGGTGTACCGAAATCATTGTAAGGTAGAGACACGGTGTCTGGTCTCTGCGTCTTTTTCCTGCCGCCGTGCAGGCCCAGATGGTAGCCTATATTTAGCCTAGTATGATTGAGATTTATGTATGCCTATCAAGAAACAAATAGTCTGTAACTTTTTAGAATTTGTCACATACTTCGCTGTTTGTTGTTCTGAGTTCGCTGTGCAGTACGCACTGTCAGCTCAGCTGTACTTCATGGAGGGGAGAGACAGCCCCCCTCCCCGCCAGCACCCCCCCCCACCCTGCCAGCACCCCTGCTGAAAATGACTTCCCGCGCGTCTGAAACAGACCCAGTTTTCAAAAGGCAATTCACAGAGGGAGAGAAGCCCAGATCATCCTCCAGTCTGTTCCACCTAAACACATCTGTCCAGATGTGGTCATCTACAAGAGAATCAACCCACTGGTTTCTATTCAACATGTGTATCAGTGATGCTGGGATGGAAACAGACTTTGTTTTACTTGTTGATCAGAGATCTGTGCACGGTGCACAGGAGGGATCTGATGAGCTGTCTGATCATTTACAAATGTTAAGGAGGGGATTTCTATATTTCATATATTCGGGGAAGTCCCTCACTGTGATTATGCGCCTGGATTACAAAGTGTGCAATGGACTTTTCTGTACATTTAAGAGGGAAGTGATAGGAGCCAGAAAACATGCTTTAATTCCTGATATGATTATGGCCTACAAGAAAGAAAACTAATGGTATTATAATGTTAAATCAAATGTTATCTGCAAAAAAAACAGGTTGTATTGTGGTGGACTCTGAACACATGCTTGATACTGACGATGATGATGTATTAATCCATTCATCTGAGGGATCAGTGAGAAATATACAGAGATAGAGGACATTGATGTTTTGTACATCATTGTATTAGAAAAATGTATTTAAGTAAATGTATTTTAACAGGTGGTGTAGTGTCAAACATTTTACAGGGTGTGTGTGTGTGTGTGTGTGTGTGTGTGTGTGTGTGTGTGTGTGTGTGTGTGTGTGTGTGTGTGTGTGTGTCCTCAGTGAAGTGTATCAGTCTCTGCAGTAGCTTCCAGCTGCAGCAGTCAGTTCAGTTTCTGTTCAGTCTGACTGAGGGAGGTTTTTGTACGACGCTTTTTCACTGTGTGAACACATACAGGCTGTTGATAACATGAAAACTCAGACAGTAGTAAACTGCTGCATCTTCAGTCTGGACTCCACTGATGGTCAGAGTGAAGTCAGAGTTTGATCCACTGCCTGTAAAACGATCTGGAATCCCTGATTGTCGAGTGCTAGTATAGTAAATGAGAAGTTTAGGAGTTTCTCCATCTCTCTGTTGGTACCAGGCTAAACTGTTAGAATTATAAATATTCTGACTGGTCCTACAGCTGATGGAGACGGAGCCTCCCAGAGCAGAGCTCACTGCTCCAGGCTGAGTCACTGTGACCTGGCCTCTGGACTCTGAGGATACAGAGACAAAAACATAAAGCAGCGTCACGGTTTAGTCGGCTTCATTTCAGAGGGACGGATGTTCATAGAGGAGAGGAGTTTGATTCTCTGGACTTTACCTGTGAAGCAGCAGCAGAGGAGAGTCCAGATGAGGACGGAGATCAAAGTCATGTTTTTGATAAGGAGGATTTCTGTGTCTTCTGTTGTGATGAAGGACAGCTGTCAGTCATCCAGTGTTCAACTCTCAGGACTATAAACTCTCCCAGAGCACTGGAGCATGGTGCTGCTGATGCAAAGTGGCTCTCTATGGAAATGCTCTGACTGACTCCAACAGGGACTTGGATTACTCTGATGATGCTGTTCATCAGTGGATCAATCACTTCATCAGAGTATAGTAAATGTTAGATTTAGGGTCCCAGGGACCTGCTGGAACATTTACAAGAAGTATTTTATTCCCTATGTCATACAGCCATTGAACACAGAATGACTCCATCAGAGAACACTTGTTATTTTATAAGATTTACTTTCTTGTATTATTTATAGAATATATCTGCTGCTACCTGCCCATTTACACTATTGTATATTGTATTCTGTATATTCTGCATGTGTTTAATGGTGTGCTGTGTTATGTGTATTGTATTTACCTTTGCCGTATTTTGGGAGAAGCCAAAGACAAATTTCACCAGAGTTGGACAATAAAGTCAATCTAAGCTAATGTCTTCTGTCTTCTTTAAATTAATTGCAAGAGAAGACATTATATACATTTAATATATACCTTTAAAATTACTTGAGTAAATCTGCAGCACTGTGTTATTGTCAGTTTTCATGTAACAAGATTTTACTACCAGCCTCATTTTGGTGAGTTTGTTTGTGTCAAAGTCAGAGAGCCGTGTCTCTCTACAGTGAGAGGTTTTTGTACGGCGGCTCAATGACTTTGTATCACTGTGGTGGACTTTTGGTGGAGGAACCAGACTGAATGTTGGAAGTAAGTCAAACTTTTAAGAAACTATTATTTCAGGAGCTATTTTTCTTTCTTTACTTTCTGCACTCTTAACTTTCCATATTTGTGAAATATTAATCCATAAGTTTTACAGAAATATTTTGCTCTAAGAAAAAAAGGTTTGCTGTTGACATGGAAAATTCAAAAGTTAATTGTAAAGAAAATGTTATATTGAATCAGAGGATAAATCATTATTTCCAGCTTTAATGGTAAAGTTTCATCTTGAGGGCTTGTAGGTTTAGTTCAGTCTGACAAAGTCAGAGAGCCGTGTCTCTCTACAGTGAGAGGTTTTTGTACGGCGGCTCAATGACTTTGTATCACTGTGGTACACGTTCGGTGGAGGAACCAGACTGGAATTTGGAAGTAAGTTCCTGCACAAATACTAAAAACTATCTTGTAAATATTGTAAAGTAATGTTTTAAATTCTGTTTACAGTCGATAAAATATATATGTATTCATGTTTTTATTTCTCCTCCTTTATGGTGGAGACTAACTCAGAGCAGCTTCACTAAACATTTCTTTACACATTTCTGTCAAACGGACATTTAAATGACTTGAAGTGTGGAAAAGATAAAACTGAAAAACTCTTCTACAAGAGTCATTTTTAATTTTCCACATCAATGATAACTGTTTAAAGCAAATGAAGATTCAAATATTCAAACAACTGAACAGAGCAAAGATAAAGATCGGTATTTGAAAATGTGCAACATCTCTTTACTGTGTCATGTATTGTTTCAAAGGTTGAAAACTATTTGAACAGTTTGGTAATGATGATCGAAATCCACATGAAGAACATTTGATGTTGTCAGCTCATTTTCTGGATTTGTTTCTAGTAGGCTACACTAAATACTTTAAAGTAATGTATAATCACGTTGCTATATTAAAATATTTGTCCTAAAGTTGACATTTTATTTCCAGTGTATAGTTTGATATATATCAGCTCATTGTGTAGATGATTGTCTCTGTGCTGATTTACATGAGAGGCTTCTTAAAGGGAAGTGAAACAATGTGTGAGTGAGTGACTGGTGGAGCAGAAAAACCATCTGACAGAAACTCCTTAAAGGAGAAAACCAACTCTCACACAGTAAAGGTGTCCAAGTGTCTGCTGGTTGATTGACAGCTGTGTGGTCCCTGTCCTCTAAGCTGATTGGTGTCTCCTAGGTGATGTCCGTCCCACCCTGACGGTGCTGCCCCCCTCCAGTGAGGAGCTGCTGAAGGGGAAGGCCACGCTCATGTGCCTGGCCAACAAGGGCTTCCCCTCAGACTGGAGTCTGGCCTGGAAGGTGGACGGCAGCAGCAGCAGCAGCAGCAGCAGCAGCTGGGAGGAGAGCAGGAGCCCCGGGGTGCTGGAGAAGGACGGCCACTACAGCTGGAGCAGCACCCTGAGGCTCCCTGCAGACCAGTGGGGGAAGGTGGGCTCTGTGACCTGTGAGGCCACCCAGGGCTCCCAGACTCCGCTCTCAGAGACACTGAGGAGAGACCAGTGTTCCCAGTCCTGACCTGACTCACTGGGACTCTGCTACTGGTTTCACTCTGATACTGGTCTCAGTCTGCTCTCTGCAACTCTTTACCTTTCTCTCTCTCTCTCTCTCTCTCTAATTCATTTTCCTCACTGTCTAATTACATGTTTACTTCAAAGAGTATGTTGCTTGTTTTAATTTTGATTATGTCATCACAATAAAAAACTTCATCAAATCAGTTGTTTCCATGTCTGTTATTACAAAAGAAGCAGATGTTGCATTTTAATAGTTCCATGTAAACCATTTAAAACACAATCTCTTTAATGTGACCAAGTCGTGATGAATTTAAATACATCCTTTACTCCAGATACCCAGAGCTTTTGTAATTGCAGAAACTACTTAGAGTAATATTATATTATTTTTGTGCCATAGCTAATTATTGTCATAATATCTCAAAAGAATCAGATATACTATGTATTAAATAAGCATGAACTCTCTTGTTGAATTGTTTTAGACATGTCAATAGAGCAATGAATCTGCGTAAACTACAAAGCCTCAGAAGATATAATTGCATTTGAATTATAAAATAGCATATCATCAGCATATTATATCATCAACATATGAGTTTCATCATCAATTCTGCCCTTGGTAGAAACTCTCATGTTGAAAGCTTTTTAGAAATGTCCAGAAAGTTTAAAGAATCTTAGTAAACGATGTTTGAGAAGAATTCATTGCATTTCAGTTGTGATGTAGGAAACTATCAGCATCTTGTATCTGAGTTTGTCTCATTAGGATTTTAATAATCTATGTGAAGATTTTGGAAAATAAATAATTGTAGTGTTTTACTCTGTACTGAATTGTGCTGCTAACTAAATTGATTCATCATTTGATTTGAAACTTAGACTATATTGGTAAAAGAGCTGAAATTATACAGTTGTGATTCTGACTTTGAGAAAATTTATATTAACCCATAGACTGCAGAAAAATAGTCCTAAAACTATATTTAACAGAGATAAACAATATTGTGTTATGTTGAAAGTGTTATTGTTGTCTAACTTAAAAATGTATGTTAATCCATCATGTAGTGGTGTAGTTTATGTGCAGCCGTTGAGTCAGATCAGTTCTTCTCCAGCTGAGGAGGTTTTTGTACAACGTTGTATCACTGTGTGAACGGGAAACTGTTACACTACTGACAATAATAATCTCCTGCATCTTCAGTCTGAACTCCACTGATGGTCAGAGTGAAGTCAGTTCCAGATCCACTTCCACTGAACAGGCCCAAAACTCCAGTCTGACGACTTGTAGCATGATAAATAAAAAGTTTGGGAGATTCTCCAGGTTTTTGAAGGTACCAGTCCCTGACTCCAACAGGGACTTGTTCATTATACTAGTATTTTATTTAGTGTGGAAATATGCAAAAGAAAGGTTAAGGCCAGAAATGTTTGACATTGACAAACATACCAAGACTCTTAAGGTGCTGCAGGTTTAAATGCATTTTGTTATTTTTCATGAAAATGTTTCAGTGCTTTGTAAAGACAATTCAGCCACTCAGCTGGGATGACAGGTGTCAGAAATGTACTTGGTTTAGAGAAGGATGTTAATACCATCCCGTCCCCATATACCACTGAGTCCTCACATACCACCATGTCCCCATATACCACTGAGTCCTCACATACCACCATATCCTCACATACCACAACGTCCCCATATACCACTGAGTCCTCACATACCACCATATCCTCACATACCACAACGTCCCCATATACCACCATGTCCCTATATACTACCAAGTCCTCACATCCCACACACAGGGACAGGGATACAAGGTTGGATAATCAGGGCTGCTCTGACATTTAAAGTGCCTGGTTTTGTTCAAGCTGCAGTCCCAGTTTGTGGAGATGCTGCTGAGCTTTGAGAGGGGCCTCCGTCAGATGGAGAGTCAAACACATTCACTGCTGTGGTCCATCAGCAGGAGGCTGGAGCCAATGACAGAGGCCATGGACCGCAACTCAGCCCCCTCTCACCACACTAAAACCTCCATATCTCTGAGCCGTTTAGCATCCAGCGGTGTTTCAGCAGTGACTCCATCCAGCAAACATCCAGGCAGTCGCTCCAAGAGTCTCCTCACCAGAGGTCAACGCAAACGTGGAGGTCAGACCGCAAACGCTGCTGAACAGGAAGAACTCTGTTCAGTTCTTTTAGTTCTTTTGTTTCTGGATTTAAATTCAAATGGGCACGGTGGTGTATTTATATTGATATCATTTTAAATAAAGACAGTTTGTAAAGTGTTCAAACTAACTATGGTTAATTGTACTTCTACAAGGTAGCTTGTATCAGTTGTTTCTTTCCTGTCATAAGGTTGGATTTTACAAACACAACTTTAATATAAAGAAAGTTTTTAACTAATAATTGCGTAGTAACTAATGTCTGACTTTCAGGGAGTGTGGGGGGGAGGGGGGGGGGGGGGGGGGGGGGGCATGTGCTGCATATATACTACATCCAAAAAGAAAGCATTAATTTGCACTTTATTGTTGAGTGCCATGAATGACTAGAAATCTACCCATAATCCCTTTCTGTGTGATGTGGAAATGAGAAACAACAATGTCACATGTTAGACATCCAATATTAGAGGATATGTAATGTAAATATCTATTTTCAACTCGTTCTGCACAAAGCAAATAGATTAACTTGCAGGTAAGAATGAAATTACTCTGAAATATATATTTAGGGTTGTTATACTAGAGAAAGGCCTCTGTCATGAAATCCACGTACTACCTTCAACAATAATCTGATATAATCTTGACAGAATTTCATCAACCTGAAATCCAGTGTGAATTAGAGGTTTCATGAGAGTCTTTTCTGCTCCAGTAGTAGGATAGTGTTATTGGGTCTTAACAGTCTGAATCTCTTTAGTAACAATTCTGTTCCTGTGTTTGTATTTTTGTTGCTAATGCTTTTCTCTTATAATAACTAATCTAACTAATATCTGCAGCTCATACATTAAAGTTAACCATTTAATATGGTTTGATTTGTTTAAATAAATATGTTTTGTAAAATCACTTGAATTAGGTTGTGTGTGTGTGTGTGTGTGTGTGTGTATGTGTGTGTGTGTGTGTGTGTGTGTGTGTGTGTGTGTGTGTGTGTGTGTGTGTGTGTGTGTGTCCTCAGTGAAGTGTATCAGTCTCTGCAGTAGCTTCCAGCTGCAGCAGTCAGTTCAGTTTCTGTTCAGTCTGACTGAGGGAGGTTTTTGTACGACGCTTTTTCACTGTGTGAACACATACTGACTGTTGATAATATGAACACTCTGACAGTAGTAAACTGCTGCATCTTCAGTCTGGACTCCACTGATGGTCAGAGTGAAGTCAGAGTTTGATCCACTGCCTGTAAAACGATCTGGAATCCCTGATTGTCGAGTGCTAGTATGGTAAATGAGAAGTTTAGGAGTTTCTCCATCTCTCTGTTGGTACCACTCTAAATAGTTAACGTGTGTAACAGTCTGACTGGTCCTACAGCTGATGGAGACGGAGCCTCCCAGAGCAGAGCTCACTGCTCCAGGCTGAGTCACTGTGACCTGGCCTCTGGACTCTGAGGATACAGAGACAAAAACATAAAGCAGCGTCACGGTTTAGTCGGCTTCATTTCAGAGGGACGGATGTTCATAGAGGAGAGGAGTTTGATTCTCTGGACTTTACCTGTGAAGCAGCAGCAGAGGAGAGTCCAGATGAGGACGGAGATCAAAGTCATGTTTTTGATGAGGAGGATTTCTGTGTCTTCTGTTGTGATGAAGGACAGCTGTCAGTCATCCAGTGTTCAACTCTCAGGACTATAAACTCTCCCAGAGCACTGGAGCATGGTGCTGCTGATGCAAAGTGGCTCTCTATGGAAATGCTTTGACTGACTCCAACAGGGACTTGGATTACTCTGATGATGCTGTTCATCAATGGATCAATCACTTCATCAGAGTATAGTTAATGTTAGATTTAGGGTCCCAAGGACCAGCTGGAACATTTACAAGAAGTATTTTATTCCCTATGTCATACAGCCATTGAACACAGAATGACTCCATCAGGGAACACTTGATATTCATAAGATTTGCTTTCTTGAATTATTTAGAGAACGTATCTGCTGCTACCTGCCCATTTACACTATTGTATATTGTATTCTGTATATTCTGTATGTTTTTAATGGTGTGCTGTGTTATGTGCATTGTTTTTACCTTTGCTGTACTTTGGGAGAAGCCAAAGACAAATTTCCTCTGAGGTGAACAATAAAGTCAATCTAATCTAATGTCTTCTGTCTTATTTAAATTAATTTCAAGAGATGAAATGACATCCATTTAACATGAACCCAAAACATGCATTAAGGAAATCTGCAGCACTGTGTTATTGTCAGTTTTCTTTTAATCTGACAAGATTTTACTACCAGCCTCATTTTGGTGAGTTTGTTTGTGTCAAAGTCAGAGAGCCGTGTCTCTCTACAGTGAGAGGTTTTTGTACGGCGGCTCAATGACTTTGTATCACTGTGGTGGACTTTTGGTGGAGGAACCAGACTGAATGTTGGAAGTAAGTCAAACTTTTAAGAAACTATTATTTCAGGAGCTATTTTTCTTTCTTTACTTTCTGCACTCTAAACTTTCCAAATTTGTGAAATATTAATCCATAAGTTTTACAGAAATGTGTTGCACTAAGACAGAAAGGTTTGTTGTTGAAATAGAAAATTCAAAAGTTCATTGTAAAGAAAATGAAATATTGAGTCAGAGGATAAATCATTATTTCCAGCTTTAATGGTAAAGTTTCATCTTGAGGGCTTGTAGGTTTAGTTCAGTCTGACAAAGTCAGAGAGCCGTGTCTCTCTACAGTGAGAGGTTTTTGTACGGCGGCTCAATGACTTTGTATCACTGTGGTACACGTTCGGTGGAGGAACCAGACTGAATGTTGGAAGTAAGTTTCTGCACAAATACTAAAAACTATATTGTAAATATCATAAAGTAATGTTTTAAATTCTGTTTACAGTTGATAAAATATATATGTATTCATGTTTTTATTTCTCCTCCTTTATGGTGGAGACTAACTCAGAGCAGCTTCACTAAACATTTCTTTACACATTTCTGTCAAACGGACATTTAAATGACTTGAAGTGTGGAAAAGAGAAAACTGAAAAACTGTTCTACAAGATTCATTTTTAATTTTCCACATCAATGATAACTGTTTAAAGCAAATGAAGATTCAAATATTCAAACAGTTGAACAGAGCAAAGATAAAGATCGGTATTTGAAAATGTGCAACATCTCTTTACTGTGTCATGTCTTGTTTCAAAGGTTGAAAACTATTTGAACAGTTTGGTAATGATGATCGAAATCCACATGAAGAACATTTGATGTTGTCAGCTCATTTTCTGGATTTGTTTCTAGTACACTAAATACTTTAAAGTAATGTATAGTTAGGTTGTTGATGATGTTGATTTGGAGGTTTAAAGATTGGCCCAAAAGTTGACATTTTATTTCCAGTGTATAGTTTGATATATATCAGCTGATTGTGTAGATGATTGTCTCTGTGCTGATTTGCATGAGAGGCTTCTTAAAGGGAAGTGAAACAATGTGTGAGTGAGTGACTGGTGGAGCAGAAAAACCATCTGACAGAAACTCCTTAAAGGAGAAAACCAACTCTCACACAGTAAAGGTGTCCAAGTGTCTGCTGGTTGATTGACAGCTGTGGGGTCCCTGTCCTCTAAGCTGATTGGTGTCTCCTAGGTGATGTCCGTCCCACCCTGACGGTGCTGCCCCCCTCCAGTGAGGAGCTGCTGAAGGGGAAGGCCACGCTCATGTGCCTGGCCAACAAGGGCTTCCCCTCAGACTGGAGTCTGGCCTGGAAGGTGGACGGCAGCAGCAGCAGCAGCAGCAGCAGCAGCAGCTGGGAGGAGAGCAGGAGCCCCGGGGTGCTGGAGAAGGACGGCCACTACAGCTGGAGCAGCACCCTGAGGCTCCCTGCAGACCAGTGGGGGAAGGTGGGCTCTGTGACCTGTGAGGCCACCCAGGGCTCCCAGACTCCGCTCTCAGAGACACTGAGGAGAGACCAGTGTTCCCAGTCCTGACCTGACTCACTGGGACTCTACTGGTTTCACTCTGATACTGGTCTCAGTCTGCTCTCTCTCTCTCTCTCTCTCTCTCTCTCTCTCTCTCTCTCTCTCTCTCTCTCTCTCTCTCTCTCATATTCTTTTCCTCACTGTCTAATTACATGTTCAATTGAAAGAGTATGTTGTTTGTGTCAATTTTGATTATGTCAACACAATAAATAACTTCATCAAATCAGTTGTTTCCATGTCTGTTATTACAAAAGAAGCAGATGTTGCATTTTAATAGTTCAATTTAAACCATTTAAAACACAATCTCATTAATGTGACCAAGTCATGATGAATTTAAATACATCCTTTACTCCAGATACCCAGAGCTTTTGTAATTGCAGAAACTACTTAATTAGAGTAATATTATATTATCTTTGTGCCATAGCTAATTATTGTCATAATATCTCAAAAGAATCAGATATACTATGTATTAAATAAGCATGAACTCTCTTGTTGAATTGTTTTTAGACATGTCAATAGAGCAATGAATCTGCATAAACTACAAAGCCTCAGAAGATATAATTGCATTTGAATGATAAAATAGGATATCATCAGCATATTATATCATCAAAATATGAGTTCCATCATCAATTCTGCCCTTGGTAGAAACTCTCATGTTGAAAGCTTTTTAGAAATGTCCAGAAAGTTTAAAGAATCTTAGTAAGCTATGTTTGAGAAGAATTCATTGCATTTCAGTTGTGAAGTAGGAAACTATCAGCATCTTTTATCTGAGTTTGTCTCATTAGGATTTTAATAATCTATGTGAAGATTTTGGAAAATAAATAATTATAGTGTTTTACTCTGTACTGAATTGTGCTGTATCATAGTTGTCAAGATTATCTAATTAAGTACAACACACTCAGAATGTTTGAGTGATAAACTGCATAGTATCATTGATATTGAGTTTAATGGAATGCATCAAGTACACTTCATAACTTATAACAACATGAAATAAATTTAAGTTTTGTTAAAAGCTGAAATTTGTTGACAATATCAAGTTTCTGGCATTTTCGAAGCAACATAAACAGTACAAATTAAGCATTTATTAGCTATTTTTAACTAAATCTAAATTGATTTATTAGTTGATTTGATACTTAGACTATATTATTAAAAGAGTTGAAATTATACAGTTGTGATTCTGACTTTGAGCAAATTTATATTAACCTACAAACTGCACCATAATAGTCTTAAAACTATATTTAACAGAAATATGAAAAATGTTTTAATGGTGAAAGTGTTATTGTGGTCTAAGTTAAACATGTACAGTATGTTAATAAAAATGTAGTGTTGTTGTTTCAGTGCAGCTGTTGAGTCAGATCAGTTCCTCTCCAGCTGAAGAGGTTTTTGTACGACGTTGTATCACTGTGTGAACGGGAGGCTGTTACACTGCTGACAATAATAATCTCCTGCATCTTCAGTCTGAACTCCACTGATGGTCAGAGTGAAGTCAGTTCCAGATCCACTTCCACTAAAACGGCCCGAAACTCCAGTCTGACGACTTGTAGCAAGATAAATCAGAAGTTTGGGAGATTCTCCAGGTTTCTGAAGGTACCAGTTTAGGCAAGTACCAGCAGTTGAAGTGGCTTTACATCTGATAGAGACAGACTGTCCTGGAGCAACAGACTGAGATCCAGGAGACTGAGTCAGGATGATTTCTCCTGATGAACCTGGAAAACATGAAAAAGAGCAGAAGGGTTATTGAGACAAATCCATCTTGGAGAAAGATGATCAACATCCAAACAGAAGAGTCTCATTTCTTTAACATGGAGAAGAGATGGAAGAAGGTAAATGCTGCTTGTTCCAGTGTTTCTCCATCATAGCAGAACATCATTGAGGTGAACCTGGTTGCATCCTGAAGCAAAGTTTTCAGAAGAGAGTCTCACCCTGAACAAGGAGCCCCAGGGTGGCCAGCAGTAGAATCAGTGACATCATCATCGTGCTGCCGGCGTGTCAGTGGCTCTGAAAGTCCTGGACAGTCACTGATCAACACTGGCCTCTTAACGGCTGGGAGCAGAGAGGCAGGACACATATGCAAACACACAGAGTCAGTGAACTGTAGCTGTCCTCAACATGTCATGCTGTTTCCCCCTCAGTGCTGAGAGCATGGACCTACATATTTACATATTCACATGGAGAGGATATTGAAAAGTCTGGTAGTAAACTCATCCAGTGACTTGTGGACAGTTGTGTTTTCTTTTTCCTGTTTGGTAACGGTGTGTTTTATTAAATGATTAGTTATATTATCATTAATGCAGGTTTGACACGTTTAGGTGTTTGTAATGAGAAGATTTCACCAAGTAAAGCAAAAACCACTACTGACCAGCATGTTGTACAGAGTCTTTTCTCACCCACCTGCCCTAGGAAGGCCGCTGGACCAGACGCCATTTCTGGGTCTCTGCTGAAATGATGCAGCGTAGAGCTGGCAGAGGCCTGGTGTCCTATTTACCAAAAGTCTCTGGACTCACATGTTGTTCCTTCCACTTAGAAAAGCTCTATTATTATTCCTAAAAAGATATGCTGTGAGGATTATAATGAATACCGCCCAGTTGTTGTTAGAAAATCATATCAACCTATTGAAAACAGATGTCATTTACTCATTAGATCCTTTTCAGTTTGCATTTAGGGTCAAAAGAGGTCCAGATGACGCAGTCTCTGCCATGGTACATTTGATATCTAAGCATTTAAAGGACCCTACCTCATATGCACGTGTTTTATTTGTAGATTTCAGTTCAGCATTTAATACGGTACAGCAACAGCTATTCATTAAAAAGCTGAATGACCTTAATGTCCATCCCTCATTATTAGGTGGTAGCACTGGTTTCTAACGAATGGTAAACAGCAGGTCAGTGTTAATGGTTCTCTCTCAGAGTGGAGGACTTTAAGCACCGGAGCCCCCCAGGGTTGGTCAGTTCACCTGTCCTTTTTACCCTTTACACAGATGAGTGTAGAAGCTATAATCCCAACAACTATATCATTACATGTTGTGATCATACTGCCATCCTAGCTTTAATAAAACAGGACAGTGATCTATCTAACTACCTTTCAGAGATTCAAAGGTTTGTAAAATGGTGTGATGACAAACACCTTTTTCTGAATGTTAAACTGAGGAGATGTTGTAAATAGATGTAAAAATGAATTTGTCCCTGCGTCACTAAATCTTTTAAATAGCAGATTAACTAATGTCTAGGTCAAGAAGGACTGGGAGGATCTCTTTGGTTTTACTACTATTAAATGATTTACTTAAAGGGATTAGTGTTTTTTGTTCCATAACATCTATGTATGTTTTTCACACACATTGTGGAACAAAAAGTTTATCTTATCTTATAGTCCTACTGTGTGTGTGTGTGTGTGTGTGTGTGTGTGTGTGTGTGTGTGTGTGTGTGTGTGTGTGTGTGTGTGTGTGTGTGTGTGTGTGTGTGTCCTCAGTGAAGTGTATCAGTCTCTGCAGTAGCTTCCAGCTGCAGCAGTCAGTTCAGTTTCTGTTCAGTCTGACTGAGGGAGGTTTTTGTACGACGCTTTTTCACTGTGTGAACACATACAGGCTGTTGATATAGTGATCACTCTGACAGTAGTAAACTGCTGCATCTTCAGTCTGGACTCCACTGATGGTCAGAGTGAAGTCAGAGTTTGATCCACTGCCTATAAAACGAGCTGGAATCCCTGATTGTCGAGTGCTAGCATAGTAAATGAGAAGTTTAGGAGTTTCTCCATCTCTCTGTTGGTACCAGGCTAAAAGGTGGTAGCTGCTCCAAACACGAACATCCTGACTGGTCCTACAGCTGATGGAGACGGAGCCTCCCAGAGCAGAGCTCACTGCTCCAGGCTGAGTCACTGTGACCTGGCCTCTGGACTCTGAGGATACAGAGACAAAAACATAAAGCAGCGTCACGGTTTAGTCGGCTTCATTTCAGAGGGACGGATGTTCATAGAGGAGAGGAGTTTGATTCTCTGGACTTTACCTGTGAAGCAGCAGCAGAGGAGAGTCCAGATGAGGACGGAGATCAAAGTCATGTTTTTGATGAGGAGGATTTCTGTGTCTTCTGTTGTGATGAAGGACAACTGTCAGTCATCCAGTGTTCAACTCTCAGGACTATAAACTCTCCCAGAGCACTGGAGCATGGTGCTGCTGATGCAAAGTGGCTCTCTATGGAAATGCTCTGACTGACTCCAACAGGAACAGGGTGTTTCACATACAACACTTATTGTGGAAACATGCAAAAGAAAGGTTAAGGCCAGAAATGTTTAACATTGTCAAACATACAAACACTTTTAAGGGTGTGCAGGTTTAAATACATTTTGTTTTTCATTAAAATGTTATCAGTGCTTTGTAAAGAGAGTCAAGCCACTTTTCAGCTGGGATGACGAGTCATGGTAATAAATACAATTGTTTTGAGAAGGATGGAAATTCTTCTATTTTTAAATCTCAGCCATACATATATAAACAAAAAGGATTTGGTTTCTCCATCATGCATTTATACATGGTAGAAAAATGGTGCAATTGTAGTAATAGTTTTATAAGTTTAGAAACATTAGTTTAGTGGATTCCAACAAGGGTTAAATATCAAGTCAGTCAGTAAAGGTTTAAAAAAACAAGAAAAAATATGCAGATATGTAGATATAGATACACATATGAATGACAAATCAACAACAGACAGGGATGCGGGAAGTAGGGGTGCTAGGGGTGCTGCAGCACCCCCTGTTGCTGCTGCAGCACCCCCTGTTGCTGCTGCAGCACCCCCTGTTGCTGCTGCAGCAACCCCTGTTGCTGCTGCAGCACCACCTGTTGCTGCTGACTCGTTATAAGACCCGAGGGGACCGGTCTTTTCAGTCTGTTGCTCCCAGACTGTGGAACGCCCTGTCCCTGTCCGTGCGTCTGGCTGACTCGGTTGTCTCTTTTAAAAAGGATCTTGAAACTTGCTTATTTAGGAAAGCTTTTGGTTGATGGGTTCTCACTAGCGTCCCTTTCTTTTGATATATGTATATGCATTTTATACTGTTTGTTCTACCTATTCTGTTGTACAGCACTTTGTGATTTTATCTGTGAAAAGCGCTTTATAAATACATTTTACTTACTTACTTACTTACTGCAGCACCCCCTGTCAGTAAACTGTGATGACAATAAAATGATTGCTTATAAATATGTCTGTTTGTTGTTTCTGTTCCACGACATTTTGTATGTCATGTTTGGAGTGTGGGATGAAGAGAGGGATAATTTTACTAACAAGAGGGCTTTTCAACGGGGTGGAACAGCTGATCTCTTCACTGAGGTGGAACAGCTGATCCACGTGTGCCTCTTTTTACCCAGTGTCTACTGCTGGCTCCAAAAGATCTTTCTCAGCTCTTTGCCTCCTGAAAACCTGGCTCTGTAGCACTATCACTCAGAGTAGACTTTCACATACCGCACTGCTTCACGTCCACAAAGACATTTTGGATGATCTGGATATTCAGGGTCTCATGGCAGAATTTATCAGCCGAACTCCAGAGCGCTAATCTACGTTTGGTGTACCGAAATCATTGTAACGTAGAGACATGGTTTCTGGTCTCTGCGTCTTTTTCCTGCCGCCGTGCAGGCCCAGATGGTAGCCTATATTTAGCCTAGTATGATTGAGATTTATTTATGCCTATCAAGAAACAAATAGTCTGTAACTTTTTAGAATTTTTCACATACTTCGCTGTTTGTTGTTCTGAGTTCGCTGTGCAGTACGCACTGTCAGCTCAGCTGTACTTCATGGAGGGGAGAGACAGCCCCCCTCCCCGCCAGCACCCCCCCACCCTGCCAGCACCCCCTGCTGAAAATGACTTCCCGCGCGTCTGAAACAGATCCAGTTTTCAAAAGGCAATTCACAGAGGGAGAGAAGCCCAGATCATCCTCCAGTCTGTTCCACTAAAACACATCTGTCCAGATGTGGTCATCTACAAGAGAATCAACCCACTGGTTTCTATTCAACATGTGGATCAGTGATGCTGGGATGGAAAGAGACTTTGTTTTACTTGTTGATCAGAGATCTGTGCACGGTGCACAGGAGGGATCTGATGAGCTGTCTGATCATTTACAAATGTTAAGGAGGGGATTTCTATATTTCATATATTCTGGGAAGTCCCTCACTGTGATTATGCGCCTGGATTACAAAGTGTGCAATAGACTTTTCTGTAGATTTAAGAGGAAAGTGAAAGCAGCCAGAAAACATGCTTTAATTCCTGATATGATCATGGTCTACAAGAAGGGAAACTAATTGTATTATAATGTTAAATCAAATCTAATCTGCATGCAAACATATTTTATGGTTGTGGACTCTGAACACATGCTTGATACTGACACTGATGATGTATTAATCCATTCAGCTGAGGGATCAGTGAGGAATATGAAGAGGTAAAGAACATCATTGTTTTATGAAGAGAATTGAAGTAAATGTATTTTCAAAGATGGAAGGTGTAGTATGTCATATTTTATTGTGTGTGTGTGTATGTGTGTGTGTGTGTGTGTGTGTGTGTGTGTGTGTGTGTGTGTGTGTGTGTGTGTGTGTGTGTGTGTGTGTGTGTGTGTGTGTGTGTGTGTGTGTGTCCTCAGTGAAGTGTATCAGTCTCTGCAGTAGCTTCCAGCTGCAGCAGTCAGTTCAGTTTCTGTTCAGTCTGACTGAGGGAGGTTTTTGTACGACGCTTTTTCACTGTGTGAACGACCACAGGCTGTTGATTTCATGTGCACTCTGACAGTAGTAAACTGCTGCATCTTCAGTCTGGACTCCACTGATGGTCAGAGTGAAGTCAGAGTTTGATCCACTGCCTGTAAAACGATCTGGAGTCCCTGATTGTCGAGTGCTAGCATAGTAAATGAGAAGTTTAGGAGTTTCTCCATCTCTCTGTTGGTACCAGGCTAAAAAGTGGTAGGCGCCATTAAAATAAACCTTCTGACTGGTCCTACAGCTGATGGAGACGGAGCCTCCCAGAGCAGAGCTCACTGCTCCAGGCTGAGTCACTGTGACCTGGCCTCTGGACTCTGAGGATACAGAGACAAAAACATAAAGCAGCGTCACGGTTTAGTCGGCTTCATTTCAGAGGGACGGATGTTCATAGAGGAGAGGAGTTTGATTCTCTGGACTTTACCTGTGAAGCAGCAGCAGAGGAGAGTCCAGATGAGGACGGAGATCAAAGTCATGTTTTTGATGAGGAGGATTTCTGTGTCTTCTGTTGTGATGAAGGACAGCTGTCAGTCATCCAGTGTTCAACTCTCAGGACTATAAACTCTCCCAGAGCACTGGAGCATGGTGCTGCTGATGCAAAGTGGCTCTCTATGGAAATGCTCTGACTGACTCCAACAGGGACTTGGATTACTCTGATGATGCTGTTCATCAATGGATCAATCACTTCATCAGAGTATAGTAAATGTTAGATTTAGGGTCCCAGGGACCTGCTGGAACATTTACAAGAAGTATTTTATTCCCTATGTCATACAGCCATTGAACACAGAATGACTCCATCACTTGTTATTTTATAAGATTTGCTTTCTTGTATTATTTATAGAATGTATCTGCTGCTACCTGCACATTTACACTATTGCATATTGTATTCTGTATATTCTGCATGTGTTTAATGGTGTGCTGTGTTATGTGTATTGTATTTACCTTTGCCGTATTTTGGGAGAAGCCAAAGACAAATTTCACCAGAGTTGGACAATAAAGTCAATCTAATCTAATGTCTTCTGTCTTCTTTAAATTAATTGCAAGAGAAGAAATTATATACATTTAATATATACCTTTAAAATTACTTGAGTAAATCTGCAGCACTGTGTTATTGTCAGTTTTCATGTAACAAGATTTTACTACCAGCCTCATTTTGGTGAGTTTGTTTGTGTCAAAGTCAGAGAGCCGTGTCTCTCTACAGTGAGAGGTTTTTGTACGGCGGCTCAATGACTTTGTATCACTGTGGTGGACTTTTGGTGGAGGAACCAGACTGAATGTTGGAAGTAAGTCAAACTTTTAAGAAACTATTATTTCAGGAGCTATTTTTTTTTCTTTACTTTCTGCACTCTTAACTTTCCATATTTGTAAAATATGAATCCATAAGTTTTACAGAAATGTTTTGCTCTAAGAGACAAAGGTTTGCTGTTGAAATAGAAAATTCAAAGGTTAATTGTAAAGAAAATTAAATATTAAGTCAGAGGATAAATCATTATTTCCAGCTTGAATGGTAAAGTTTCATCTTGAGGGCTTGTAGGTTTAGTTCAGTCTGACAAAGTCAGAGAGCCGTGTCTCTCTACAGTGAGAGGTTTTTGTACGGCGGCTCAATGACTTTGTATCACTGTGGTGGACTTTTGGTGGAGGAACCAGACTGAATGTTGGAAGTAAGTTTCTGCACAAATACTAAAAACTATCTTGTAAATATTGTAAAGTAATGTTTTAAATTCTGTTTACAGTCGATAAAATATATATGTATTGATGTTTTTATTTCTCCTCCTTTATGGTGGAGACTAACTCAGAGCAGCTTGACTAAACATTTCTTTACACATTTCTGTCAAACGGACATTTAAATGACTTGAAGTGTGGAAAAGATAAAACTGAAAAACTGTTCTACAAGATTCATTTTTAATTTTCCACATCAATGATAACTGTTTAAAGCAAATGAAGATTCAAATATTCAAACAACTGAACAGAGCAAAGATAAAGATCGGTATTTGAAAATGTGCAACATCTCTTTACTGTGTCATGTCTTGTTTCAAAGGTTGAAAACTATTTGAACAGTTTGGTAATGATGATCGAAATCCACATGAAGAACATTTGATGTTGTCAGCTCATTTTCTGGATTTGTTTCTAGTACACTAAATACTTTAAAGTAATGTATAGTTAGGTTGTTGATGATGTTGATTTGGAGGTTTAAAGATTGGCCCAAAAGTTGACATTTTATTTCCAGTGTGTAGTTTGATATATATATCAGCTCATTGTGTAGATGATTGTCTCTGTGCTGATTTGCATGAGAGGCTTCTTAAAGGGAAGTGAAACAATGTGTGAGTGAGTGACTGGTGGAGCAGAAAAACCATCTGACAGAAACTCCTTAAAGGAGAAAACCAACTCTCACACAGTAAAGGTGTCCAAGTGTCTGCTGGTTGATTGACAGCTGTGTGGTCCCTGTCCTCTAAGCTGATTGGTGTCTCCTAGGTGATGTCCGTCCCACCCTGACGGTGCTGCCCCCCTCCAGTGAGGAGCTGCTGAAGGGGAAGGCCACGCTCATGTGCCTGGCCAACAAGGGCTTCCCCTCAGACTGGAGTCTGGCCTGGAAGGTGGACGGCAGCAGCAGCAGCAGCAGCAGCAGCAGCTGGGAGGAGAGCAGGAGCCCCGGGGTGCTGGAGAAGGACGGCCACTACAGCTGGAGCAGCACCCTGAGGCTCCCTGCAGACCAGTGGGGGAAGGTGGGCTCTGTGACCTGTGAGGCCACCCAGGGCTCCCAGACTCCGCTCTCAGAGACACTGAGGAGAGACCAGTGTTCCCAGTCCTGACCTGACTCACTGGGACTCTGCTACTGGTTTCACTCTGATACTGGTCTCAGTCTGCTCTCTGCAACTCTCTCTCTCTCTCTCTCTCTCTCTCTCTCTCTCTCTCTCATTATTTTCCTCACTGTCTAATTACATGTTTACTTCAAACAGTATGTTGCTTGTTTTAATTTTGATTATGTCATCACAATAAAAAACTTCATCAAATCAGTTGTTTCCATGTCTGTTATTAATAAAGAAGCAGATGTTGCAGTTTAACAGTTCCATTTAAATTATTGAGTATAATGAATATGAGTAAGCTACAAAGCCTGAAAAGAAATAATTGCATTTGAATGATAAAATAGGATATCATCAGCATATTATATCATCAAAATATGAGTTCCATCATCAATTCTGCCCTTGGTAGAAACTCTCATGCTGAAACCTTTTTAGAAATGTCCAGAAAGTATAAAGAATCTTAGTAAACGATGTTTGAGAAGAATTCATTGCATTTCAGTTGTGAAGTAGGAAACTATCAGCATCTTTTATCTGAGTCTGTCTCATTAGGATTTTAATAATCTATGTGAAGATTTTGGAAAATAAATAATTGTAGTGTTTTACTCTGTACTGAATTGTGCTGTATCATAGTTGTCAAGATTATCTAATTAACTACAACACACTCAGAATGTTTGAGTGATAAACTGCATAGTATCATTGATATTGAGTTTAATGAAATGCATCAAGTACACTTCACAATTTATAACAGCATGACATAAATACAAGTTGTGTTAAAAGCTGAAATTCGTTTTAGTTTTTCCTGCTTTGAGTTTGACAATATCAAGTTTCTGGCATTTTCAAAGCAACATAAAATGTACAAATTAAGCATTTATTAGCTAACTAAATTGATTCATCATTTGATTTGAAACTTAGACTATATTGGTAAAAGAGCTGAAATTGTACAGTTGTGATTCTGACTTTGAGCAAATTTATATTAACCCATAAACTGCAGAAAAATAGTCCTAAAACTATATTTAACAGAAATAAACAATATTGTGTTATGCTGAAAGTGTTATTGTTGTCTAACTTAACAATGTATGTTAATCCATCATGTAGCGGTGTAGTTTATGTGCAGCCGTTGAGTCAGATCAGTTCTTCTCCAGCTGAGGACGTTTTTGTACAACGTTGTATCACTGTGTGAACGGGAAACTGTAACACTGCTGACAATAATAATCTCCTGCATCTTCAGTCTGAACTCCACTGATGGACAGAGTGAAGTCAGTTCCAGATCCACTTCCACTGAACAGGCCCGAAACTCCAGTCTGATGACTTGTAGCATGATAAATAAAAAGTTTGGGAGATTCTCCAGGTTTTTGAAGGTACCAGTCCCAGACTCCAACAGGGACTTGTTCATTATACTAGTATTTTATTTAGTGTGGAAATATGCAAAAGAAAGGTTAAGGCCAGACATGTTTGACATTGACAAACATACCAACACCCTTAAGGTGCTGCAGGTTTAAATGCATTTTGTTATTTTTCATGAAAATGTTTCAGTGCTTTGTAAAGACAATTCAGCCACTCAGCTGGGATGACAGGTGTCAGAAATGTACTTGGTTTAGAGAAGGATGTTAATACCACAACGTCCCCATATACCACTGAGTCCTCACATACCACCATATCCTCACATACCACAACGTCCCCATATACCACTGAGTCCTCACATACCACCATATTCTCACATACCACAACGTCCCCATATACCACTGAGTCCTCACATACCACCATATCCTCACATACCACAACGTCCCCATATACCACTGAGTCATCACATACCACCATATCCTCACATACCACAACATCCCCATATACCACTGAGTCCTCACATACCACCATATTCTCACATACCACAACGTCCCCATATACCACTGAGTCCTCACATACCACCATATCCTCACATACCACAACGTCCCCATATACCAGCATGTCCCTATATACTACCAAGTCCTCACATCCCACACACAGGGACAGGGATACAAGGTTGGATAATCAGGGCTGCTCTGACATTTAAAGTGCCTGGTTTTGTTCAAGCTGCAGTCCCAGTTTGTGGAGATGCTGCTGAGCTTTGAGAGGGGCCTCCGTCAGATGGAGAGTCAAACACATTCACTGCTGTGGTCCATCAGCAGGAGGCTGGAGCCAATGATAGAGGCCATGGACCGCAACTCAGCCCCCTCTCACCACACTAAAACCTCCATATCTCTGAGCCGTTTAGCATCCAGCGGTGTTTCAGCAGTGACTCCATCCAGCAAACATCCAGGCAGTCGCTCCAAGAGTCTCCTCACCAGAGGTCAACGCAAACGTGGAGGTCAGACAGCAAACGCTGCTGAACAGGAAGAACTCTGTTCAGTTCTTTTAGTTCTTTTGTTTCTGACTTTAAATTTAAATGGGCACGGTGGTGTATTTATATTGATATCATTTGAAATAAACACATTTTTAAAGTGTTCAAACTAACTGTGGTTAATTGTACTTCTACAAGGTAGCTTGTATCAGTTGTTTCTTTCCTGTCGTAAGGTTGGATTTTACAAGCACAACTTTAATATAAAGAAAGTTTTTAACTAATAATTGCGTAGTAACTAATGTCTGACTTTCAGGGAGTGTGGGGGGGGGGGATGTGCTGCATATATACTACATCCAAAAAGAAAGCATTCATTTGCACTTTATTGTTGAGTGCCATGAATGACTAGAAATCTACCCATAATCCCTTACTGTGTGATGTGGAAATGAGAAACAACGTCAAATGTTAGACATCCAATATTAGAGGATATGTAATGTAAATATCTATTTTCAACTCGTTCTGCACAAAGCAAATAGATTAATTTGCAGGTAAGAATGAAATTACTCTGAAATATATATTTAGGGTTGTTATACTAGAGAAAGGCCTCTGTCATGAAATCCACGTACTACCTTCAACAATAATCTGATATAATCTTGATAGAATTTCATCAACCTGAAATCCAGTGTGAATTAGAGGTTTCATGAGAGTCTCTTCTGCTCCAGTAGTAGGATAGTGTTATTGGGTCTTAACAGTCTGAATCTCTTTAGTAACAATTCTGTTCCTGTGTTTGTTTGTTTGTTGCTAATGCTTTTCTCTTCATTCAATACATATTTCAATGGGTGGTGAAGTAACAGAACTGTTATGTGTAAGTCTATGCGCTTCAAAGATTATTGATGTATGAATAGTGTGTGTGTGTGTGTGTGTGTGTGTCCTCAGTGAAGTGTGTCAGTCTCTGCAGTAGCTTCCAGCTGCAGCAGTCAGTTCAGTTTCTGTTCAGTCTGACTGAGGGAGGTTTTTGTACGACGCTTTTTCACTGTGTGAACGACCACAGGCTGTTGATGTAATGTGCACTCAGACAGTAGTAAACTGCTGCATCTTCAGTCTGGACTCCACTGATGGTCAGAGTGAAGTCAGAGTTTGATCCACTGCCTGTAAAACGATCTGGAATCCCTGATTGTCGAGTGCTAGCAAAGTAAATGAGAAGTTTAGGAGTTTCTCCATCTCTCTGTTGGTACCAGGCTAAATAGCTCGGATCCTGACTGGTCCTACAGCTGATGGAGACGGAGCCTCCCAGAGCAGAGCTCACTGCTCCAGGCTGAGTCACTGTGACCTGGCCTCTGGACTCTGAGGATACAGAGACAAAAACATAAAGCAGCGTCACGGTTTAGTCGGCTTCATTTCAGAGGGACGGATGTTCATAGAGGAGAGGAGTTTGATTCTCTGGACTTTACCTGTGAAGCAGCAGCAGAGGAGAGTCCAGATGAGGACGGAGATCAAAGTCATGTTTTTGATGAGGAGGATTTCTGTGTCTTCTGTTGTGATGAAGGACAGCTGTCAGTCATCCAGTGTTCAACTCTCAGGACTATAAACTCTCCCAGAGCACTGGAGCATGGTGCTGCTGATGCAAAGTGGCTCTCTATGGAAATGCTCTGACTGACTCCAACAGGGACTTGGATTACTCTGATGATGCTGTTCATCAATGGATCAATCACTTCATCAGAGTATTGATCAGGAAAGTTGTCTGCTCATTTGAATGAGTCTTTGGTTTGAGTTTGAAGCACAAAAAGTCTTCTAGAATATTTTGTGAATTCTCTCTAATTCACTAAAACACAAATCAACATCACTGAGACAAATTTAAACAGGACTATTATGTATCATTCATCATAATCTACAATAAACATGTGTTTATGATAATGTTTTGGCAGAATTTATTGGAAAGTTTTTCTTTAGAAATAACTTGTTTTAATTAGTTTCACTGAAGGTGAAAATATCAGTTTGTAGATATTTAACAACTCACAATGAAAATGTGAAACATGTTTACAGATCATGTATCTTTTTAAACTCTGTAACCAGTTCTAACATGTAATGTGTAAACTGGGAAAGTGTTTTGGTGAGTTTGTTTGTGTCAAAGTCAGAGAGCCGTGTCTCTCTACAGTGAGAGGTTTTTGTACGGCGGCTCAATGACTTTGTATCACTGTGGTGGACTTTTGGTGGAGGAACCAGACTGAATGTTAACTGTAAGTACATTTGACTCCTTTAATCACTCAAATATTATGTTTGTTCCATTTGAACTTCATAATCCTAAAGCCTACTATGTTTTGTCAGATTTTTTTATTTTATATATTTGCATCAATTCCTGAAGGCTTCAGCGTCGTTAACTCGACAAAAAACTCTTCAATAAATAATCTTGTTGCACTAAAACTTTCTAAAGTCTCATCAGTTCGTTGTAGAAAACTACTCAGCATTACTCTGTGTGAAGAAAATATTTGTAAAAGTTAAAGTTTTTATATTCTGGCTCAAGATCTCTGCTGATAATCTTTGGTTCAGTGTTTGATGTGAATAAATATTACTCCATCTTTCTCCCAGAATTATGATTTTGAAGCTATTCAACATGTTTTTGTGAGACTTTTATGAGTTTGAAAAAGTAATTCAGTAGTTAACAATATTTATTTGGATGTTGTCAGTAATGAAGCCTGACTGTTCAGTGATGATTCCTGCTTACATGAACAGAACAAAGAAATATCATTCATGAGGTTTTTGTTTGAGACAAGAAATGTGTAAGAAAGTTAAAACAGTAAAAGCCTCACAATCTCCATCTTCTGTGTATTATTTTAACTATTAAACTCTGAAAGTTTAGTAAAAGAGAGCCAGTTTTAACTTTTTATCTTTAGTACTGAAACCTGTCTGTTGTCACGGTTCAGCAGTGATGCCTGTCTGTTGCCGTGGTTACTGAGCTCAGAGAGGGAAGTGAAACATTTTAAGAACAGTTTGATCCAATCTGAGGAAGACCAGCAGAACTAGTAGCCTCCTCTGCTGCAGCCAACAGGCTAGAGGTTAGTTGACCTCATATAAACTTTATTAATCTCTCTCTCTCTGCAGTGGGTCGAGCCGCCCCCACCCTGACGGTGCTGCCCCCCTCCAGTGAGGAGCTGCTGAAGGGGAAGGCCACGCTCATGTGCCTGGCCAACAAGGGCTTCCCCTCAGACTGGAGTCTGGCCTGGAAGGTGGACGGCAGCAGCAGCAGCAGCAGCAGCAGCAGCTGGGAGGAGAGCAGGAGCCCCGGGGTGCTGGAGAAGGACGGCCACTACAGCTGGAGCAGCACCCTGAGGCTCCCTGCAGACCAGTGGGGGAAGGTGGGCTCTGTGACCTGTGAGGCCACCCAGGGCTCCCAGACTCCGCTCTCAGAGACACTGAGGAGAGACCAGTGTTCCCAGTCCTGACCTGACTCACTGGGACTCTGCTACTGGTTTCACTCTGATACTGGTCTCAGTCTGCTCTCTGCAACTCTTTACCTTTCTATCTCGTTCTTTCCCTCACTGTCTAATAACATGTTTCATTGATAAAGTTTTTTTTATTATTTCAACACAATAAAGAACCTTTCATCAAATCAGATGTTTCCATGTCTGTTATTGTAAGAGAAACCAATGTTGATGTCTTAATAGTTCCATAAATCTAGAAAGAGTTAACTCAACTCAATTTTAAGATTTTAAATGTCTTGGATGTGTCTTGAGAAAGAAATCATAAGTTGATATAATGCCATTGTTAGTATACCTCATTTTTACTACACAAAGTTATCAGATAATCATTAAAGTCACCCAGGAAAGATTGAAGTAATTTCATTCTTTATTCTAGATTCTTTAAAGCTTTCGTGACTTCAGAAACTGCTTCATTAGAGAATTTGGGGAAAAACATGTAACAAAGCTTATTATTTTAATATTTTAGGAACATCAGATATACTATGTATCTCATAAATTAAGTGTAAACTCTCATGTTGAATTATTTTTAGAAGTGTACAGAAAGTATAATGAATCTGAGTAAACTACAAAGCCTGAGAAGAAATAATTGCACGTAAATAATAAAGTAGGATATCATCAGCATATTACATCATCAACATATTAATATCAGAAATGCGATCCCAAAATATCATATTACTTTAGTTGCATACAAGATAAATTGTGTTTTTGCATATACTTCAAATAGATGGAGTCATAAGATTTCTTAATAATATTTTAACTATTTCCAAGTTGGCTCCTCTTGAGTGTTTCGTACATATGTATACGTGGCTTAACTTAAAATAATTAATTATGATGTCTTTAACTGACCCCACACAATGTGACACAAGGTACACTTCATGTCTTTGGCAACACATTTATTTCATTTTATGAACTTCAATGTGTACACTTTTTTGTCCTATTTGTGTTGTTGTGTTTTATATATTTTAGACTGATATGGAGCTGTAATAAAGTTAACATTGAATTAGGCATGAATCAGATGAGAACATGAGAGTATAATGTGATATGAATGGATGGAGTCATCTTGAGTCTGCTGTGTGATTCAGCTGTCTGTCTCTCTCTGCAGGTGATCGTTAGAGCAACTGGGAACAGCTGAGGATGTTCCAGTTGCAGGAGGTTCTTTAAGTCTGGATGCAGTGCAGCCCTCTCTCTGGCTGACTCTCCACTCTGCTGCAGCTTTGCTCCTCTCCCGTCTGCTGCACTTCTCTACTCTGCTCCTAGCAACCTTTACAACACCCACACACGTGTATATTGTCCAATCATGGCCATCACACAATACTAACTTCACTGATATCAGTCTATAACTTTGTATCCAAACAATAAATCTTATATTTCCAAGGAAGTTAATGAGTGTGTAGTCCGTAGAAAAATAGCATTTAAACATGGTGATATTGTGGCCATGAGGAATATCCAAAAAAACTCAACAGTAAATTAGAAAAGGCAAGGAGGAAGGAGAAGGAGACATTTGAAACCCACTGCTCCACTATGAATATGAAAAAAGAAATGTATGACAAACCTGGTCCCAGCTAAAAAAAGTCTTAGTGTTCTTAATGAGGGGAAAGAGCTGATGAATTAAATTACTTTTATGCCTTGTTTTGATCAGCCGAGTTCTAGTAGGATAAAATAGAGGCTCTAGACTATATATATATATATATATATATATATATATATATATATATATATATATATATATATATATATATATATGGCAATTATATGTAGTTCCTTCTTATTTATGTCTGCATTGCAATGCACTTTGTAATGGCTCATTTTGATCAGTGCTGAATCATCTTAATGATGATCAACCACACAAGATGAAACCTCTTAATGCACATCACTCATAGCCTACAACATATTAATGTTTAATTATTTTAAATTACACATAAAAAGAGTATTTTACAACGAGTGGTGTTTGTTGTGAAAAACAAACTAAGAGCCAATCAGCTCTTCTGATTTAGTGAGAGCTAGGCGTTTCCCAGCATGCCCTGGGTCTTGTAGTCGGTAAAAAGCAACTGTGCTGCCTGCGTCTCAGAACTGCCGCCGCCTTGATCTCGTGAGGTTATCGTTGCTCACGTGTGCATGACGTCAGAGCAAGTCGGGATCAAGTCGGACAAAAATCTAACCAGCATGCAACGGGCGGTGATCGCCGGTGATCAATTCTGCACAGACCTGACTATTAAAAACAGATGTCATTTACACATTAGATCCTTTTCAGTTTGCATTCAGGGTCAAAAGAGGTCCAGATGACGCAGTCTCTGCCATGGTACATTTGATATCTAAGCATTTAGAGGACCCTACCTCATATGCACGTGTTTTATTTGTAGATTTCAGTTCAGCATTTAATACGGTACAGCAACAGCTCTTCATTAAAAAGCTGAATGACCTTAACGTCCATCCCTCATTATTAGGTGGTAGCACTGGTTTCTAACGAATGGTAAACAGCAGGTCAGTGTTAATGGTTCTCTCTCAGAGTGGAGGACTTTAAGCACCGGAGCCCCCCAGGGTTGGTCAGTTCACCTGTCCTTTTTACCCTTTACACAGATGAGTATAGAAGCTATAATCCCAACAACTATATCATTACATGTTGTGATCATACTGCCATCCTAGCTTTAATAAAAAAGGACAGTGATCTATCTAACTACCTTTCAGAGACTCAAAGGTTTGTAAAATGGTGTGATGACAAACACCTTTTTCTGAATGTTAAACTGAGGAGATGTTGTAAATAGATGTAAAAATGAATATGTCCCTGCATCATTAAAGGTTTTAAATAGCAGATGAACTAATGTCTAGGTCAAGAAGGACTGGGAGGATCTCTTTGGTTTTACTACTAATGAATGATTTACTTAAAGGGATTAGTGGTTTAGGAACCTTGCTGTGTTGTTTGTTCCACAACATCTATGTATGTTTCACACACATTGTGGAACAAAAAGTTTATCTTATCTTATAGTCCTACTGTGTGTGTGTGTGTGTGTGTGTGTGTGTGTGTGTGTGTGTGTGTGTGTCCTCAGTGAAGTGTATCAGTCTCTGCAGTAGCTTCCAGCTGCAGCAGTCAGTTCAGTTTCTGTTCAGTCTGACTGAGGGAGGTTTTTGTACGACGCTTTTTCACTGTGTGAACGACCACAGGCTGTTGATAACATGTGCACTCTGACAGTAGTAAACTGCTGCATCTTCAGTCTGGACTCCACTGATGGTCAGAGTGAAGTCAGAGTTTGATCCACTGCCTGTAAAACGATCTGGAATCCCTGATTGTCGAGTGCTAGCATAGTAAATGAGAAGTTTAGGAGTTTCTCCATCTCTCTGTTGGTACCAGGCTAAAAAGTGGTAGCTGCTCCAAAAACGAACATCCTGACTGGTCCTACAGCTGATGGAGACGGAGCCTCCCAGAGCAGAGCTCACTGCTCCAGGCTGAGTCACTGTGACCTGGCCTCTGGACTCTGAGGATACAGAGACAAAAACATAAAGCAGCGTCACGGTTTAGTCGGCTTCATTTCAGAGGGACGGATGTTCATAGAGGAGAGGAGTTTGATTCTCTGGACTTTACCTGTGAAGCAGCAGCAGAGGAGAGTCCAGATGAGGACGGAGATCAAAGTCATGTTTTTGATGAGGAGGATTTCTGTGTCTTCTGTTGTGATGAAGGACAGCTGTCAGTCATCCAGTGTTCAACTCTCAGGACTATAAACTCTCCCAGAGCACTGGAGCATGGTGCTGCTGATGCAAAGTGGCTCTCTATGGAAATGCTCTGACTGACTCCAACAGGAACAGGGTGTTTCCTCTTCAGTGCTGAGAACACTGACTTCATAAATGATTCATGATATAATGCATAAAGAAATTGAGAAATTGGATTGGTTTACATTGGCAATGTGGGTGAAGTTGATTCTGTTGAATTACTAAAACCTATTAATCTGCATAGTCTTCATCACACAGCCGATGTGCGTCTGTGTTCTCATTAGAGATCCATACACACAGTTCGTGGTGTGAAATGTAGAAATTAAAATGTAAAACGACAGATTCTACCAACAAGGATCTGTTCACTTGTTTTATTGATGTAAAAGCTTTTTTTCAGGGTTGACAGAGAATGAGAGAACACTTGTTTGAGTATGTAGACATTTCAGTAATCAGCCCTAATGCAAAACATCTGTTTCCCTCAAACAAGCCCTGACAAACATGAACAATGTGTGACACAGAGGAACAAGTCAATACAACCAACTGCAATACACATTCTTGATTTAAACACAAAGATAAAAGTTCCTCCAGACCAATAAACTTCAACATTGTTTTACTTTTTTCTCCAGATTGTCTCTTTTATGCAGCTTAACATATTCAGCTCCTTCAAATCTAAAGGGATGAGAATATCCTCTTCTTCTTTCCTCTGGTTTATTTAACATCGATAGGGTGAAATCTTTTTTTTTTATTTGTCCGACATCATATGCTGGGAAATGGAAATCTCTGCGGAATGGTGTCTTCAAAAGGCATTTGATACGGTGAATCATGACAGACTGATTGCCTAACTTGAGGCCCTGGGGGCAGACAGCTCCACCTGTAGGTGGTTTAGGTCTTACCTATCAGGGAGGGAACAGTTGGTGGTCTTAGGGGAAGTGCTGTCTGACCCTGGTGGGGTTGAATGCGGCGTTCCGCAAGGACGCATTCTCGGACCGTCCTTATTTTTGACATACATTAATAATATGGCAGACTCATGTTCATGTGAACTGTTTCTGCACGCTGATGAATCTGCACTTTGAATGTCTCAAACACCTATGATGAGCTATCTTCTGTAAACAACTGGCTGATTGACAATATGCTGTCCCTACATTTTGGTATGACAGAGGCCATCTTGTTCGGCTCAAAATACAGATTGAATATTTGCTCGGAATTTAGGGTCATTTTGTCATTTTATTTAGGGTCATTTTGTGGTCAGTGCAAAAGCTTCAGTAAAATACCTGGGTTGCATCCTAGAAAACAACTTGGATGGCAGGAACATGGCCAACAAGGTTCTTGAAACCTCGATTGAATACCATCATGCTCAATAGATAATATCGCTGGAAAGATCATAGCATATCGTATTCTTAGTTTCTGGAGTTTCTGTTTCACCGGCAGGAAAGCCCTGCGTTTAGATTGCACTACTTCGCTGAAGTCGGGGAAAAAGTGAACTCTGTTATCTTTGAACCGGAGCTCTGTTTTCTCACGTGCCAGCCGAAGGATCTTCATCTTGTCCTGGTAGTTAAGGAATTTCACAACGATGGGCCGAGGTCACTTCAATGTGTCGGTCCTGTTGAGCTCAGCGAGTCGGTGGCTCCGCTCCATGCAGGGTGGCTCTGTGAAGTTTTCCTTCCCGAGTAGATCAAGAATCAGGCGTCGCAGGAAAGTTATCATATTCGTTCCTTCAGATCCCTCCGGAATACCAACAACCAACAGATTTGACTGTCTGCTTTTATTTTCCATATAGTCCACCTTTGATTGTAGCGAGGCCGTGTTTTTCTCCAGTACGTGAATGCGTTTGAGCGCATCTGCTACGTCATCTTCGGCTTTACTCACTCTTTGTTGCATTTCTATATTTTGCTCTGACAAGTTCTTCATAGCAGTGCCAAGCTGATTTACTTCCTTGTCTAATGCTTGGAGTAGGCCTATAGTTTCCATTGTGTTTTCACCTGCCGTTGTTCCACTCACGGTCAAACTTTTCACGCAGCGCAGAGTTCCAAAAACACACTCCTGCAGCTTCCGAAGATCTAATGTTCAGCCCAGTTTGTTGATTTGTATATTAGATGTCCTTCTCAGTTAATCATTCCAATGTAAATTAAGTTCAATACAACTCAGACAGACAGGCCCGAGTGCAGAGCTCACTCATGCACGTCCTTCCACTCCACCATGACAGATGACTGTAGCCCTTCCATTTCAGCAGAAACTCTACTCTTCCATCTGAGTAAAGTCACCGGGCTCACAATTTTTTTACCCAGAAACTCTAAATTTGTAGATAGGTCAACAATGATCATTTTAGCCAACGCCTTAATTTGAAATAATTTTGAATTTGCATGTACTTCCTGGTTTGAAGGGCGAACAAACCGACTTAAAGGGATACTTCACCAATTTAGCATTCAGCTTTGTATCAGTAGAAACCCGGTAGTATTGCTGAATGACCGTGCGTCCCTCACTCATGTCCCCCTGAGACGGGAGATCTCCGTATTGGGGGTCTGGAAAAAAAATGTTCCGATGACGTAAAATGACGATTTTTGCGTCATCGGAAATTTTTTTTGACTAGAGGCAAAGGACTATAGGCAGTAGTAGGAGCTACTTCGGTAACACTTTATAATAATGGCACATGAATTATCATGAATTCATGCATGACTTCATGCATGAAAAAGCATTAATTTATTCATGTAGTACTTCATGAACTATTATCAATTTACATGGATTTATAGTATCTCATGCATGACTTAATACAGGAACAATACGTTTATTAATGCATTAATGTATTTGAATCATCATGACTTCTGATTTATTAATGATGTTCATGTCTTCTTCATCAGGTAAATTTGTAGTTAAAGTGACAGAACAAAACACTGTCCAGTCACAGAAGTGTACATATATTCTAATGAATTATAGTGTTGTAATCATGATTAACTAAACATTATTTCTTCATTACTTCATCATGTTTGTAGCCCCTGAAATAAAGTGCTGACCTGGACCAGGCACAGCAGTTTTTTTAATTTATAAAACATAAATGTGATGCCTAAATGTTAATGTTATTTCACATTTCAGACTTCAATGTTACGCTTTAGTGACAGATCATCTTTGAGCAGATGAAAGCCAGAAAACATGCTTTGATTCCTAATATGATTATGGCCTATAAGAGGGGAGACTAATTGTATTATATTGTTAAATCAAATGTAATCTGCATACAAACATATTTTATGGTTGTGGACTCTGAACACATGCTTGATGCTGATGATGTATTAATCCAGGGGTCTTCAACGTTTTTTAGGCCAAGGACCCCTTAGCTGAAAGAGAGACGGAGTAGGGACCCCCTACTACTGTACGTATATTGTATGTAATTAAGTTGCATGTTAAACTGGGCCGGAAGGATGAAAATGAATAGATATGTATTATTTATATATCATGTTTTAATGTTAAACATATATGTGGAAGGCACAGTGAATCCTTATGCTTAACTGTATGGCTACCATTAGTGGCTATTTTACCTATAGTAAGCTATGTGTAAATTACATTTTTGTTTTTTTCACAAATAGGCCAAATTATCTTTCCAAATAATAAGTTGGATTCATATTATTGTATATTTTCGTATATTTGAATAAAAAAAAAAAACTTTCAAATACATTTTAGACATAATTTGACAGTCCCCTGCATTTACTCTGAGGACCCCCTAGGGGTCACGGACCCCCTGTTGAATATCTCTGTATTAATCAATTCAGCTGAGGGATCAGTGAGAAATATAAAGAGACAGAGGACATTGATGTTTTGTACATGATTGTATTAGGAAAATGTATTTAAGTAAATGTATTTTAACAGATGGTGTAGTGTGTCATACATTTTACAGGTGGGGTGTGTGTGTGTGTGTGTGTGTGTGTGTGTGTGTGTGTGTGTGTGTGTGTGTGTGTGTGTGTGTGTGTGTGTGTGTGTGTGTGTGTCCTCAGTGAAGTGTATCAGTCTCTGCAGTAGCTTCCAGCTGCAGCAGTCAGTTCAGTTTCTGTTCAGTCTGACTGAGGGAGGTTTTTGTACGACGCTTTTTCACTGTGTGCACAACCACTGACTGTTGATTTGATGCCAACTCTGGCAGTAATAAACTGCTGCATCTTCAGTCTGGACTCCACTGATGGTCAGAGTGAAGTCAGAGTTTGATCCACTGCCTGTAAAACGATCTGGAATCCCTGATTGTCGAGTGCTAGTATAGTAAATGAGAAGTTTAGGAGTTTCTCCATCTCTCTGTTGGTACCACTCTAAATAGTTAACATGTGTAACAGCCTGACTGGTCCTACAGCTGATGGAGACGGAGCCTCCCAGAGCAGAGCTCACTGCTCCAGGCTGAGTCACTGTGACCTGGCCTCTGGACTCTGAGGATACAGAGACAAAAACATAAAGCAGCGTCACGGTTTAGTCGGCTTCATTTCAGAGGGACGGATGTTCATAGAGGAGAGGAGTTTGATTCTCTGGACTTTACCTGTGAAGCAGCAGCAGAGGAGAGTCCAGATGAGGACGGAGATCAAAGTCATGTTTTTGATGAGGAGGATTTCTGTGTCTTCTGTTGTGATGAAGGACAGCTGTCAGTCATCCAGTGTTCAACTCTCAGGACTATAAACTCTCCCAGAGCACTGGAGCATGGTGCTGCTGATGCAAAGTGGCTCTCTATGGAAATGCTCTGACTGACTCCAACAGGGACTTGGATTACTCTGATGATGCTGTTCATCAATGGATCAATCACTTTATCAGAGTATAGTAAATGTTAGATTTAGGGTCCCAGGGACCAGCTGGAACATTTACAAGAAGTATTTTATTCCCTATGTCATACAGCCATTGAACACAGAATGACTCCATCAGAGAACACTTGTTATTTTTTAAGATTTGCTCTCTTGCATTTTTTATTAAACTTATTTTCTGCCATCTGCCCATTTACACTATTTTATGTTTATTTTGCATATGTTTTTAAAGGTGTACTGTGTTATGTGCATTGTATGAATGTTTGCTGTACTCTGGGAAAAGGCAAAGACAACTTTCCACTGAGGTGAACAACAACATTAATCTAAACTGATCTACGTAATTCTGTAATTGAAATTAGTTGATATAAACAAACAATTTACACTTAATTAGAAACCAGTATGAATGAAAAAAATGTATTCTGGAAATCTGCAGCACTGTGTTATTGTCAGTTTTCATGTAACAAGATTTTACTACCAGCGTCATTTTGGTGAGTTTGTTTGTGTCAAAGTCAGAGAGCCGTGTCTCTCTACAGTGAGAGGTTTTTGTACGGCGGCTCAATGACTTTGTATCACTGTGGTGGACTTTTGGTGGAGGAACCAGACTGAATGTTGGAAGTAAGTTTCTGCACAAATACTAAAAACTATCTTGTAAATATTGTAAAGTAATGTTTTAAATTCTGTTTACAGTCGATAAAATATATATGTATTGATGTTTTTATTTCTCCTCCTTTATGGTGGAGACTAACTCAGAGCAGCTTCACTAAACATTTCTTTACACATTTCTGTCAAACGGACATTTAAATGACTTGAAGTGTGGAAAAGATAAAACTGAAAAACTGTTCTACAAGATTCATTTTTAATTTTCCACATCAATGATAACTGTTTAAAGCAAATGAAGATTCAAATATTCAAACAATTGAACAGAGCAAAGATAAAGATCGGTATTTGAAAATGTGCAACATCTCTTTACTGTGTCATGTCTTGTTTCAAAGGTTGAAAACTATTTGAACAGTTTGGTAATGATGATCGAAATCCACATGAAGAACATTTGATGTTGTCAGCTCATTTTCTGGATTTGTTTCTAGTACACTAAATACTTTAAAGTAATGTATAGTTAGGTTGTTGATTTTCATTTGGAGGCTGGAAGATTCATCCAAAAGTTGACATTTTATTTCCAGTGTATAGTTTGATATATATCAGCTGATTGTGTAGATGATTGTCTCTGTGCTGATTTGCATGAGAGGCTTCTTAAAGGGAAGTGAAACAATGTGTGAGTGAGTGACTGGTGGAGCAGAAAAACCATCTGACAGAAACTCCTTAAAGGAGAAAACCAACTCTCACACAGTAAAGGTGTCCAAGTGTCTGCTGGTTGATTGACAGCTGTGTGGTCCCTGTCCTCTAAGCTGATTGGTGTCTCCTAGGTGATGTCCGTCCCACCCTGACGGTGCTGCCCCCCTCCAGTGAGGAGCTGCTGAAGGGGAAGGCCACGCTCATGTGCCTGGCCAACAAGGGCTTCCCCTCAGACTGGAGTCTGGCCTGGAAGGTGGACGGCAGCAGCAGCAGCAGCAGCAGCAGCAGCTGGGAGGAGAGCAGGAGCCCCGGGGTGCTGGAGAAGGACGGCCACTACAGCTGGAGCAGCACCCTGAGGCTCCCTGCAGACCAGTGGGGGAAGGTGGGCTCTGTGACCTGTGAGGCCACCCAGGGCTCCCAGACTCCGCTCTCAGAGACACTGAGGAGAGACCAGTGTTCCCAGTCCTGACCTGACTCACTGGGACTCTGCTACTGGTTTCACTCTGATACTGGTCTCAGTCTGCTCTTTCTCTCTCTCTCTCTCTCTCTCTCTCTCTCTCTCTCTCTCTCTCTCATTTTTCCCCATTCACTGTCTAAGTACATGTTTCATTCATAGAGTATGTTGCTTCTTTTAATTTTGATGTTCTCAACACAATAAAAATAACTTCATCAAATCAGTTGTTCTCATGTCTGTTATTGAAAAAGAAGCAGATGTTGTATTTTATTAGTTCCATTTAAACCAGAAATATTATTTTAATTATTAGGAAATTAACAAATTAGTCAATATAATACAATTTAACAGTTTTCAACCTGAAATAGCGGTTTTATTTGTTGAACTAATGCTTATAGTCTTTCTGCTGTACGACAATAAAACATGATTCAAATAAGAAAATGTCTGCATGTTTTTAAAACATCAGTTTCCTTCACCTATATATTTAGAGATCCACAACCCATCTGTCAGTAAGATTTTCTCACTACTGGTGGGGGTGTTATTAATGAACTCCAGGATCACATCATAACTCTTTGAAGCTGACCTGACAAAGTGTCTGATTACATTAAAATTGTCTGTAAATTTCTGAAGAAAGACATTTTGAGGAAATATAATGCCATGTTTAATATATTATGAAAACAAAAAAACTCATCCGCTAATCATTAATGTGACCCCAGTCATGATAGAAGTAAATCCTTCATTTATTCCAAAGTCTGTAAAGCTTTTGTGACTGCAGAAACTGCTTCATGAGAGTAATTGTACATTTCTTTTTGTAGCAAAGCTGATTATTCAAAGTGTTCATATTATGCTCATTTTCAGGTTCATACTTGTATTTCTTTTCACCCTGTGTGTTGAGCTCTGTTTTAGTTACAGAGTGACATATCTCTTCTATTCCATCTTTGTTGGGAGTCGCACATGCGCAGTACCTAGGTAAGGACTACTAGCCAGTCAGAAGCAGAGTATGAGGGCGTGTCCTGACAGTACCTAGGTAAGGACTACTAGCCAGTCAGAAGCAGAGTATGAGGGCGTGTCCTGACAGTACCTAGGTAAGGACTACTAGCCAGTCAGAAGCAGAGTATGAGGGCGTGTCCTGACAGTACCTAGGTAAGGACTACTAGCCAGTCAGAAGCAGAGTATGAGGGCGTGTCCTGACAGTACCTAGGTAAGGACTACTAGCCAGTCAGAAGCAGAGTATGAGGGCGTGTCCTGACAGTACCTAGGTAAGGACTACTAGCCAGTCAGAAGCAGAGTATGAGGGCGTGCCCTGACAGTACCTAGGTAAGGACTACTAGCCAGTCAGAAGCAGAGTATGAGGGCGTGCCCTGACAGTACCTAGGTAAGGACTACTAGCCAGTCAGAAGCAGAGTATGAGGGCGTGCCCTGACAGTACCTAGGTAAGGACTACTAGCCAGTCAGAAGCAGAGTATGAGGGCGTGCCATGCTAGCAGCTAGGCGAGCATTATAACGTATGTTCCAAAGTGACCACGTGTGTCTCTGAAGTAAAGGCTGGACTACAACAGAGCTGTTTGGAGCAGTTTGTGAACAGTGTTTTCTGGTGGAGATGGTAAGTCCCTTTGGGGGGGACTTTGGGCTTTTTTACTTTGTAAACCTATTACATGCACAAAAAAGATATATAACACAATAAAGGAAAGGGTAAAAAAGCATAATATCAGCACTTTAAGTATTTTAGGAACATCTGATATACTGTGTATGTATCTCATAAAGTGTTTACTATGTTGAATTGTTTTTAGATGTGTCTATAGAGTATAATGAATCTGAGTAAACTACAAAGCCTGAGAAGAAATAATTGCACTTGAATTGTAAAGTAGGATATCATCTGCATATTATATCATCAACATATCAGCTGTGGGATCTCAAAATATCACATTTCTTTTGTGCTTTACAGAATTAAAAACACGTCATGTCTTAATTAAAGCTTGTTGGAAAATAAACTGTGAATTAAATATAAATCAAATGAATTTCAAATTACATTTGCATTTTAAAAACACATTGGAATATTGTATTTCACAGCTAAAATAACTGGTGTTAGTTGTATTACCTACATTTCAACTCAACTATAATACATGTAGTTTGATCAGACTTTAAATATATTGGTCAATACCCTTTTTCAACAAGATTACTATTATAGCTTAATATGATATAAAAAGTATTTACTGACATTCTGTTTTATGGACTTCTGTGTCAGTCAAACATCTTTTAGTGTCTCTGTTTCAGTGCAGCTGTTCATTCAGATCAGTTCCTCTCCAGCTGAGGAGGTTTTTGTACGACGTTGTATCACTGTGTGAACGGGAAGCTGTAACCACTCTGTGAACAATAATAATCTCCTGTATCTTCAGTCTGAACTCCACTGATGGTCAGAGTGAAGTCAGTTCCAGATCCACTTCCACTGAAACGGTCGGAAACTCCAGACTGACGAGTTGTAGCACGATAAATCAGAAGTTTAGGAGATTCTCCAGCTTTTTGAAGGTACCAGTGAAGGTAGTTACTAATATCTGAACTGGCTTTACATCTGATAGAGACAGACTGTCCTGGAGCAACAGACTGAGATCCAGGAGACTGAGTCAGGATGATTTCTCCTGATGAACCTGGAAAACATGAAAAAGAGCAGAAGGGTTATTGAGACAAATCCATCTTGGAGAAAGATGATCAACATCCAAACAGAAGAGTCTCATTTCTTTAACATGGAGAAGAGATGGAAGAAGGTAAATGCTGCTTGTTCCAGTGTTTCTCCATCATAGCAGAACATCATTGAGGTGAACCTGGTTGCATCCTGAAGCAAAGTTTTCAGAAGAGAGTCTCACCCTGAACAAGGAGCCCCAGGGTGGCCAGCAGTAGAATCAGTGACATCATCATCGTGCTGCCGGCGTGTCAGTGGCTCTGAAAGTCCTGGACAGTCACTGATCAACACTGGCCTCTTAACGGCTGGGAGCAGAGAGGCAGGACACATATGCAAACACACAGAGTCAGTGAACTGTAGCTGTCCTCAACATGTCATGCTGTTTCCCCCTCAGTGCTGAGAGCATGGACCTACACATTTACATATTCACATGGAGAGGATGTTGAAAAGTCTGGTAGTAAACTCATCCAGTGACTTGTGGACAGTTTTGTTCTGTTTTTCCAGTTTGGTAATATGGTGTTTTAAAAAAAACTAAAAGATTAGTTATATTAATATAAATGCAGGTTGGAAAAGTCTGGGTGTTTGTAATGTGAATTATTAAGTAAATCAGTGACGAGTCTTTAGAGAAGACTGAGGTCAGTGTTCTCGGTCTGGAAACCAGTCTTTGAACGTGTCGATCTAGTCTCAGAATCAACTGCAGTTTTACTCAGTCTTGTCTCGTCTCAGATAAAGAGACTCTGGATTTTATTTTAAGACCAGTCAAGACCACAACTGCATTTTGATTTTTTTTTTTATAAATTTCTCATGATACCCTCGTGGCAATTAAAGAGGTGATTGAAGAAAAAATTGTTTCCTGTGGTTTTTTATGTGAATGTGGATCTTTCAAATTAATTTGAGGAGCAGTTTCCACATTTTTTCATGTCATGCAGTGTGGGACTCGCACTGGTCTTGGTCTTGGTCTTGTCTCGGTCTCGATACAATCTGGTCTTGGTGATGACGTGGTTTGGGTTTAGGTGGTCTTAACTACAACACTGGCTGAGGCCGAGGATCAGAGACGACATGCTCAAGAAACTCCAACCAGAAGTTTTGGACATGTGGGCAGAGCCAGAAAACATGGAAGTCATCATCAGTTCCAGTCGACAGATTTATTTGTCTCAAGTCCATTTAGTTACAGCTGTGAGTTCTCTGAAGGTCTTCATGCTGCACTCTAACAAACTTACCGTCCGTGTTGACTGAAAAGTTGAGACTGAAAGTTCATGTTTGACAATCAAAACCATTTCACCACAAGGTCCATTCAGTAGCTGTTCTGGAGCTTTGGACCCAATTACATGATCTTCCTCAGCAGACTGAGTTCACTCAGTTCTCATGGAATATTTTAACTTTTAAACTAACGTGGACAAGAAGTCTCACTATATGGTCAGAGGAATGGACATTTTAAAAATCTACATTATAAAAACATCTGCTGAGGAAGATCATGTGATTTGATTAAAAGCTCAACATGGATGGATGTTGTGAAGAGATTGTTTTGCTGTTTCCAAAGTCAAGAATCAACTCTTGTTCTCAGTGTATTTGTTTTTAAAGTTGTATGTAAGAGAAGAAATGTTTTTTCATATACTTTATATAGCTGCAGTTAAAAGATGTCTTTATTATTATGTTCATTAGTTCAAGGTTCCCTCCTCCTTATTCTTTGGCATCAGTCAGATGAGAACATGAGAGTATAATGTGATATGAATGGATGGAGTCATCTTGAGTCTGCTGTGTGATTCAGCTGTCTGTCTCTCTCTGCAGGTGATCGTTAGAGCAACTGGGAACAGCTGAGGATGTTCCAGTTGCAGGAGGTTCTTTAAGTCTGGATGCAGTGCAGCCCTCTCTCTGGCTGACTCTCCACTCTGCTGCAGCTTTGCTCCTCTCCCGTCTGCTGCACTTCTCTACTCTGCTCCTAGCAACCTTTACAACACCCACACACACATATTTACCACTCATGCACATCACACAAACTGACTTTACTAATATCTGCAGCTCATACATTAGTTAAAGTTAACCCTTTAACATGGTTTAATTTGTTTAAATAAATATAGTGTGTGTGTGTGTGTGTGTGTGTGTGTGTGTGTGTGTGTGTGTGTGTGTGTGTGTGTGTGTGTGTGTGTGTGTGTGTGTGTGTGTGTGTGTGTCCTCAGTGAAGTGTATCAGTCTCTGCAGTAGCTTCCAGCTGCAGCAGTCAGTTCAGTTTCTGTTCAGTCTGACTGAGGGAGGTTTTTGTACGACGCTTTTTCACTGTGTGAACGACCACAGGCTGTTGATGTAATGTGCACTCTGGCAGTAGTAAACTGCTGCATCTTCAGTCTGGACTCCACTGATGGTCAGAGTGAAGTCAGAGTTTGATCCACTGCCTGTAAAACGACCTGGAATCCCTGATTGTCGAGTAGTAGCAGCGTAAATGAGAAGTTTAGGAGTTTCTCCATCTCTCTGTTGGTACCAGGCTAACCTGTTGGTATCATAAACAGCCTGACTGGTCCTACAGCTGATGGAGACGGAGCCTCCCAGATCAGAGCTCACTGCTCCAGGCTGAGTCACTGTGACCTGGCCTCTGGACTCTGAGGATACAGAGACAAAAACATAAAGCAGCGTCACGGTTTAGTCGGCTTCATTTCAGAGGGACGGATGTTCATAGAGGAGAGGAGTTTGATTCTCTGGACTTTACCTGTGAAGCAGCAGCAGAGGAGAGTCCAGATGAGGACGGAGATCAAAGTCATGTTTTTGATGAGGAGGATTTCTGTGTCTTCTGTTGTGATGAAGGACAGCTGTCAGTCATCCAGTGTTCAACTCTCAGGACTATAAACTCTCCCAGAGCACTGGAGCATGGTGCTGCTGATGCAAAGTGGCTCTCTATGGAAATGCTCTGACTGACTCCAACAGGAACAGGGTGTTTCACCTACAACACTTATTGTGGAAACATGCAAAAGAAAGGTTAAGGCCAGAAATGTTTAACATTGACTAACATACAGACTCTTTTAAGGGTGTTCAGGTTTAAATGCATTTTGTTATTTTTTATTAAAATGTTATCAGTGCTTTGTAAAGAGAGTCAAGCCACTTTTCAGCTGGGATGACGAGTCATGGTAATAAATAAAAAAAATTTGAGAAGGATGGGAATTCTTCTGTCTTTAAATCTCAGCCATACATATATAAACAAAAAGGATTTGGTTTCTCCATCATGCATTTATACATGGTAGAAAAATGGTGCAATTGTAATAATAGTTTTATAAGTTTAGAAACATTAGTTTAGTGGATTCCAACAAGGGTTAAATATCAAGTCAGTCAGTAAAGGTTTAAAAAACAAGAAAAAATATGTAAATATGTAGATATAGATACACATATGAATGACAAATCAACAACAGACAGGGGTACGGGAAGTAGGGGTGCTGGGGGTGCTGCAGCACCCCCTCTTGCTGCTGCAGCACACCCTGTTGCTGCTGCAGCACCCCCTGTTGCTGCTGCTGCAGCACCTCCTGTCAGCAAACTGTGATGACAATAAAATGATCGCTTATAAATATTTCTAGTTATTGTTTCTGTTCCACAACATTTTGTATGTCATGTTTGGGGTGTGGGATGAAGAGAGGGATAATTTTACTAACAAGAGGGCTTTTCAATGGGGTGGAACAGCTGATCTCTTCACCGAGGTGGAACAGCTGATCCACGTGTGCCTCTGTTTAACAGTGTCTACTGCTGGCTCCAAAAGATCTTCCTCAGCTCTTTGCCTCCTGAAAACCTGGCTCTGTAGCACTATCACTCAGAGTAGACTTTCACATACCGCACTGCTTCACGTCCACAAAGACATTTTGGATGATCTCGATATTCAGGGTCTCATGGCAGAGTTTATCAGCCGAACTCCAGAGTGCAAATCTACGTTTGGTGTACATAAATCATTGTAAGGTAGAGACACAGTGTCTGGTCTCTGCGTCTTTTTCCTGCTGCCGTGCAGGCCCAGATGGTAGCCTATATTTAGCCCAGTATGATTGAGATTTATTTATGCCTATCAAGAAACAAATAGTTTGTAACTTTTTAGAATTTGTCACATACTTCGCTGTTTGTTGTTCTGAGTTCGCTGTGCAGTATGCACTGTCAGCTCAGCTGTACTTCATGGAGGGGAGAGACAGCCCCCCTCCCCGCCAGAATCCCCCCCACCCTGCCAGCACCCCCTGCTGAAAATGACTTCCGCGTGTCTGAAACAGACCCAGTTTTCAAAAGGCAATTCACAGAGGGAGAGAAGCCCAGATCTTCCTCCAGTCTGTTACACTAAAACACATCTGTCCAGATGTGGTCACATACAAGAGAATCAACCCACTGGTTTCTATTCAACATGTGTATCAGTGATGCTGGGATGGAAACAGACTTTGTTTTACTTGTTGATCAGAGATCTGTGCACGGTGCACAGGAGGGATCCGATGAGCTGTCTGATCATTTACAAATGTTAAGGAGGGGATTTCTATATTTCATATTTTCTGGGAAGTCCCTCACTGTGATTATGCGCCTGGATTACAAAGTGTGCAATAGACTTTTCTGTAGATTTAAGAGGAAAGTGAAAGCAGCCAGAAAACATGCTTTAATTCCTGATATGATCATGGTCTACAAGAAGGGAAACTAATTGTATTATAATGTTAAATCAAATCTAATCTGCATGCAAACATATTTTATGGTTGTGGACTCTGAACACATGCTTGATACTGACACTGATGATGTATTAATCCATTCAGCTGAGGGATCAGTGAGGAATATGAAGAGGTAAAGAACATCATTGTTTTATGAAGAGAATTGAAGTAAATGTATTTTCAAAGATGGAAGGTGTAGTATGTCATATTTTATTGTGTGTGTGTGTGTGTGTGTCCTCAGTGAAGTGTATCAGTCTCTGCAGTAGCTTCCAGCTGCAGCAGTCAGTTCAGTTTCTGTTCAGTCTGACTGAGGGAGGTTTTTGTACGACGCTTTTTCACTGTGTGAACGACCACAGGCTGTTGATGTTATGTGCACTCTGACAGTAGTAAACTGCTGCATCTTCAGTCTGGACTCCACTGATGGTCAGAGTGAAGTCAGAGTTTGATCCACTGCCTGTAAAACGATCTGGAGTCCCTGATTGTCGAGTGCTAGCATAGTAAATGAGAAGTTTAGGAGTTTCTCCATCTCTCTGTTGGTACCAGGCTAAAAAGTGGTAGGCGCCATTAAAATAAACCTTCTGACTGGTCCTACAGCTGATGGAGACGGAGCCTCCCAGAGCAGAGCTCACTGCTCCAGGCTGAGTCACTGTGACCTGGCCTCTGGACTCTGAGGATACAGAGACAAAAACATAAAGCAGCGTCACGGTTTAGTCGGCTTCATTTCAGAGGGACGGATGTTCATAGAGGAGAGGAGTTTGATTCTCTGGACTTTACCTGTGAAGCAGCAGCAGAGGAGAGTCCAGATGAGGACGGAGATCAAAGTCATGTTTTTGACGAGGAGGATTTCTGTGTCTTCTGTTGTGATGAAGGACAGCTGTCAGTCATCCAGTGTTCAACTCTCAGGACTATAAACTCTCCCAGAGCACTGGAGCATGGTGCTGCTGATGCAAAGTGGCTCTCTATGGAAATGCTCTGACTGACTCCAACAGGAACAGGGTGTTTCACATACAACACTTATTGTGGAAACATGCAAAAGAAAGGTTAAGGCCAGAAATGTTTAACATTGTCAAACATACAAACACTTTTAAGGGTGTGCAGGTTTAAATACATTTTGTTTTTCATTAAAATGTTATCAGTGCTTTGTAAAGAGAGTCAAGCCACTTTTCAGCTGGGATGACGAGTCATGGTAATAAATACAATTGTTTTGAGAAGGATGGGAATTCTTCTATTTTTAAATCTCAGCCATACATATATAAACAAAAAGGATTTGGTTTCTCCATCATGCATTTATAGATGGTAGAAAAACGGTGCAATTGTAGTAATAGTTTTATAAGTTTAGAAACATTAGTTTAGTGGATTCCAACAAGGGTTAAATATCAAGTCAGTCAGTAAAGGTTTAAAAAAACAAGAAAAAATATGCAGATATGTAGATATAGATACACATATGAATGACAAATCAACAACAGACAGGGGTGCTGGAAGTAGGGGTGCTAGGGGTGCTGCAGCACCCCCTGTTGCTGCTGCAGCACCCCCTGTTGCTGCTGCAGCACCCCCTGTTGCTGCTGCAGCACCCCCTGTTGCTGCTGCAGCACCCCCTGTTGCTGCTGCAGCACCACCTGTTGCTGCTGACTCGTTATAAGACCCGAGGGGACCAGGTCTTTTCAGTCTGTTGCTCCCAGACTGTGGAACGCCCTGTCCCTGTCCATGCGTCTGGCTGACTCGGTTGTCTCTTTTAAAAAGGATCTTGAAACTTGCTTATTTAGGAAAGCTTTTGGTTGATGGGTTCTCACTAGCGTCCCTTTCTTTTGATATATGTATATGCATTTTATACTGTTTGTTCTACCTATTCTGTTGTACAGCACTTTGTGATTTTATCTGTGAAAAGCGCTTTATAAATACATTTTACTTACTTACTTACTTACTGCAGCACCCCCTGTCAGTAAACTGTGATGACAATAAAATGATTGCTTATAAATATGTCTGTTTGTTGTTTCTGTTCCACGACATTTTGTATGTCATGTTTGGAGTGTGGGATGAAGAGAGTGATAATTTTACTAACAAGAGGGCTTTTCAACGGGGTGGAACAGCTGATCTCTTCACTGAGGTGGAACAGCTGATCCACGTGTGCCTCTGTTTACCCAGTGTCTACTGCTGGCTCCAAAAGATCTTTCTCAGCTCTTTGCCACCTGAAAACCTGGCTCTGTAGCACTATCACTCAGAGTAGACTTTCACATACCGCACTGCTTCACGTCCACAAAGACATTTTGGATGATCTGGATATTCAGGGTCTCATGGCAGAGTTTATCAGCCGAACTCCAGAGCGCAAATCTACGTTTGGTGTACCGAAATCATTGTAAGGTAGAGACACGGTGTCTGGTCTCTGCGTCTTTTTCCTGCCACCGTGCAGGCCCAGATGGTAGCCTATATTTAGCCCAGTATGATTGAGATTTATGTATGCCTATCAAGAAACAAATAGTCTGTAACTTTTTAGAATTTGTCACATACTTCGCTGTTTGTTGTTCTGAGTTCGCTGTGCAGTACGCACTGTCAGCTCAGCTGTACTTCATGGAGGGGAGAGACAGCCCCCCTCCCCGCCAGCACCCCCACACCCTGCCAGCACCCCCTGCCGAAAATGACTTCCCGTGCGTCTGAAACAGACCCAGTTTTCAAAAGGCAATTCACAGAGGGAGAGAAGCCCAGATCATCCTCCAGTCTGTTCCACTAAAACACATCTGTCCAGATGTGGTAATCTACAAGAGAATCAACCCACTGGTTTCTATTCAACATGTGTATCAGTGATGCTGGGATGGAAACAGACTTTGTTTTACTTGTTGATCAGAGATCTGTGCACGGTGCACAGGAGGGATCTGATGAGCTGTCTGATCATTTACAAATGTTAAGAAGGGGATTTCTATATTTCATATATTCGGGGAAGTCCCTCGCTGTGATTATGCGCCTACATTACAAAGTGTGCAATAGACTTTTCTGTAGATTTAAGAGGGAAGTGAAAGCAGCCAGAAAACATGCTTTAATTCCTGATATGATTATGGCCTATAAGAAAGAAAACTAATGGTATTATAATGTTAAATCAAATGTTATCTGCAAAAAAAACAGGTTGTATTGTGGTGGACTCTGAACACATGCTTGATACTGACGCTGATGATGTATTAATCCATTCAGCTGAGGGATCAGTGAGAAATATACAGAGATAGAGGACATTGATGTTTTGTACATCATTGTATTAGAAAAATGTATTTAAGTAAATGTATTTTAACAGATGGGGTAGTGTGTCATACATTTTACAGGGTGTGTGTGTGTGTGTGTGTGTGTGTGTGTGTGTGTGTGTGTGTGTGTGTGTGTGTGTGTGTGTGTGTGTGTGTGTGTGTGTGTGTGTGTGTGTGTGTGTGTCCTCAGTGAAGTGTATCAGTCTCTGCAGTAGCTTCCAGCTGCAACAGTCAGTTCAGTTTCTGTTCAGTCTGACTGAGGGAGGTTTTTGTACGACGCTTTTTCACTGTGTGAACACATACAGGCTGTTGATAACATGAAAACTCTGACAGTAGTAAACTGCTGCATCTTCAGTCTGGACTCCACTGATGGTCAGAGTGAAGTCAGAGTTTGATCCACTGCCTGTAAAACGATCTGGAATCCCTGATTGTCGAGTGCTAGTATAGTAAATGAGAAGTTTAGGAGTTTCTCCATCTCTCTGTTGGTACCACTCTAAATAGTTAACGTGTGTAACAGCCTGACTGGTCCTACAGCTGATGGAGATGGAGCCTCCCAGAGCAGAGCTCACTGCTCCAGGCTGAGTCACTGTGACCTGGCCTCTGGACTCTGAGGATACAGAGACAAAAACATAAAGCAGCGTCACGGTTTAGTCGGCCTCATTTCAGAGGGACGGATGTTCATAGAGGAGAGGAGTTTGATTCTCTGGACTTTACCTGTGAAGCAGCAGCAGAGGAGAGTCCAGATGAGGACGGAGATCAAAGTCATGTTTTTGATGAGGAGGATTTCTGTGTCTTCTGTTGTGATGAAGGACAGCTGTCAGTCATCCAGTGTTCAACTCTCAGGACTATAAACTCTCCCAGAGCACTGGAGCATGGTGCTGCTGATGCAAAGTGGCTCTCTATGGAAATGCTCTGACTGACTCCAACAGGGACTTGGATTACTCTGATGATGCTCTTAATCAATGGATCACTTCATCAGAGCATTGATTAGGATCTTTCAATAACACTTTGACTTTTTCACAAATCTTTCAAAATGTTTGTTTTAGTCTTCCCAGGACCAGCTGGAACATATAAAAGAAGTATTTTATTCCCTATGCCATACAGGTATTGAACACAGAATGACTCCATCAGAGAATACTTGTTATTTTTTAAGATTTGCTCTGTTGTATTTTTTTATAAGACTCATTTCCTGCTACCTGTCCATTTGCACTATTTTATATTGCATTCTGTATATTGTGTATGTTTTAAATGATCAACACTGGCCTCTTAACGGCTGGGAGCAGAGAGGCAGGACACATATGCAAACACACAGAGTCAGTGAACTGTAGCTGTCCTCAACATGTCATGCTGTTTCCCCCTCAGTGCTGAGAGCATGGACCTACACATTTACATATTCACATGGAGAGGATATTGAAAAGTCTGGTAGTAAACTCATCCAGTGACTTGTAGACAGTTTTGTTCGGGGTCAGCCCTGTGTTCCCATATTTCTAAGATTTTTCTTAAAAGTCGGTCCTATGTTAGGGTTCGGGTTACAATCCATGTGTAGTCCATTGCTACAGGATAATAGGTTGGGTGTAATGTTAGAAATGTGGGAACATAGGGCCTAAGTTTCAGTGACAAAAAAAATTCTTACAAATGTGGGAACATAGGCACGCTCCTGTTTTGGTGACAGTTTTGTTCTGTTTTTACAGTTTGGTAATATGGTCTTTTTTTAAATGATCAGTGATATTAATATGAATGCAGGTTTGACATGTTTGGGTGTTTGTAATGTGAAGATTTCACCAAGTGAAGCAGTGATGAGTCTTTCTAGAAGGCTGAGACCAGTGTTGTAGTTCTCAACATCGTTCTTGGTCTCCAGACAACTCTTTGAAGGTTTCGGTCTCGTCTCAGAATCTGCTGCATTTTTACTCGGTCTTGTCTCGTCTCAGAGCTTTGGACCCAATTACATGATCGTCCTCAGCAGACGGAGTTCACCCAGTTCTCATGCAATATTTTAACTTCTAAGCCAACGTAGACAAGAAGTCTCACAAATGCTGAGAGGAAAGGCTTATTTGACAATGCAGCACTGCGCCAATTTTTAGACATATAAAACAACTTTGATCTGCCAGGTACGTCATATTTCCTCTATCTTAGGCGGAGATCTGCTATGAAGGCTTACGGAGTGCCCTGGGATCAGCAGATTCTGGAGCACCCCATGGAGAAGTGGGTCAGACTTATGCAAAACTCCAGAGGGACTGTAACAGTCATTTACAGTGTGATACTCCGTCACCATTCGGGACACCTAGCTGTAGAACGGGTGTGGGAAATTGAAAACACTGGGCCCAGTTCCATTATGGGAAAATATATGGGAAAACCTGAGTAGTGCTTCAAAAAACCTTGCGCATCAACTCATACACTTCAAGCTGATACATCGGTCATATGCTACCTCATTGAAATGCTTCAAAATGAAATTAGTCCCAAACCCTATTTGCACTCACTGCCCAGATCAGGCACTTGGCACAACAACGCACATGTTTTGGAAGTGCACCCCAATCAGACGCTTTTGGACTGATGTATTTTCTATAATGTCATCACTACTGGATGTTGACATAAAACCTAGTCCTTCCCTCTGCCTTCTTAATGATGATTCACAGCTATCGCTCACTCTCAACCAACGTAGACTACTCCTGGCAGGGCTGACGGCAGCAAAAAAGACCATCTTAAGGCTTTGGTTCCACCCTAATCTACCCTTAACACAATACTGGCTAACTGCCTACCAGTATATTACTTCTCTTGAATGTACAACTGCATGCCTCAACAAGGCCAAACTAACAACCATCCAGGCATGGTCGGTGATTACACTGTCCATCCAAGACCACCTTGTGAAACAGAAAATTCTGACCTGAATGTAGATTTGTAGGTGTTTTTTTTCTCTCTCTCTTTTTCTGGGGAATGCTTTATGCTTACTAGCTAATATTGATATTGTAACTGCTATCTTTCGTCTCCTTCACCATCTCGCCTTTTTCTCTCATGAGCGATGTATTGAGTGTCGTACTGTAGTTTGTGCTGTGTATCTTCAACGTAAATGTGACTGTAAGTGTAACATTTCAATCTTTTCTAATAAAAAAATGTTGATCACGAAAAAACATGCTGATAGGAAAGGGAATTTGAAAATCCACATTTTAATAATATCTGCTGAGGAAAAGTATGTGATATGATTAAAAGCTCAATGACAGCTACTGGATGGACGCTGTTAAGAGATTGTTTTGCTGTTTCCAAAGTCAACAATGAACATGGGATGATAATGTGATATGAATGGATGGAGTCATCTTGAGTCTGCTGTGTGATTCAGCTGTCTGTCTCTCTCTGCAGGTGATCGTTAGAGCAACTGGGAACAGCTGAGGATGTTCCAGTTGCAGGAGGTTCTTTAAGTCTGGATGCAGTGCAGCCCTCTCTCTGGCTGACTCTCCACTCTGCTGCAGCTTTGCTCCTCTCCCGTCTGCTGCACTTCTCTACTCTGCTCCTAGCAACCTTTACAACACCCACACACGTGTATATTGTCCCCTCACGTCCATCACACAATACTAACTTCACTGATATCAGTCTATAACTTTGTATCCAAACAATAAATCTCATATTTCCAAGGAACTTAAAGAGAGTGTAGTCCGTAGAATAATAGCATTTAAACATGGTGATATTGTGGCCATGAGGAATATCCCAAAAAAACTCAACAGTCAATTAGAAAAGGCAAGGAGGAAGGAGAAGGAGACATTTGAAACCCACTGCTCCACTATGAATATGAAAAAATAAATGTATGACAAACCTGGTCCCGGCTAAAAATTGTCTTAGTGTTCTTAATGAGGGAAAAGCTGATGAATTAAATTACTTTTATGCAAGGTTTTGATTAACCGAGTTCTAGTAGGATAAAATAGAGGCTCTAGACTCATTACCTGCACTGAATCACCCAAAAATCACTACTGACCAGCATGTTGTACAGAGTCTTTTCTCACCCACCTGCCCTAGGAAGGCCGCTGGACCAGACGCCATTTCTGGGTCTCTGCTGAAATGATGCAGCGTAGAGCTGGCAGAGGCCTGGTGTCCTATTTACCAAAAGTCTGGTCAAAGACTCACATGTTGTTCCCTCCACTTGGAAAAGCTCTATTATTATTCCTGTTCCTAAAAAGTGATGCTGTGAGGATTATAATGAATACCACCCAGTTGTTTTGAGAAAATCATCATCAACCTATTAAAACAGATGTCATTTACTCATTAGATCCTTTTCAGTTTGCATTTAAGGTCAAAAGAGGTCCAGATGACGCAGTCTCTGCCATGGTACATTTGATATCTAAGCATTTAGAGGACCCTACCTCATATGCACGTGTTTTATTTGTAGATTGCAGTTCAGCATTTAATACGGTACAGCAACAGCTATTCATTAAAAAGCTGAATGACCTTAACGTCCATCCCTCATTATTAGGTGGTAGCACTGGTTTCTAACGAATGGTAAACAGCAGGTCAGTGTTAATGGTTCTCTCTCAGAGTGGAGAACTTTAAGCACCGGAGCCCCCCAGGGTTGGTCAGTTCACCTGTCCTTTTTACCCTTTACACAGATGAGTATAGAAGCTATAATCCCAACAACTATATCATTACATGTTGTGATCATACAGCCATCCTAGCTTTAATAAAACAGGACAGTGATCTATCTAACTACCTTTCAGAGATTCAAAGCTTTGTAAAATGGTGTGATGACAAACACCTTTTTCTGGATGTTAAACTGAGGAGATGTTGTAAATAGATGTAAAAATTAATTTGTCCCTGCGTCACTAAATCTTTTAAATAGCAGATGAACTAATGTCTAGGTCAAGCAGGACTGGGAGGATCTCTTTGGTTTTACTACTATTAAATGATTTACTTATAGGGATTAGTGGTTTAGGAACCTTGCTGTGTTGTTTGTTCCACAACATCTATGTATGTTTCACACACATTGTGGAACAAAAGGTTTATCTTATCTTATAGTCCTACTGTGTGTGTGTGTGTGTGTGTGTGTGTGTGTGTGTGTGTGTGTGTGTGTGTGTGTGTGTGTGTGTGTGTGTGTGTGTGTGTGTGTGTGTGTGTGTGTGTGTGTGTGTGTGTGTCCTCAGTGAAGTGTATCAGTCTCTGCAGTAGCTTCCAGCTGCAGCAGTCAGTTCAGTTTCTGTTCAGTCTGACTGAGGGAGGTTTTTGTACGACGCTTTTTCACTGTGTGAACGACCACAGGCTGTTGATGTAATGTGCACTCTGACAGTAGTAAACTGCTGCATCTTCAGTCTGGACTCCACTGATGGTCAGAGTGAAGCCAGAGTTTGATCCACTGCCTGTAAAACGATCTGGAATCCCTGATTGTCGAGTGCTAGCATAGTAAATGAGAAGTTTAGGAGTTTCTCCATCTCTCTGTTGGTACCAGGCTAAAAAGTTAGAATTATAAACATCCTGACTGGTCCTACAGCTGATGGAGACGGAGCCTCCCAGAGCAGAGCTCACTGCTCCAGGCTGAGTCACTGTGACCTGGCCTCTGGACTCTGAGGATACAGAGACAAAAACATAAAGCAGCGTCACGGTTTAGTCGGCTTCATTTCAGAGGGACGGATGTTCATAGAGGAGAGGAGTTTGATTCTCTGGACTTTACCTGTGAAGCAGCAGCAGAGGAGAGTCCAGATGAGGACGGAGATCAAAGTCATGTTTTTGATGAGGAGGATTTCTGTGTCTTCTGTTGTGATGAAGGACAGCTGTCAGTCATCCAGTGTTCAACTCTCAGGACTATAAACTCTCCCAGAGCACTGGAGCATGGTGCTGCTGATGCAAAGTGGCTCTCTATGGAAATGCTCTGACTGACTCCAACAGGGACTTGGATTACTCTGATGATGCTGTTCATCAATGGATCAATCACTTCATCAGAGTATAGTAAATGTTAGATTTAGGGTCCCAGGGACCTGCTGGAACATTTACAAGAAGTATTTTATTCCCTATGTCATACAGCCATTGAACACAGAATTACTCCATCAGAGAACACTTGTTATTCATAAGATTTGCTTTCTTGTATTATTTATAGAACTTATCTGCTGCTACCTGCCCATTTACACTATTGTATATTGTATTCTGTATATTCTGTATGTTTTTAATGGTGTGCTGTGTTATGTGTATTGTATTTACCTTTGCTGTACTTTGGGAGAAGCCAAACACAAATTTCTACTGAGGTGGACAATAAACTCAATACAATCTAATGTCTTCTGTCTTATTTAAATTAATTGCAAGAGAAGAAATTATATACATTTAACATGAACCCAAAACATGCATTAAGGAAATCTGCAGCACTGTGTTATTGTCAGTTTTCTTTTAATCTGACAAGATTTTACTACCAGCCTCATCTTGGTGAGTTTGTTTGTGTCAAAGTCAGAGAGCCGTGTCTCTCTACAGTGAGAGGTTTTTGTACGGCGGCTCAATGACTTTGTATCACTGTGGTTCACGTTCGGTGGAGGAACCAGACTGAATGTTAACTGTAAGTACTTTTGACTCCTTTAATCACTCAAATGTCATATATATTCTTATTGAACGTTATACGTATAGAGCTAACTTAACTATTTTGTCAGACATTTGAAATTAAATATATTTGCATCAATTCCTGAAGGCTTCAGCGTCGTTAACTCGACAAAAAACTCTTCAATAAATAATCTTGTTGCACTAAAACTTTCTAAAGTCTCATCAGTTCGTTGTAGAAAACTACTCAGCATTACTCTGTGTGAAGAAAATATTAGTGAAAGTTTTTATATTCTGGCTCAAGATCTCTGCTGATAATCTTTGGTTCAGTGTTTGATGTGAATAAATATTACTCCATCTTTCTCACAGAATTATGATTTTGAAGCTATTCAACATATTTTTGTGAAAATTTTATGAGTTTGAAAAAGTAATTCAGTAGTTAACAATATTTATTTGGATGTTGTCAGTAATGAAGTCTGACTGTTCAGTGATGATTCCTGCTTACATGAACAGAACAAAGAAATATCATTCATGAGGTTTTTGTTTGAGACAAGAAATGTGTAAGAAAGTTAAAACAGTAAAAGCCTCACAATCTCCATCTTCTGTGTATTATTTTAACTATTAAACTCTGAAAGTTTAGTAAAAGAGAGCCAGTTTTAACTTTTTATCTTTAGTACTGAAACCTGTCTGTTGTCACGGTTCAGCAGTGATGCCTGTCTGTTGCCGTGGTTACTGAGCTCAGAGAGGGAAGTGAAACATTTTAAGAACAGTTTGATCCAATCTGAGGAAGACCAGCAGAACTAGTAGCCTCCTCTGCTGCAGCCAACAGGCTAGAGGTTAGTTGACCTCATATAAACTTTATTAATCTCTCTCTCTCTGCAGTGGGTCGAGCCGCCCCCACCCTGACGGTGCTGCCCCCCTCCAGTGAGGAGCTGCTGAAGGGGAAGGCCACGCTCATGTGCCTGGCCAACAAGGGCTTCCCCTCAGACTGGAGTCTGGCCTGGAAGGTGGACGGCAGCAGCAGCAGCAGCAGCAGCAGCAGCAGCTGGGAGGAGAGCAGGAGCCCCGGGGTGCTGGAGAAGGACGGCCACTACAGCTGGAGCAGCACCCTGAGGCTCCCTGCAGACCAGTGGGGGAAGGTGGGCTCTGTGACCTGTGAGGCCACCCAGGGCTCCCAGACTCCGCTCTCAGAGACACTGAGGAGAGACCAGTGTTCCCAGTCCTGACCTGACTCACTGGGACTCTGCTACTGGTTTCACTCTGATACTGCTCTCAGTCTGCTCTCTGCAACTCTCTTTCTCTCTCTCTCTCTCTCTCTCTTTTTTCTGGCATCAGACCAATTCAACAGTATTCAACTTGAAATAGCTATGTTTTGTTTGTTGCAATAATCCTTATGCTGTTAATGCTGTAAGACAATAAAACATGATTCATATAAAAAAAGTCTGCATTTTTATTTAACAACAGTTTCCTTCTCCTCTATGTTTAGATATAGAAGTTCATAAAAATAAATCTTCATGTCAGGTTCACAAGTAGGTCCATATCCAGAGATATATATCTGTATATAAAGATGTATAAATATACATACATACATACAAAATAAAACACATCTGTCATTTTAAGGATTTGTGTGCAAGCGGTCATGCCAGTGTTTCCTGAGTTTAGATGACATAACCCATGTCTCAGTAAGATTTATGGTGACGGTTTCATTAATAAACTCCAGGATTACATCATAACTCTTTGAGGCTGACCTGACCGTTTCTCTGTTTAACATTATTATCTGAATTCAGGTATGAACATGGTGTGGATGGGTGGATGAAAGGGGGACATTTTTTATGACATAATTAAAAAATGTAGTCTAAGTTACTCAATACAGTTGTTAGAATTTGAAATGAATTGTAGAGCATCGTCAGCATATAGTTACAGCATGATTCTGAACTGAGATTTATGAACCAAAGATTTAATGTCAGTGTTGCAGGATTTTTGAAGAACACCAGAAAAACACCAAAAGTGTTTTATTATTGAATTATTCATGTGCTGCTTTACAATGTTGTTATTACACAGGTTAGTCTTTTTGAAATCTGACATTTTTGTAGTATGTTATTAAATTGTAAAAAATCTTATCTGCTTATATTTTAAGTATTCTAACAAAGTTCAACCCTTTTATTTAAAGTAATGCATGTATATGTTCACCTGAGATAAATCAGGATTCCTATTTCATAAATCTTTAATTTGTATCAAGACAACATGTAAAATCCTGTCAATATATCTGCAAACCTTTAAATGCAAATGGTTTCAGAGTTTGAAATGAATATCTCAATAATAATACAAAATGTATGAAAATAACAAAAGTCTACATGAAGGTGTACTGAATGTACATACAATACTAAACCTTAAATCAAATGTATATAACTTAATATGAATCTGATGATATGTCTTACTGTAATACATTATTTTCACAACTCTTGGTGTGTTTAAATAAGATATAACTTTTAACCCTTTAATTAGTTTAATTCTAATTATTATAGTTATGTTTTGATTTAGAATGATTTCATTCAATTTCAAATTTCAGATAATTGTTGAAATACTCAATTGTTGTAAAAACAATAATTTGTCAAAAGACTGAGAGAAGGTATGTCATTATCTGAATAACTGAATTAAGTCAATATTTCACCACCAGTATTACCCTGTCTCATTAATAGATAATTAATCTAATTTACTCAACGCTCATTGGTCCTGACTTTGAGGGCATTGTTTCTAAACCTGCCAGAACAAACATATCAATGAAATTACTTACTTTTGGAAATTCTATATGTGCATGATTGTGTTACACTTTTCTGGTTCTTGTATTTGTTATACTGTATTAATATGTATGTCTAGTGTTGTTGTTTCAGTGCAGCTGTTGAGTCAGATCAGTTCCTCTCCAGCTGAGGAGGTTTTTGTACGACGTTGTATCACTGTGTGACTGGGTAGCTTTGATATTGCTGACAGTAGTAAACTGCTGCATCTTCAGTCTGGACTCCACTGATGGTCAGAGTGAAGTCAGAGTTTGATCCGCTTCCACTGAAACGATCTGAAACTCCAGACTGAAGGGTTGAAGTTGAATAAATCAGGAGTTTAGGAGCTTCTCCAGGTTTCTGAAGGTACCAGCTGAGTACACTAGTACTAACAGTTGAACTGGCTTTACATCTGATAGAGACAGACTGTCCTGGAGCAACAGACTGAGATCCAGGAGACTGAGTCAGGATGATTTCTCCTGATGAACCTGGAAAACATGAAAAAGAGCAGAAGGGTTATTGAGACAAATCCATCTTGGAGAAAGATGATCAACATCCAAACAGAAGAGTCTCATTTCTTTAACATGGAGAAGAGATGGAAGAAGGTAAATGCTGCTTGTTCCAGTGTTTCTCCATCATAGCAGAACATCATTGAGGTGAACCTGGTTGCATCCTGAAGCAAAGTTTTCAGAAGAGAGTCTCACCCTGAACAAGGAGCCCCAGGCTGGCCAGCAGTAGAATCAGTGACATCATCATCGTGCTGCCGGCGTGTCAGTGGCTCTGAAAGTCCTGGACAGTCACTGATCAACACTGGCCTCTTAACGGCTGGGAGCAGAGAGGCAGGACACATATGCAAACACACAGAGTCAGTGAACTGTAGCTGTCCTCAACATGTCATGCTGTTTCCCCCTCAGTGCTGAGAGCATGGACCTACACATTTACATATTCACATGGAGAGGATATTGAAAAGTCTGGTAGTAAACTCATCCAGTGACTTGTGGACAGTTTTGTTCTGTTTTTCCAGTTTGGTAATATGGTGTTTTGAAAAAAACTAAAAGATTAGTTATATTACTACAAATGCAGGTTGGAAAAGTCTGGGTGTTTGTAATGTGAATTATTAAGTAAATCAGTGACGAGTCTTTAGAGAAGACTGAGGTCAGTGTTCTCGGTCTGGAAACCAGTCTTTGAACGTGTCGATCTAGTCTCAGAATCAACTGCAGTTTTACTCAGTCTTGTCTCGTCTCAGATAAAGAGACTCTGGATTTTATTTTAAGACCAGTCAAGACCACAACTGCATTTTGATTATTTTTTTTAATATATTTCTCATGATACCCTCGTGGCAATTAAAGAAGTGATTGAAGAAAAAATTGTTTCCTGTGTTTTTTTTATGTGAATGTGGATCTTTCAAAATAATTTGAGGAGCAGTTTCCACATTTTTTCATGTCATGCAGTGTGGGACTCGCAGTGGTCTTGGTCTTGGTCTTGACTTGATCTCGATACAATCTGGTCTTGGTGATGACGTGGTTTGGGTTTAGGTGGTCTTAACTACAACACTGGCTGAGGCCGAGGATCTCAGATAACATGCTCAAGAAACTCCAACCAGAAGTTTTGGACATGTGGGCAGAGCCAGAAAACATGGAAGTCATCATCAGTTCCAGTCGACAGATTTATTTGTCTCAAGTCCATTTAGTTACAGCTGTGAGTTCTCTGAAGGTCTTCATGCTGCACTCTAACAAACTTACCGTCCGTGTTGACTGAAAAGTTGAGACTGAAAGTTCATGTTTGACAATCAAAACCATTTCATCACAAGGTCCATTCAGTAGCTGTTCTGGAGCTTTGGACCCAATTACATGATCTTCCTCAGCAGACTGAGTTCACTCAGTTCTCATGGAATATTTTAACTTTTAAACTAACGTGGACAAGAAGTCTCACGATATGCTCAGAGGAATGGACATTTTAAAAATCTACATTATAAAAACATCTGCTGAGGAAGATCATGTGATTTGATTAAAAGCTCAACATGGATGGATGTTGTGAAGAGATGGTTTTGCTGTTTCCAAAGTCAAGAATCAACTCTTGTTCTCAGTGTATTTGTTTTTAAAGTTGTATGTAAGAGAAGAAGTGTTTTTGCATATACTTTATATAGCTGCAGTTAAAAGATGTCTTTATTATTATGTTCATTAGTTCAAGGTTCCCTCCTTATTCTTTGGCATCAGTCATATAAGAACATGAGAGTATAATGTGATATGAATGGATGGAGTCATCTTGAGTCTGCTGTGTGATTCAGCTGTCTGTCTCTCTCTGCAGGTGATCGTTAGAGCAACTGGGAACAGCTGAGGATGTTCCAGTTGCAGGAGGTTCTTTAAGTCTGGATGCAGTGCAGCCCTCTCTCTGGCTGACTCTCCACTCTGCTGCAGCTTTGCTCCTCTCCCGTCTGCTGCACTTCTCTACTCTGCTCCTAGCAACCTTTACAACACCCACACACACATATTTACCATATCACACAAACTGACTTTACTAATATCTGCAGCTCATACATTAGTTAAAGTTAACTATTTAATATGGATTGATTTGTTTAAATAAATACGTTTTGTAAAATCACTTGACTTAGGTTGTGTGTGTGTGTGTGTGTGTGTGTGTGTGTGTGTGTGTGTGTGTGTGTGTGTGTGTGTGTGTGTGTGTGTGTGTGTGTGTGTGTGTGTGTGTGTGTCCTCAGTGAAGTGTATCAGTCTCTGCAGTAGCTTCCAGCTGCAGCAGTCAGTTCAGTTTCTGTTCAGTCTGACTGAGGGAGGTTTTTGTACGACGCTTTTTCACTGTGTGAACACATACTGGCTGTTGATAATATGCCAACTCTCACATTAGTAAACTGCTGCATCTTCAGTCTGGACTCCACTGATGGTCAGAGTGAAGTCAGAGTTTGATCCACTGCCTGTAAAACGAGCTGGAATCCCTGATTGTCGAGTGCTAGTAGTATAAATGAGCAGTTTAGGTGTTTCTCCATCTCTCTGTTGGTACCAGTGTAAATAGCTCCCAGCATGAACATCCTGACTGGTCCTGCAGCTGATGGAGACAGAGCCTCCCAGAGCAGAGCTCACTGCTCCAGGCTGAGTCACTGTGACCTGGCCTCTGGACTCTGAGGATACAGAGACAAAAACATAAAGCAGCGTCACGGTTTAGTCGGCTTCATTTCAGAGGGACGGATGTTCATAGAGGAGAGGAGTTTGATTCTCTGGACTTTACCTGTGAAGCAGCAGCAGAGGAGAGTCCAGATGAGGACGGAGATCAAAGTCATGTTTTTGATGAGGAGGATGTCTGTGTCTTCTGTTGTGATGAAGGACAGCTGTCAGTCATCCAGTGTTCAACTCTCAGGACTATAAACTCTCCCAGAGCACTGGAGCATGGTGCTGCTGATGCAAAGTGGCTCTCTATGGAAATGCTCTGACTGACTCCAACAGGGACTTGGATTACTCTGATGATGCTGTTCATCAATGGATCAATCACTTCATCAGATTATTGATTAGGAATGTGTCACTGCTCATTTGTATGAGTTTTTGGTTTGAGTCCATAAGTTATTTTAGGGGTACCAAATATATTAAGCACAAGTGTTACATACCACCTCCCCTCCAAATGTTTGTTTCTACAACAGACTAACGATACTCAATGAACACATGATCACTCATTCAGTGTTAAACTACATTTTGTTCATCAATGCACATGAATAATATCCCCTCTTTGAGGATGAAGGTGGTTTAAAAATGTACAAATATATTTGAGAAAACTAGGAGGAACAGAGGGGGGTCCAGGCTTAATATTAAGGGGACACTTGCCACCCCCCTCCCAGAACCACTGATTCACTACAACACAAATCAATCAAATCACTGTGAGACAGATTTAACTAAAAAGAAAATGATTTATATTGTCAATAGATGTTTAACATTTCATTTCAAGTACATGTTAAATACATTTCCATAGTTTGTGAATCAGTTTTCAACATTTTGACCAGTTATGACATAAACTGGGTAAACTGGGAATGTGTTTTGGTGAGTTTGTTTGTGTCAAAGTCAGAGAGCCGTGTCTCTCTACAGTGAGAGGTTTTTGTACGGCGGCTCAATGACTTTGTATCACTGTGGTACACGTTCGGTGGAGGAACCAGACTGGAATTTGGAAGTAAGTAAAATGTTTATTATTTCAGGAGTTCTTCTTTGTATTCTTTTATATTCAACAGTCTAGGAACAATTCATGGATATGGGTTTCCACAAAAGGTTTGCTCTAAGACTCAAAGTTCACTTTAGCAACACAAATTCAGAAAGTAATTGCAAGTAAAACACTCAATGAGGATAAATCATTATTTCCAGCTTTAATGGTAAAGTTTCATCTTGAGGGCTTGTAGGTTTAGTTCAGTCTGACAAAGTCAGAGAGCCGTGTCTCTCTACAGTGAGAGGTTTTTGTACGGCGGCTCAATGACTTTGTATCACTGTGGTACACGTTCGGTGGAGGAACCAGACTGGAATTTGGAAGTAAGTTCCTGCACAAAATAATTAATACATTATTGTGAAGTAATGTTTTACATTACATTTTTGGATGGGCAGATAAATATGTTGTTGTATTGATGAAATGTATTCATGTTTTTATTAATCCTCCGTTACCATGGAGACTAACTCGGAGCAGCTTCACTAAATGTTTCCAATGAATACTCTGAAGTAATGTATGGTTAAAGATTTGGAATTTGTGAAATGTTTGACGTTTTATTTCAAGTGTAGTTTGATATGTTTCAGCTCATTGTGTAGATGATTGTCTCTGTGCTGATTTGCATGAGAGGCTTCTTAAAGGGAAGTGAAACAATGTGTGAGTGAGTGACTGGTGGAGCAGAAAAACCATCTGACAGAAACTCCTTAAAGGAGAAAACCAACTCTCACACAGTAAAGGTGTCCAAGTGTCTGCTGGTTGATTGACAGCTGTGTGGTCCCTGTCCTCTAAGCTGATTGTTGTCTCCTAGGTGATGTCCGTCCCACCCTGACGGTGCTGCCCCCCTCCAGCGAGGAGCTGCTGAAGGGGAAGGCCACGCTCATGTGCCTGGCCAACAAGGGCTTCCCCTCAGACTGGAGTCTGGCCTGGAAGGTGGACGGCAGCAGCAGCAGCAGCAGCAGCAGCAGCTGGGAGGAGAGCAGGAGCCCCGGGGTGCTGGAGAAGGACGGCCACTACAGCTGGAGCAGCACCCTGAGGCTCCCTGCAGACCAGTGGGGGAAGGTGGGCTCTGTGACCTGTGAGGCCACCCAGGGCTCCCAGACTCCGCTCTCAGAGACACTGAGGAGAGACCAGTGTTCCCAGTCCTGACCTGACTCACTGGGACTCTGCTACTGGTTTCACTCTGATACTGGTCTCAGTCTGCTCTCTGCAACTCTTTACCTTTCTATCTCGTTTTTTCACTCACTGTCTAATTACATGTTTCATTGATGAAGTTTTGTAGCTTTTACATTTTTTTATTATTTCAACACAATAAAGAACCTTTCATCAAGTCAGATGTTTCCATGTCTGTTATTGTAAGAGAAACAAATGTTGATGTCTTAATAGTTCCATAAATGTAAAATGAGTTAACTCAACTCAATTGTATGATTTTAAAATGTCTTGGATGTGTCTTGAGAAAGAAATTATAAGTTGATATAATGCCATTGTTAGTAAAGCTCATTTTTTACAACAAAAAGTTATCAGATAATCATTAAAGTCACCCAGGAAAGATTGAAGTAATTTCATCCTTTATTCTAGATTCTTTAAAGCTTTTGTGACTTCAGAAACTGCTTCATTAGAATATTAGGGGGGAAAAAAGTGTTACAAAGGTTATTATTTTAATATGTTAGGAACATCAGATATACTATGTATCTCATAAATTAAGTGTAAACTCTCATGTTGAATTGTTTTTAGAAGTGTACAGAAAGTATAATGAATCTGAGTAAACTACAAAACCTGAGAAGAAATAATTGCACTTGAATGATAAAGTAGGATATCATCAGCATATTACATCATCAAAATATTAATATCAGAAATAAGATGCCAAAATATCACATTACTTGAGTTGCATGTAAAAGAAAATGTGTTTTTGCATATACTTCAAATAGATGCAGTTGTACGATTTCTTAATAATATTTTAAGTATTTCCAAGTTGGCTCCTCTTGAGTGTGTCATACATATGTATACGTGGCTTAACTGACTCAAAAGGATTAATTATAATGGCTTTAACTGACCCCACACAATGTGACACAAGGTACACTTCGTGTTTTTGGCAACATTTGAACATGTCTGTTTTAATTACGTTTATGTATGTATGTATGTATGTATATATATATATATATATATATATATATATATATATATATATATATATATATATATATATTCCATGGATCCAGGACAGCATCCTGATAAAGTTCCCTTAGCCTTTAGAATTAAAATAGCCCCACATCATCACATACCCTTCACCACAGGTTCCCGTTAATCTTATGATGGACATGTGTTGTGATATTTAAACAAACGATCCCTCAACGGCGAAATAAAAGCCTCTTATTTACGAGACCACAGTCTGAGACCGGTCCATTTTACAGCGGGGCGTCTCAGGATGACAGGCCGCCCGGAGAACAGCATTCCCCGGACGCCACCAGCTGTCTCCCGTCACATTATGGAGCTTCTCAACTCCGAAAACTTTGAAGCAAATGGTCAATTCGGCATTGATTTTCACAAGACTGCCTATATTCGAAATCGAAACAGTTCATTTCTCGCCTAAAACGTTATCAGAAGTGACTTTAATGATGAATACGATAGTGAAAATGGTTAAAAATGTCCCGCTATTGCTCTGTCAGCAAGTACAGACGGCGTGTCACAAGATCAGGGTTGGCAGTGGGCGTGACTTATAATTTCACAGCCTGATTTGAAGCCACTGCAGCGGGCGTGGTTTCCTTGGGGATTTGAATATTTTCTAAATATTTAACTTTACATTTGGCAACACATTTAGATATACCATTTAGATTTAAGATTTAGATATATATTTAAGATTTAGATTTAGATATAAGATTTAGATTTAGATATAATATTTAGATATATATTCAAGATTTAGATTTAGATATAATATTTAGGTATATATTTAAGATTTAGATTTAACATTTAACATTTAGATATATATTTAACATGTAGATTTATATTTAACATTTAGATTTAGATATAACATTTAGATATATATTTAACATTTAGATTTAACATTTCGATATATCTTCAACATTTAGATTTAGATATAACATTTAGATATATATTTAACATTTAGATTTAGATATAACATTTAGATTTAGATATAACATTTAGATATATATTTAACATTTAGATTGAGATATAACATTTAGATATATATTTAACATTTAGATTTAAGATTTAGATTTATATTTAACAGTTAGATTTATATATAACATTTAGATATATATTTAAGATTTAGATTTAACATTTCGATATATATTTAACATTTAGATTTAGATATAATATTTAGATTTAACATTTAACATTTAGATTTTACATTGAGATTTAGACATAATATATATATATATATATATATATATATATATATATATATATATATATAATTTCTGTCTCAAATGTGAGGAAAATGCGCTAAATGTGAGGAAAGTGAGCTAAATGTTGAAAATGTGTCAGCTAAAAAAGTGTAACCAGCCTTTTACATTCGGCGCCCCATATGTTTTAGGAAAACAATTAAAGTAAATGTATTTTCAAAGATGGAAAGTGTAGTATGTCATATTTTATAGTGTGTGTGTGTGTGTATGTGTGTGTGTGTGTGTGTGTGTGTGTGTGTGTGTGTGTGTGTGTCCTCAGTGAAGTGTATCAGTCTCTGCAGTAGCTTCCAGCTGCAGCAGTCAGTTCAGTTTCTGTTCAGTCTGACTGAGGGAGGTTTTTGTACGACGCCTTTTCACTGTGTGAACAACCACTGGCTGTTGATGTTATGTCCACTCTGACAGTAGTAAACTGCTGCATCTTCAGTCTGGACTCCACTGATGGTCAGAGTGAAATCAGAGTTTGATCCACTGCCTGTAAAACGATCTGGAATCCCTGATTGTCGAGAGCTAGTATAGTAAATGAGAAGTTTAGGAGTTTCTCCATCTCTCTGTTGGTACCAGGCTAAATAGTTAGAATTATAAATATCCTGACTGGTCCTACAGCTGATGGAAACGGAGCCTCCCAGAGCAGAGCTCACTGCTCCAGGCTGAGTCACTGTGACCTGGCCTCTGGACTCTGAGGATACAGAGACAAAAACATAAAGCAGCGTCACGGTTTAGTCGGCTTCATTTCAGAGGGACGGATGTTCATAGAGGAGAGGAGTTTGATTCTCTGGACTTTACCTGTGAAGCAGCAGCAGAGGAGAGTCCAGATGAGGACGGAGATCAAAGTCATGTTTTTGATGAGGAGGATTTCTGTGTCTTCTGTTGTAATGAAGGACAGCTGTCAGTCATCCAGTGTTCAACTCTCAGGACTATAAACTCTCCCAGAGCACTGGAGCATGGTGCTGCTGATGCAAAGTGGCTCTCTATGGAAATGCTCTGACTGACTCCAACAGGGACTTGGATTACTCTAATGATGCTGTTCATCAATGGATCAATCACTTCATCAGATCATTGATTAGGAATGTGTCACTGCTCATTTGTATGAGTTTTTGGTTTGAGTCCATAAGTTATGTTAGGGGTACCAAATATATTAAGCACAAGTGTTCATCAATGCACATGAATAATTTCCCCTCTTTGAGGATGAAGGTGGTTTAAAAATGTACAAATATATTTGAGAAAACTAGGAGGAACAGAGGGGGGTCCAGGCTTAATATTAAGGGGACACTTGCCACCCCCCTCCCAGAACCACTGATTCACTACAACACAAATCAATCAAATCACTGTGAGACAGATTGAACTAAAAAGAAAATTATTTATATTGTTAATAGATGTTTAACATTTCATTTCAAGTACATGTTAAATACATTTCCATAGTCTGTGAATCAGTTTTCAACATTTTGACCAGTTATGACATAAACTGGGTAAACTGGGAATGTGTTTTGGTGAGTTTGTTTGTGTCAAAGTCAGAGAGCCGTGTCTCTCTACAGTGAGAGGTTTTTGTACGGCGGCTCAATGACTTTGTATCACTGTGGTTCACGTTCGGTGGAGGAACAAGACTGGAATTTGGAAGTAAGTAAAATGTTTATTATTTCAGGAGTTATTCTTCTTTGTATTCTTTTATATTCAGTCTAGGAACAATTCATGGATATGGGTATCCACAAAAAGTTTGCTCTAAGACTCAAAGTTCACTTTAGCAACGCAAATTCAGAAAGTAATTGCAAGTAAAACATTCAATGAGGATAAATCTTTATTTCCAGCTTTAATGGTAAAGTTTCATCTTGAGGGCTTGTAGGTTTAGTTCAGTCTGACAAAGTCAGAGAGCCGTGTCTCTCTACAGTGAGAGGTTTTTGTACGGCGGCTCAATGACTTTGTATCACTGTGGTTCACGTTCGGTGGAGGAACCAGACTGGAATTTGGAAGTAAGTTCCTGCACAAAATAGTTAATACATTATTGTGAAGTAATGTTTTAAATTATATTTTTGGATGGGCAGATAAATATGTTGTTTTTATTGATGAAATGTATTCATGTTTTTATTAATCCTCCGTTATCATGGAGACTAACTCGGAGCAGCTTCACTAAATGTTTCCAATGAATACTCTAAAGTAATGTATAGTTAAAGATTTGGAATTTGTGAAATATTTGACGTTTTATTTCAAGTGTAGTTTGATATGTTTCAGGACATTGTGTAGATGATTGTCTCTGTGCTGATTTGCTTGAGAGGCTTCTTAAAGGGAAGTGAAACAATGTGTGAGTGAGTGACTGGTGGAGCAGAAAAACCATCTGACAGAAACTCCTTAAAGGAGAAAACCAACTCTCACACAGTAAAGGTGTCCAAGTGTCTGCTGGTTGATTGACAGCTGTGTGGTCCCTGTCCTCTAAGCTGATTGGTGTCTCCTAGGTGATGTCCGTCCCACCCTGACGGTGCTGCCCCCCTCCAGTGAGGAGCTGCTGAAGGGGAAGGCCACGCTCATGTGCCTGGCCAACAAGGGCTTCCCCTCAGACTGGAGTCTGGCCTGGAAGGTGGACGGCAGGAGCTGCAGCCACAGCAGCTGGGAGGAGAGCAGGAGCCCCGGGGTGCTGGGGAAGGACGGCCACTACAGCTGGAGCAGCACCCTGAGGCTCCCTGCAGACCAGTGGGGGAAGGTGGGCTCTGTGACCTGTGAGGCCACCCAGGGCTCCCAGACTCCGCTCTCAGAGACACTGAGGAGAGACCAGTGTTCCCAGTCCTGACCTGACTCACTGGGACTCTGCTACTGGTTTCACTCTGATACTGGTCTCAGTCTGCTCTCTGCAACTCTTTACCTTTCTATCTCGTTTTTTCACTCACTGTCTAATTACATGTTTCATTGATGAAGTTTTGTAGCTTTTACATTTTTTTATTATTTCAACACAATAAAGAACCTTTCATCAAGTCAGATGTTTCCATGTCTGTTATTGTAAGAGAAACCAATGTTGATGTCTTCATAGTTCCATAAATGTAAAATGAGTTAACTCAACTCAATTGTACGATTTTAAAATGTCTTGGATGTGTCTTGAGAAAGAAATTATAAGTTGATATAATGCCATTGTTAGTATACCTCATTTTTTACAACAAAAAGTTATCAGATAATCATTAAAGTCACCCAGGAAAGATTGAAGTAATTTCATCCTTTATTCTAGATTCTGTAAAGCTTTTGTGACTTCAGAAACTGCTTCATTAGAATATTAGGGGGGGAAAAAGTGTTACAAAGGTTATTATTTTAATATTTTAGTAACATCAGATATACTATGTATCTCATAAATTAAGTGTAAACTCTCATGTTGAATTGTTTTTAGAAGTGTACAGAAAGTATAATGAATCTGAGTAAACTACAAAGCCTGAGAAGAAATAATTGCACTTGAATGATAAAGTAGGATATGATCAACATATTACATCATCAAAATATTAATATCAGAAATAAGATGCCAAAATATCACATTACTTGAGTTGCATGTAAGAGAAAATGTGTTTTTGCATATACTTCAAATAGATGCAGTTGTACGATTTCTTAATAATATTTTAAGTATTTCCAAGTTGGCTCCTCTTGAGTGTGTCATACATATGTATACGTGGCTTAACTGACTCAAAAGGATTAATTATAATGGCTTTAACTGACCCCACACAATGTGACACAAGGTACACTTCATGTTTTTGGCAACATTTGAACATGTCTGTTTTAATTACGTTTATGTATGTATGTATGTATGTATGTATGTATGTATATATATATATATATATATATATATATATATATATATATATATATATATATATATTCCATGGATCCAGGACAGCATCCTGATAAAGTTCCCTTAGCCTTTAGAATTAAAATAGCCCCACATCATCACATACCCTTCACCACAGGTTCCCGTTAATCTTATGATGGACATGTGTTGTGATATTTAAACAAACAATCCGTCAACGGCGAAATAAAAGCCTCTTATTTACGAGACCACAGTCTGAGACCGGTCCATTTTACAGCGGGGCGTCTCAGGATGACAGGCCGCCCGGAGAACAGCATTCCCCGGACGCCACCAGCTGTCTCCCGTCACATTATGGAGCTTCTCAACTCCGAAAACTTTGAAGCAAATGGTCAATTCGGCATTGATTTTCACAAGACTGCCTATATTCGAAATCGAAACAGTTCATTTCTCGCCTAAAACGTTATCAGAAGTGACTTTAATGATGAATACGATAGTGAAAATGGTTAAAAATGTCCCGCTATTGCTCTGTCTGCAAGTACAGACGGCGCGTCACAAGATCAGGGTTGGCAGTGGGCGTGACTTATAATTTCACAGCCTGATTTGAAGCCACTGCAGCGGGCGTGGTTTCCTTGGGGATTTGAATATTTTCTAAATATTTAACTTTACACTTGGCAACACATTTAGATATACCATTTAGATTTAAGATTTAGATATATATTTAAGATTTAGATTTAGATATAATATTTAGATATATATTCAAGATTTCGATTTAGATATAAGATTTAGATATAGATATAATATTTAGGTATATATTTAAGATTTAGATTTAACATTTAACATTTAGATATATATTTAACATGTAGATTTATATTTAACATTTAGATTTAGATATAACATTTAGATATATATTTAAGATTTAGATTTAACATTTCGATATATCTTTAACATTTAGATTTAGATATAACATTTAGATATATATTTAACATTTAGATTGAGATATAACATTTAGATATATATTTAAGATTTAGATTTAACATTTAGATTTATATTTAATAGTTAGATTTATATATAACATTTAGATATATATTTAAGATTTAGATTTAACATTTAGATTTATATTTAATAGTTAGATTTATATATAACATTTAGATATATATTTAAGATTTAGATTTAACATTTCGATATATATTTAACATTTAGATTTAGATATAACATTTAGATTTAGATATAATATTTAGATTTAACATTTAACATTTAGATTTAGATATAACATTTAGATTTAGATATAATATTTAGATTTAACATTTAACATTTAGATTTTACATTGAGATTTAGACATAATATATATATATATATATATATATATAATTTCTGTCTCAAATGTGAGGAAAAAGCGCTAAATGTGAGGAAAGTGAGCTAAATGTTGAAAATGTGTCAGCTAAAAAAGTGTAACCAGCCTTTTACATTCGGCGCCCCATATGTTTTAGGAAAACAATTAAAGTAAATGTATTTTCAAAGATGGAAAGTGTAGTATGTCATAATTTATAGTGTGTGTGTGTGTGTGTGTGTGTGTGTGTGTGTGTGTGTGTGTGTGTGTGTGTGTGTGTGTTTATGTGTATGTGTGTGTGTGTGTGTGTCCTCAGTGAAGTGTATCAGTCTCTGCAGTAGCTTCCAGCTGCAGCAGTCAGTTCAGTTTCTGTTCAGTCTGACTGAGGGAGGTTTTTGTACGACGCTTTTTCACTGTGTGAACACATACAGACTGTTGATAATATGAAGACTCTGACAGTAGTAAACTGCTGCATCTTCAGTCTGGACTCCACTGATGGTCAGAGTGAAGTCAGAGTTCGATCCACTGCCTGTAAAACGATCTGGAATCCCTGATTGTCGAGTGCTAGTATAGTAAATGAGAAGTTTAGGTGTTTCTCCATCTCTCTGTTGGTACCAGGCTAAATGGTTCCCACCATAAACACTCTGACTGGTCCTACAGCTGATGGAGACGGAGCCTCCCAGAGCAGAGCTCACTGCTCCAGGCTGAGTAAGTGTGTACTGACCGCTGGACTCTGAGGATACAGAGACAAAAACATAAAGCAGCGTCACGGTTTAGTCGGCTTCATTTCAGAGGGACGGATGTTCATAGAGGAGAGGAGTTTGATTCTCTGGACTTTACCTGTGAAGCAGCAGCAGAGGAGAGTCCAGATGAGGACGGAGATCAAAGTCATGTTTTTGATGAGGAGGATTTCTGTGTCTTCTGTTGTGATGAAGGACAGCTGTCAGTCATCCAGTGTTCAACTCTCAGGACTATAAACTCTCCCAGAGCACTGGAGCATGGTGCTGCTGATGCAAAGTGGCTCTCTATGGAAATGCTCTGACTGACTCCAACAGGGACTTGGATTACTCTGATGATGCTGTTCATCAATGGATCAATACCTTCATCAGAGCATTGATTAGGATCTTTCAATAACACTTTGACTTCTTGACAAATCTTTTAAATGTTTGATTTAGGCTTCCCAGGACCAGCTGGAACATATAAAAGAAGTATTTTATTCCCTATGTCATACAGCCATTGAACACAGAATGACTCCATCAGAGAACACTTGTTATTTTTTAAGATTTGCTCTCTTGCATTTTTTATTAAACTTATTTGCTGCCACCTGCCCATTTACACTATTTTATGTTTATTTTGCATATGTTTTAAAGGTGTACTGTGTTATGTGCATTGTATGAATGTTTGCTGTACTCTGGGAAAAGCCAAAGACAAATTTCCACTGAGGTGAACAACAACATTAATCTAAACTGATCTACGTAATTCTGTAATTGAAATTAGTTGATATAAACAAACAATATACACTTAATTAGAAACCAGTATGAATGAAAAGCATGTATTCTGGAAATCTCAGTCCCTCCAGAAAAACGCGATTATGCGATCGCAGAATTCAATGCATAATCAGCCAAAGTCCGCATATTTATGCGGGGGCCGCATTTTTTAAAAAACGCCGCACTTTCGCCGCATAAATTGCCGATTTCCGCGCAAAATATGCGGGGCTTGCATGATTTCATAATCCCCGCATTTTCGTTGCAAAAAAGTCACATATATCTCAGCAGAAAGTTGAAAAATGTTGCGTTTACTTCACACAAGAGCAGCCATTTTCCCCTGTTGCCATGGGAACGTTATGAAGTGACGTAATTTCACCTACTGAGAACACGGTGTTGGGGAATCACTTTTTTTTCTCTTTTTCATCAAACCGCAGTTTTTGCAAGTTCCCGCATTTTCATCGCATAAAATTGCATAAATATCCCACACATTCCATCGCATTTTTTAAGAAAACGTGCCGCATAATCAAGGATTTTTGCCCGCAACAATCACAAAAAAACTCTGCGTTTTTCTGGAGGGACTGAAATCTGCAGCACTGTGTTATTGTCAGTTTTCATGTAACAAGATTTTACTACCAGCCTCATTTTGGTGAGTTTGTTTGTGTCAAAGTCAGAGAGCCGTGTCTCTCTACAGTGAGAGGTTTTTGTACGGCGGCTCAATGACTTTGTATCACTGTGGTTGACTTTTGGTGGAGGAACCAGACTGAATGTTGGAAGTAAGTCAAACTTTTAAGAAACTATTATTTCAGGAGCTATTTTTCTTTCTTTACTTTCTGCACTCTTAACTTTCCATATTTGTGAAATATTAATCCATAAGTTTTACATAAATGTGTTGCACTAAGACAGAAAGGTTTGCTGTTGAAATAGAAAATTAAAAGGTTAATTGTAAAGAAAATGAAATATTGAATCAGAGGATAAATCATTATTTCCAGCTTTAATGGTAAAGTTTCATCTTGAGGGCTTGTAGGTTTAGTTCAGTCTGACAAAGTCAGAGAGCCGTGTCTCTCTACAGTGAGAGGTTTTTGTACGGCGGCTCAATGACTTTGTATCACTGTGGTACACGTTCGGTGGAGGAACCAGACTGAATGTTGGAAGTAAGTTTCTGCACAAATACTAAAAACTATATTGTAAATATTGTAAAGTAATGTTTTAAATTTTCTTCACAGTCGATAAAATATATATGTATTCATGTTTTTATTTCTCCTCCTTTATGGTGGAGACTAACTCAGAGCAGCTTCACTAAACATTTCTTTACACATTTCTGTCAAACGGACATTTAAATGACTTGAAGTGTGGAAAAGATAAAACTGAAAAACTGTTCTACAAGATTCATTTTTAATTTTCCACATCAATGATAACTGTTTAAAGCAAATGTAGATTCAAATATTCAAACAACTGAACAGAGCAAAGATAAAGATCGGTATTTGAAAATGTGCAACATCTCTTTACTGTGTCATGTATTGTTTCAAAGGTTGAAAACTATTTGAACAGTTTGGTAATGATGATCGAAATCCACATGAAGAACATTTGATGTTGTCAGCTCATTTTCTGGATTATTTTCTATTACACTAAATACTTTAAAGTAATGTATAGTTAGGTTGTTGATGATCTTGATTTGGAGGTTTAAAGATTGGCCCAAAAGTTGACATTTTATTTCCAGTGTATAGTTTGATATATATCAGCTGATTGTGTAGATGATTGTCTCTGTGCTGATTTGCATGAGAGGCTTCTTAAAGGGAAGTGAAACAATGTGTGAGTGAGTGACTGGTGGAGCAGAAAAACCATCTGACAGAAACTCCTTAAAGGAGAAAACCAACTCTCACACAGTAAAGGTGTCCAAGTGTCTGCTGGTTGATTGACAGCTGTGTGGTCCCTGTCCTCTAAGCTGATTGGTGTCTCCTAGGTGATGTCCGTCCCACCCTGACGGTGCTGCCCCCCTCCAGTGAGGAGCTGCTGAAGGGGAAGGCCACGCTCATGTGCCTGGCCAACAAGGGCTTCCCCTCAGACTGGAGTCTGGCCTGGAAGGTGGACGGCAGCAGCAGCAGCAGCAGCAGCAGCAGCTGGGAGGAGAGCAGGAGCCCCGGGGTGCTGGAGAAGGACGGCCACTACAGCTGGAGCAGCACCCTGAGGCTCCCTGCAGACCAGTGGGGGAAGGTGGGCTCTGTGACCTGTGAGGCCACCCAGGGCTCCCAGACTCCGCTCTCAGAGACACTGAGGAGAGACCAGTGTTCCCAGTCCTGACCTGACTCACTGGGACTCTGCTACTGGTTTCACTCTGATACTGGTCTCAGTCTGCTCTCTGCAACTCTCTATCTCTCTCTCTCTCTCTCTCTCTCTCTTCCCCACTCACTGTCTAATTTCATGTTTCATCGATAGTTTTGTTGCTTGTTGTACTTTTGATGATGTCATCACAATAAACCACTTTTCATCAGATCAGTTGTCTTCATGTCTGTTATTGTAAAAGAAACAGCAGACAGGTCTCACCCAGTTCTCATGGAATATTTCACCTTTTAAGCCGACGTGGACAAGAAGTCTCCCACAAATGCTCAGAATGGAAATGTATTCATCTGAAACAGGGCCAATGCACAAATAAACAAACCTGTAATACAGGAGAATATGTCTTTGGCCAGGTTATAACAACAATTGCTAATTTCCACCTGTACTCCCTGGGCAGGTATGACAATTATAAAAATAACAATTTAACAAAGCTTTGAGTAGTTCACGCTGTTATTTCGGAGCAGAGTGTTACAACCTTTTTCAGAGGGGGAGCAGTAGCACTGGATATGATTTCATGTAGTAAAGACACATTTGAGTGTTTTATTAAAGTATCAAAACTAAGTAGATCATATTTGGTAGGTGTATGACAGTGATGATAATGATGTGTGTTTTTCCCATGGATCTTGAGGCAGTTTTTAGACTGTTTTACATACTTGAGACCAGGATGTAGTGCAGTATAGAGGGGGGGGGGGGGGGGTGATCATTGCATTTAATTACGTACTAGATGATTCAGTTCATTCATTAGCCCCAGATATTTAAATTTCTCTACATGTTTTATATTTTGGCCATTTACTAAAATTTCAGGATAGATATTCAGTTTAGACATATTTGTAAAGAACATGGTTACGTTTTTTTCAACATGTAATGTGAGGCATGAGTCATGTAACCTGTGTGTGTGTGTGTGTGTGTGTGTGTGTGTGTGTGTGTGTGTGTGTGTGTGTGTGTGTGTGTGTGTGTGTGTGTGTGTGTGTGTGTGTCCTCAGTGAAGTGTATCAGTCTCTGCAGTAGCTTCCAGCTGCAGCAGTCAGTTCAGTTTCTGTTCAGTCTGACTGAGGGAGGTTTTTGTACGACGCTTTTTCACTGTGTGAACACATCCTGACTGTTGATATAGTGATAACTCTGACAGTAGTAAACTGCTGCATCTTCAGTCTGGACTCCACTGATGGTCAGAGTGAAGTCAGAGTTTGATCCACTGCCTGTAAAACGACCTGGAATCCCTGATTGTCGAGTGCTAGCATAGTAAATGAGAAGTTTAGGAGTTTCTCCATCTCTCTGTTGGTACCAGGCTAATCTCTGGGAGGTGCTCCCACCATAAACATCCTGACTGGTCCTACAGCTGATGGAGACGGAGCCTCCCAGAGCAGAGCTCACTGCTCCAGGCTGAGTCACTGTGACCTGGCCTCTGGACTCTGAGGATACAGAGACAAAAACATAAAGCAGCGTCACGGTTTAGTCGGCTTCATTTCAGAGGGACGGATGTTCATAGAGGAGAGGAGTTTGATTCTCTGGACTTTACCTGTGAAGCAGCAGCAGAGGAGAGTCCAGATGAGGACGGAGATCAAAGTCATGTTTTTGATGAGGAGGATTTCTGTGTCTTCTGTTGTGATGAAGGACAGCTGTCAGTCATCCAGTGTTCAACTCTCAGGACTATAAACTCTCCCAGAGCACTGGAGCATGGTGCTGCTGATGCAAAGTGGCTCTCTATGGAAATGCTCTGACTGACTCCAACAGGGACTTGGATTACTCTGATGATGCTGTTCATCAATGGATCAATCACTTCATCAGATTATTGATTAGGATCTTTCAATAACACTTTGACTTTTTCACAAATCTTTCAAAATGTTTGTTTTAGTCTTCCCAGGACCAGCTGGAACATATAAAAAAAATATTTTATTCCCTATGTCACACAGGTATTGAACACAGAATGACTGCATCAGAGAATACTTGTTATTTTTTAAGATTTGCTCTGTTGTATTTTTTTATAAGACTCATTTCCTGCTACCTGTCCATTTGCACTATTTTATATTGCATTCTGTATATTGTGTATGTTTTAAATGATCAACACTGGCCTCTTAACGGCTGGGAGCAGAGAGGCAGGACACATATGCAAACACACAGAGTCAGTGAACTGTAGCTGTCCTCAACATGTCATGCTGTTTCCCCCTCAGTGCTGAGAGCATGGACCTACACATTTACATATTCACATGGAGAGGATATTGAAAAGTCTGGTAGTAAACTCATCCAGTGACTTGTAGACAGTTTTGTTCGGGGTCAGCCCTGTGTTCCCATATTTCTAAGATTTTTCTTAAAAGTCGGTCCTATGTCAGGGTTAGGGTTACAATCCATGTGTAGTCCATTGCTACAGGATAATAGGTTGGGTGTAATGTTAGAAATGTGGGAACATAGGGCCTAATTTTCAGTGACAAAAAAAATTCTTACAAATGTGGGAACATAGGCACGCTCCTGTTTTGGTGACAGTTTTGTTCTGTTTTTCCAGTTTGGTAATATGGACTTTTTTTGATAATGATTATTTATATGAATGCAGGTTTGACATGTTTGGGTGTTTGTAATGTGAAGATTTCACCAAGTGAAGCAGTGATGAGTCTTTATAGAAGACTGAGACCAGTGTTGTAGTTCTCAACATCGTTCTTGGTCTCCAGACCACTCTTTGAAGGTTTTGGTCTCGTCTCAGAATCTGCTGCATTTTTACTCCGTCTTGTCTCGTCTCAGAGCTTTGGACCCAATTACATGATCGTCCTCAGCAGACGGAGTTCACCCAGTTCTCATGCAATATTTTAACTTCTAAGCCAACGTGGACAAGAAGTCTCACAAATGCTGAGAGGAAAGGCTTATTTGACAATGCAGCACTGCGCCAAATTTTAGACATATAAAACAACTTTGATCTGCCAGGTACGTCATATTTCCTCTATCTTAGGCGGAGATCTGCTATGAAGGCTTACGGAGTGCCCTGGGATCAGCAGATTCTGGAGCACCCCATGGAGAAGTGGGTCAGACTTATGCAAAACTCCAGAGGGACTGTAACAGTCATTTACAGTGAGATACTCCGTCACCATTCGGGACACCTAGCTGTAGAACGGGTGTGGTAAAGGGAAAACACTGGGCCCAGTTCTATTATGGGAAAATATATGGGAAAACCTGAGTAGTGCTTCAAAAAAACCTTTCACATCAACTCATACACTTCAAGCTGATACATCGGTCATATGCTACCTCATTGAAATGCTCCAAAATGAAATTAGTCCCAAACCCTATTTGCACTCACTGCCCAGATCAGGCACTTGGCACAACAACGCACATGTTTTGGAAGTGCACCCCAATCAGACGCTTTTGGACTGATGTATTTTCTATAATGTAATAAAGACCACCTTGTGAAACAGAAAATTCTGACCTGAATGTAGATTTTTAGGTGTTTTTTTTCTCCCTTTTTCTGGGGAATGCTTTATGCTTACTAGCTAATATTGATATTGTAAGTGCTATCTTTCGTCTCCTTCACCATCTCGCCTTTTTCTCTCATGAGCGATGTATTGAGTGTCGTACTGTAGTTTGTGCTGTGTATCTTCAACGTAAATGTGACTGTAAGTGTAACATTTCAATCTTTTCTAATAAAAAAATGTTGATCACAAAAAAACATGCTGATAGGAAAGGGAATTTGAAAATCCACATTTTAATAATATCTGCTGAGGAAAAGTATATGATATGATTAAAAGCTCAATGACAGCTACTGGATGGACGTTGTTAAGAGATTGTTTTGCTGTTTCCAAAGTCAACAATGAACATGGGATGATAATGTGATATGAATGGATGGAGTCATCTTGAGTCTGCTGTGTGATTCAGCTGTCTGTCTCTCTCTGCAGGTGATCGTTAGAGCAACTGGGAACAGCTGAGGATGTTCCAGTTGCAGGAGGTTCTTTAAGTCTGGATGCAGTGCAGCCCTCTCTCTGGCTGACTCTCCACTCTGCTGCAGCTTTGCTCCTCTCCCGTCTGCTGCACTTCTCTACTCTGCTCCTAGCAACCTTTACAACACCCACACACGTGTATATTGTCCACTCACGGCCATCACACAATATTAACTTCACTGATATCAGTCTATAACTTTGTATCCAAACAATACATCTTATATTTCCAAGGAACTTAAAGAGAGTGTAGTCCGTAGAATAATAGCATTTAAACATGGTGATATTGTGGCCATGAGGAATATCCAAAAAAAACTTAACAGTAAATTAGAAAAGGCAAGGAGGAAGGAGAAGGAGACATTTGAAAACCACTGCTCCACTATGAATATGAAAAAAGAAATGTATGACAAACCTGGTCCTGGCTAAAAACAATGTCTTAGTGTTCTTAATGAGGGGAAAGAGCTGATGAATTAATAATGCAAGGTTTTGATTAGCCGAGTTCTAGTAGGATAAAACAGAGGCTCTAGAATATATATATATATATATATATATATATATATATATATATATATATATATATATATATATATATATATATATATAGTGTGTGTGTCTGGCAATTGTATGTAGTTCCTTCTTATTTATGTCTGCATTGCAATGCACTTTGTAATGGCTCATTTTGATCAGTGCTGAATCATCTTAATGATTATCAGCCACACAAGATGAAACCTCTTAATGCACATGAGACTCATAGCCTACAACATGTTAATGTTTAATTATTTGAAATTACACAAAAAAAGAGTATTTTACAACAAGCGGTGTTTGTTGTCAAAACCTGAGTCAAACTAAGAGCCAATCAGCTCTTCTGATTTAGTGAGAGCTAGGCGTTTCCCAGCATGCCCTGGGTCTTGCAGTCGGTGAAAAGCAACTGTGCTGCCTGCGTCTCAGAACTGCCGCCGCCTTGATCTCGTGAGGTTATCGTTGCTCACGTGTGCATGACGTCAGAGCAAGTCGGGATCAAGTCGGACAAAAGTCTAACCAGCATGCAACGGGCGGTGATCGCCGGTGATCAATCCTGCACAGACCTGGCTATTAAAAACAGATGTCATTTACACATTAGATCCTTTTCAGTTTGCATTTAGGGTCAAAAGAGGTCCAGATGATGCAGTCTCTGCCATGGTACATTTGATATCTAAGCATTTAAAGGACCCTACCTCATATGCACGTGTTTTATTTGTAGATTTCAGTTCAGCATTTAATACGGTACAGCAACAGCTCTTCATTAAAAAGCTGAATGAGATGAATGAGAACTTTAAGCACCGGAGCCCCCCAGGGTTGGTCAGTTCACCTGTCCTTTTTACCCTTTACACAGATGAGTATAGAAGCTATAATCCCAACAACTATATCATTACATGTTCTGATGATACATGCCATCCTAGCTTTAATAAAAAAGGACAGTGATCTATCTAACTACCTTTCAGAGACAGAAAGGGTGGTAAAATGGTGTGATGACAAACACCTTTTTCTGAATGTTAAACTGAGGAGATGTTGTAAATAGATGTAAAAATTAATTTGTCCCTGCGTCACTAAATCTTTTAAATAGCAGATTAACTAATGTCTAGGTCAAGAAGGACTGGGAGGATCTCTTTGGTTTTACTACTATTAAATGATTTACTTAAAGGGATTAGTGTTTTAGGAACCTTGCTGTGTTGTTTGTTCCATAACATCTATGTATGTTTTTCACACACATTGTGGAACAAAAAGTTTATCTTATCTTATAGTCCTACTGTGTGTGTGTGTGTGTGTGTGTGTGTGTGTGTGTGTGTGTGTGTGTGTGTGTCCTCAGTGAAGTGTATCAGTCTCTGCAGTAGCTTCCAGCTGCAGCAGTCAGTTCAGTTTCTGTTCAGTCTGACTGAGGGAGGTTTTTGTACGACGCTTTTTCACTGTGTGAACACAACCTGGCTGTTGATATCATGTCGACTCTGACAGTAGTAAACTGCTGCATCTTCAGTCTGGACTCCACTGATGGTCAGAGTGAAGTCAGAGTTTGATCCACTGCCTATAAAACGAGCTGGAATCCCTGATTGTCGAGTGCTAGCATAGTAAATGAGAAGTTTAGGAGTTTCTCCATCTCTCTGTTGGTACCAGGCTAAAAGGTGGTAGCTGCTCCAAACACGAACATCCTGACTGGTCCTACAGCTGATGGAGACGGAGCCTCCCAGAGCAGAGCTCACTGCTCCAGGCTGAGTCACTGTGACCTGGCCTCTGGACTCTGAGGATACAGAGACAAAAACATAAAGCAGCGTCACGGTTTAGTCGGCTTCATTTCAGAGGGACGGATGTTCATAGAGGAGAGGAGTTTGATTCTCTGGACTTTACCTGTGAAGCAGCAGCAGAGGAGAGTCCAGATGAGGACGGAGATCAAAGTCATGTTTTTGATGAGGAGGATTTCTGTGTCTTCTGTTGTGATGAAGGACAACTGTCAGTCATCCAGTGTTCAACTCTCAGGACTATAAACTCTCCCAGAGCACTGGAGCATGGTGCTGCTGATGCAAAGTGGCTCTCTATGGAAATGCTCTGACTGACTCCACAGTCAGGAACAGGAACAGGGTGTTTCACATACAACACTTATTGTGCAAACATGCAAAAGAAAGGTTAAGGCCAGAAATGTTTAACATTGTCAAACATACAAACACTTTTAAGGGTGTGCAGGTTTAAATACATTTTGTTTTTCATTAAAATGTTATCAGTGCTTTGTAAAGAGAGTCAAGCCACTTTTCAGCTGGGATGACGAGTCATGGTAATAAATACAATTGTTTTGAGAAGGATGGAAATTCTTCTATTTTTAAATCTCAGCCATACATATATAAACAAAAAGGATTTGGTTTCTCCATCATGCATTTATAGATGGTAGAAAAATGGTGCAATTGTAGTAATAGTTTTATAAGTTTAGAAACATTAGTTTAGTGGATTCCAACAAGGGTTAAATATCAAGTCAGTCAGTAAAGGTTTAAAAAAACAAGAAAAAATATGCAGATATGTAGATATAGATACACATATGAATGACAAATCAACAACAGACAGGGGTGCTGGAAGTAGGGGTGCTAGGGGTGCTGCAGCACCCCCTGTTGCTGCTGCAGCACCCCCTGTTGCTGCTGCAGCACCCCCTGTTGCTGCTGCAGCACCCCCTGTTGCTGCTGCAGCACCCCCTGTTGCTGCTGCAGCACCACCTGTTGCTGCTGACTCGTTATAAGACCCGAGGGGACCGGTCTTTTCAGTCTGTTGCTCCCAGACTGTGGAACGCCCTGTCCCTGTCCATGCGTCTGGCTGACTCGGTTGTCTCTTTTAAAAAGGATCTTAAAACTTGCTTATTTAGGAAAGCTTTTGGTTGATGGGTTCTCACTAGCGTCCCTTTCTTTTGATATATGTATATGCATTTTATACTGTTTGTTCTACCTATTCTGTTGTACAGCACTTTGTGATTTTATCTGTGAAAAGCGCTTTATAAATACATTTTACTTACTTACTTACTTACTGCAGCACCCCCTGTCAGTAAACTGTGATGACAATAAAATGATTGCTTATAAATATGTCTGTTTGTTGTTTCTGTTCCACGACATTTTGTATGTCATGTTTGGAGTGTGGGATGAAGAGAGTGATAATTTTACTAACAAGAGGGCTTTTCAACGGGGTGGAACAGCTGATCTCTTCACTGAGGTGGAACAGCTGATCCACGTGTGCCTCTGTTTACCCAGTGTCTACTGCTGGCTCCAAAAGATCTTTCTCAGCTCTTTGCCACCTGAAAACCTGGCTCTGTAGCACTATCACTCAGAGTAGACTTTCACATACCGCACTGCTTCACGTCCACAAAGACATTTTGGATGATCTGGATATTCAGGCTCTCATGGCAGAGTTTATCAGCCGAACTCCAGAGCGCAAATCTACGTTTGGTGTACCGAAATCATTGTAAGGTAGAGACACGGTGTCTGGTCTCTGCGTCTTTTTCCTGCCGCCGTGCAGGCCCAGATGGTAGCCTATATTTAGCCCAGTATGATTGAGATTTATGTATGCCTATCAAGAAACAAATAGTCTGTAACTTTTTAGAATTTGTCACATACTTCACTGTTTGTTGTTCTGAGTTCGCTGTGCAGTACGCACTGTCAGCTCAGCTGTACTTCATGGAGGGGAGAAACAGCCCCCCTCCCCGCCAGCACCCCCACACCCTGCCAGCACCCCCTGCCGAAAATGACTTCCCGTGCGTCTGAAACAGACCCAGTTTTCAAAAGGCAATTCACAGAGGGAGAGAAGCCCAGATCATCCTCCAGTCTGTTCCACTAAAACACATCTGTCCAGATGTGGTCATCTACAAGAGAATCAACCCACTGGTTTCTATTCAACATGTGTATCAGTGATGCTGGGATGGAAACAGACTTTGTTTTACTTGTTGATCAGAGATCTGTGCACGGTGCACAGGAGGGATCTGATGAGCTGTCTGATCATTTACAAATGTTAAGGAGGGGATTTCTATATTTCATATATTCGGGGAAGTCCCTCGCTGTGATTATGCGCCTGGATTACAAAGTGTGCAATAGACTTTTCTGTAGATTTAAGAGGGAAGTGATAGCAGCCAGAAAACATGCTTTAATTCCTGATATGATTATGGCCTATAAGAAAGAAAACTAATGGTATTATAATGTTAAATCAAATGTTATCTGCAAAAAAAACAGGTTGTATTGTGGTGGACTCTGAACACATGCTTGATACTGACGATGATGATGTATTAATCCATTCATCTGAGGGATCAGTGAGAAATATACAGAGATAGAGGACATTGATGTTTTGTACATCATTGTATTAGAAAAATGTATTTAAGTAAATGTATTTTAACAGATGGGGTAGTGTGTCATACATTTTACAGGGTGTGTGTGTGTGTGTGTGTGTGTGTGTGTGTGTGTGTGTGTGTGTGTGTGTGTGTGTGTGTGTGTGTGTGTGTGTGTGTGTGTGTGTGTCCTCAGTGAAGTGTATCAGTCTCTGCAGTAGCTTCCAGCTGCAACAGTCAGTTCAGTTTCTGTTCAGTCTGACTGAGGGAGGTTTTTGTACGACGCTTTTTCACTGTGTGAACACATACAGGCTGTTGATAACATGAAAACTCTGACAGTAGTAAACTGCTGCATCTTCAGTCTGGACTCCACTGATGGTCAAAGTGAAGTCAGAGTTTGATCCACTGCCTGTAAAACGATCTGGAATCCCTGATTGTCGAGTGCTAGTATAGTAAATGAACAGTTTAGGAGTTTCTCCATCTCTCTGTTGGTACCACTCTAAATAGTTAACGTGTGTAACAGTCTGACTGGTCCTACAGCTGATGGAGACGGAGCCTCCCAGAGCAGAGCTCACTGCTCCAGGCTGAGTCACTGTGACCTGGCCTCTGGACTCTGAGGATACAGAGACAAAAACATAAAGCAGCGTCACGGTTTAGTCAGCTTCATTTCAGAGGGACGGATGTTCATAGAGGAGAGGAGTTTGATTCTCTGGACTTTACCTGTGAAGCAGCAGCAGAGGAGAGTCCAGATGAGGACGGAGATCAAAGTCATGTTTTTGATGAGGAGGATTTCTGTGTCTTCTGTTGTGATGAAGGACAGCTGTCAGTCATCCAGTGTTCAACTCTCCGGACTATAAACTCTCCCAGAGCACTGGAGCATGGTGCTGCTGATGCAAAGTGGCTCTCTATGGAAATGCTCTGACTGACTCCAACAGGGACTTGGATTACTCTGATGATGCTGATCATCAACGGATCAATCACTTCATCAGAGTAATGTAAATGTTAGATTTAGGGTCCCAGGGACCTGCTGGAACATTTACAAGAAGTATTTTGTTCCCTATGTCATACAGCCATTGAACACAGAATCACTCCATCACTTGGTATTTTATTAGATTTGCTTTTTACCTGCTGCTACCTGCCCATTTACACTATTGCATATTGTATTCTGTATATTCTGCATGTGTTTAATGGTGTGCTGTGTTATGTGTATTGTATTTACCTTTGCCGTATTTTGGGAGAAGCCAAAGACAAATTTCACCAGAGTTGGACAATAAAGTCAATCTAAGCTAATGTCTTCTGTCTTCTTTAAATTAATTGCAAGAGAAGAAATTATATACATTTAATATATACCTTTAAAATGACTTGAGTAAATCTGCAGCACTGTGTTATTGTCAGTTTTCATGTAACAAGATTTTACTACCAGCCTCATTTTGGTGAGTTTGTTTGTGTCAAAGTCAGAGAGCCGTGTCTCTCTACAGTGAGAGGTTTTTGTACGGCGGCTCAATGACTTTGTATCACTGTGGTTGACTTTTGGTGGAGGAACCAGACTGAATGTTGGAAGTAAGTCAAACATTTAAGAAACTATTATTTCAGGAGCTATTTTTCTTTCTTTAGTTTCTGCACTCTTAACTTTCCATATTTGTGAAATATTAATCCATAAGTTTTACAGAAATATTTTGCTCTAAGAGACAAAGTGTTGCACTAAAACAGAAAGGTTTGCTGTTGAAATTGAAAAAGACAAAAGTTCATTGTAAAGAAAATGAAATATTGAGTCAGAGGATGAATCATTATTTCCAGCTTTAATGGTAAAGTTTCATCTTGAGGGCTTGTAGGTTTAGTTCAGTCTGACAAAGTCAGAGAGCCGTGTCTCTCTACAGTGAGAGGTTTTTGTACGGCGGCTCAATGACTTTGTATCACTGTGGTACACGTTCGGTGGAGGAACCAGACTGAATGTTGGAAGTAAGTTTCTGCACAAATACTAAAAACTATATTGTAAATATCGTAAAGTAATGTTTTAAATTTTGTTCACAGACGATAAAATATATATGTATTGATGTTTTTATTTCTCCTCCTTTATGGTGGAGACTAACTCAGAGCAGCTTCACTAAACATTTCTTTACACATTTCTGTCAAACGGACATTTAAATGACTTGAAGTGTGGAAAAGATAAAACTGAAAAACTGTTCTACAAGATTCATTTTTAATTTTCCACATCAATGATAACTGTTTAAAGCAAATGAAGATTCAAATATTCAAACAGTTGAACAGAGCAAAGATAAAGATCGGTATTTGAAAATGTGCAACATCTCTTTACTGTGTCATGTATTGTTTCAAAGGTTGAAAACTATTTGAACAGTTTGGTAATGATGATCGAAATCCACATGAAGAACATTTGATGTTGTCAGCTCATTTTCTGGATTTGTTTCTAGTACACTAAATACTTTAAAGTAATGTATAGTTAGGTTGTTGATGATGTTGATTTGGAGGTTTAAAGATTGGCCCAAAAGTTGACATTTTATTTCCAGTGTATAGTTTGATATATATCAGCTGATTGTGTAGATGATTGTCTCTGTGCTGATTTGCATGAGAGGCTTCTTAAAGGGAAGTGAAACAATGTGTGAGTGAGTGACTGGTGGAGCAGAAAAACCATCTGACAGAAACCAACTCTCACACAGTAAAGGTGTCCAAGTGTCTGCTGGTTGATTGACAGCTGTGTGGTCCCTGTCCTCTAAGCTGATTGGTGTCTCCTAGGTGATGTCCGTCCCACCCTGACGGTGCTGCCCCCCTCCAGTGAGGAGCTGCTGAAGGGGAAGGCCACGCTCATGTGCCTGGCCAACAAGGGCTTCCCCTCAGACTGGAGTCTGGCCTGGAAGGTGGACGGCAGCAGCAGCAGCAGCAGCTGGGAGGAGAGCAGGAGCCCCGGGGTGCTGGAGAAGGACGGCCACTACAGCTGGAGCAACACCCTGAGGCTCCCTGCAGACCAGTGGGGGAAGGTGGGCTCTGTGACCTGTGAGGCCACCCAGGGCTCCCAGACTCCGCTCTCAGAGACACTGAGGAGAGACCAGTGTTCCCAGTCCTGACCTGACTCACTGGGACTCTGCTACTGGTTTCACTCTGATACTGGTCTCAGTCTGCTCTCTGCAACTCTTTACCTTTCTATCTCGTTCTTTCCCTCACTGTCTAATTACATGTCTCATTGATAAAGTTTTGTAGCTTTTTAAATTTTTTTATTATTTCAACACAATAAAGAACCTTTCATCAAATCAGCAGTTTCCATGTCTGTTATTGTAAAAGAAACCAATGTTGATGTCTTAATAGTTCCACAAATCAACTCAATTGTAAGATTTTAAAATGTCTTGGATGTGTCTTGAGAAAGAAATTCTAAGTTAATATAATGCCATTGTTAGTATACCACAATTTTTTTAGGAACATCAGATATACTATGTATCTCATAAATTAAGTGTAAACTCTCATGTTGAATTGTTTTTAGAAGTGCACAGAAAGTAATCATCTGCATATTATATCATCAAAATATTAATATCAGAAATGTGATCCCAAAATATCACATTACTTGAGTTGCATGTAAGAGAAAATGTGTTTTTGCATTTACTTTAAATCTGCAGTTATAAGATTTCTAAATATTATTTTAAGTATTTCCAAGTTGGCTCCTCTTGAGTGTTTCGTACATATGTATACGTGGCTTAACTGAGTCACAATAATTAATTATAATGTCTTTAACTGACCCCACACAATGTGACACAAGGTACACTTCATGTCTTTGGCAACACATTCATTTGATGTTATGAACTTCAATATATAAACTCGTTTGTCTTGTTTGTGTTGTTGTGTTTTATATATTTTAGACTGATATGGACCTGTAATAAAGTTAACATTGAATTAGGCATGAATCAGATGAGAACATGAGAGTATAATGTGATATGAATGGATGGAGTCATCTTGAGTCTGCTGTGTGATTCAGCTGTCTGTCTCTCTCTGCAGGTGATCGTTAGAGCAACTGGGAACAGCTGAGGATGTTCCAGTTGCAGGAGGTTCTTTAAGTCTGGATGCAGTGCAGCCCTCTCTCTGGCTGACTCTCCACTCTGCTGCAGCTTTGCTCCTCTCCCGTCTGCTGCACTTCTCTACTCTGCTCCTAGCAACCTTTACAACACCCACACATGTGTATATTGTCCACTCACGCCCATCACACAATATTAACTTCACTGATATCAGTCTATAACTTTGTATCCAAACAATAAATCTTAAATTTCCAAGGAAATTAATGAGTGTGTAGTCCGTAGAAAAATAGCATTTAAACATGGTGATATTGTGGCCATGAGGAATATCCAAAAAAACTCAACAGTAAATTAGAAAAGGCAAGGAGGAAGGAGAAGGAGACATTTGAAAACCACTGCTCCACTATGAATATGAAAAAAGAAATGTATGACAAACCTGGTCCCGGCTAAAAACAATGTCTTAGTGTTCTTAATGAGGGGAAAGAGCTGATGAATTAAATAACTTTTATGCCTTGTTTTGATCAGCCGAGTTCTAGTAGGATAAAATAGAGGCTCTAGACTATATATATATATATATATATATATATATATATGGCAATTATATGTAGTTCCTTCTTATTTATGTCTGCATTGCAATGCACTTTGTAATGTAACTTCTTAATGATTATCAGCCACACAAGATGAAACCTCTTAATGCACAACATCATAGCCTACAACATATTAATGTTTAATTATTTTAAATTACACATAAAAAGAGTATTTTACAACGAGTGGTGTTTGTTGTGAAAAACAAACTAAGAGCCAATCAGCTCTTCTGATTTAGTGAGAGCTAGGCGTTTCCCAGCATGCCCTGGGTCTTGTAGTCGGTAAAAAGCAACTGTGCTGCCTGCGTCTCAGAACTGCCGCCGCCTTGATCTCGTGAGGTTATCGTTGCTCACGTGTGCATGACGTCAGAGCAAGTCGGGATCAAGTCGGACAAAAATCTAACCAGCATGCAACGGGCGGCGATCGCCGGTGATCAATCCTGCACAGACCTGGCTATTAAAAACAGATGTCATTTACTCATTAGATCCTTTTCAGTTTGCATTTAGGGTCAAAAGAGGTCCAGATGACGCAGTCTCTGCCATGGTACATTTGATATCTAAGCATTTAGAGGACCCTACCTCATAAGCACGTGTTTTATTTGTAGATTTCAGTTCAGCATTTAATACGGTACAGCAACAGCTATTCATTAAAAAGCTGAATGACCTTAACGTCCATCCCTCATTATTAGGTGGTAGCACTGGTTTCTAACGAATGGTAAACAGCAGGTCAGTGTTAATGGTTCTCTCTCAGAGTGGAGAACTTTAAGCACCGGAGCCCCCCAGGGTTGGTCAGTTCACCTGTCCTTTTTACCCTTTACACAGATGAGTATAGAAGCTATAATCCCAACAACTATATCATTACATGTTGTGATCATACAGCCATCCTAGCTTTAATAAAAAAGGACAGTGATCTATCTAACTACCTTTCAGAGACTCAAAGGTTTGTAAAATGGTGTGATGACAAAGACCTTTTTCTGAATGTTAAAAAAACTGAGGAGATGTTGTAAATAGATGTAAAAATTAATTTGTCCCTGCGTCACTAAATCTTTTAAATGGCAGATGAACTAATGTCTAGGTCAAGAAGGACTGGGAGGATCTCTTTGGTTTTACTACTATTAAATGATTTACTTAAAGGGATCAGTGTTTTAGGAACCTTGCTGTGTTGTTTGTTCCATAACATCAGTTATGGAACACATCAGTGTGTGTGTGTGTGTGTGTGTGTGTGTGTGTGTGTGTGTGTGTGTGTGTGTGTGTGTGTCCTCAGTGAAGTGTATCAGTCTCTGCAGTAGCTTCCAGCTGCAGCAGTCAGTTCAGTTTCTGTTCAGTCTGACTGAGGGAGGTTTTTGTACGACACTTTTTCACTGTGTGAACACAAACAGGCTGTTGATCGTGTGACCACTCTGACAGTAGTAAACTGCTGCATCTTCAGTCTGGACTCCACTGATGGTCAGAGTGAAGTCAGAGTTTGATCCACTGCCTGTAAAACGAGCTGGAATCCCTGATTGTCGAGTGCTAGCAAAGTAAATGAGCAGTTTAGGAGTTTCTCCATCTCTCTGTTGATACCAGGGTAACTCGTGGTTGGTGCCAGCAACATCAACATTCTGACTGGTCCTACAGCTGATGGAGACGGAGCCTCCCAGAGCTCCACTAAAACACATCTGTCCAGATGTGGTCATCTACAAGAGAATCAGCCCACTGGTTTCTATTCAACATGTGGATCAGTGATGCTGGGATGGAAACAGACTTTGTTTTACTTGTTGATCAGAGATCTGTGCACGGTGCACAGGAGGGATCTGATGAGCTGTCTGATCATTTGTAAAATGTTAAGAAGGGGATTTCTATATTTCATATATCCGGGGAAGTCCCTCACTGTGATTATGCGCCTGGATTACAAAGTGTGCAATAGACTTTTCTATAGATTTAAGAGGGAAGTGATAGGAGCCAGAAAACATGCTTTAATTCCTGATATGATTATGGCCTACAAGAAAGAAAACTAATGGTATTATAATGTTAAATCAAATGTTATCTGCAAAAAAAACAGGTTGTATTGTGGTGGACTCTGAACACATGCTTGATACTGACGATGATGATGTATTAATCCATTCATCTGAGGGATCAGTGAGAAATATACAGAGATAGAGGACATTGATGTTTTGTACATCATTGTATTAGAAAAATGTATTTAAGTAAATGTATTTTAACAGGTGGTGTAGTGTCAAACATTTTACAGGGTGTGTGTGTGTGTGTGTGTGTGTGTGTGTGTGTGTGTGTGTGTGTGTGTGTGTGTGTGTGTGTGTGTGTGTGTGTGTGTGTGTGTGTCCTCAGTGAAGTGTATCAGTCTCTGCAGTAGCTTCCAGCTGCAGCAGTCAGTTCAGTTTCTGTTCAGTCTGACTGAGGGAGGTTTTTGTACGACGCTTTTTCACTGTGTGAACACATACAGGCTGTTGATAACATGAAAACTCTGACAGTAGTAAACTGCTGCATCTTCAGTCTGGACTCCACTGATGGTCAGAGTGAAGTCAGAGTTTGATCCACTGCCTGTAAAACGATCTGGAATCCCTGATTGTCGAGTGCTAGTATAGTAAATGAGAAGTTTAGGAGTTTCTCCATCTCTCTGTTGGTACCAGGCTAAACTGTTAGAATTATAAATATTCTGACTGGTCCTACAGCTGATGGAGACGGAGCCTCCCAGAGCAGAGCTCACTGCTCCAGGCTGAGTCACTGTGACCTGGCCTCTGGACTCTGAGGATACAGAGACAAAAACATAAAGCAGCGTCACGGTTTAGTCGGCTTCATTTCAGAGGGACGGATGTTCATAGAGGAGAGGAGTTTGATTCTCTGGACTTTACCTGTGAAGCAGCAGCAGAGGAGAGTCCAGATGAGGACGGAGATCAAAGTCATGTTTTTGATGAGGAGGATTTCTGTGTCTTCTGTTGTGATGAAGGACAGCTGTCAGTCATCCAGTGTTCAACTCTCAGGACTATAAACTCTCCCAGAGCACTGGAGCATGGTGCTGCTGATGCAAAGTGGCTCTCTATGGAAATGCTCTGACTGACTCCAACAGGGACTTGGATTACTCTGATGATGCTGTTCATCAATGGATCAATCACTTCATCAGAGTATAGTAAATGTTAGATTTAGGGTCCCAGGGACCTGCTGGAACATTTACAAGAAGTATTTTATTCCCTATGTCATACAGCCATTGAACACAGAATGACTCCATCAGAGAACACTTGTTATTCATAAGATTTGCTTTCTTGAATTATTTATAGAACTTATCTGCTGCTACCTGCCCATTTACTCTATTGTATATTGTATGCTGTATATTCTGTATGTTTTTAATGGTGTGCTGTGTTGTGTATTGTATTTACCTTTGCTGTACTTTGGGAGAAGTAAAACACAAATTTCCACTGAGGTGAACAATAAAGTCAATCTAATCTAATGTCTTCTGTCTTATTTAAATTAATTGCAAGAGAAGACATTATATACATTTAACATGAACCCAAAACATGCATTAAGGAAATCTGCAGCACTGTGTTATTGTCAGTTTTCTTTTAATCTGACAAGATTTTACTACCAGCCTCATTTTGGTGAGTTTGTTTGTGTCAAAGTCAGAGAGCCGTGTCTCTCTACAGTGAGAGGTTTTTGTACGGCGGCTCAATGACTTTGTATCACTGTGGTTGACTTTCGGTGGAGGAACCAGACTGAATGTTGGAAGTAAGTTTCTGCACAAATACTAAAAACTATCTTGTAAATATTGTAAAGTAATGTTTTAAATTCTGTTTACAGTCGATAAAATATATATGTATTGATGTTTTTATTTCTCCTCCTTTATGGTGGAGACTAACTCAGAGCAGCTTCACTAAACATTTCTTTACACATTTCTGTCAAACGGACATTTAAATGACTTGAAGTGTGGAAAAGATAAAACTGAAAAACTGTTCTACAAGATTCATTTTTAATTTTCCACATCAATGATAACTGTTTAAAGCAAATGAAGATTCAAATATTCCAACAGTTGAACAGAGCAAAGATAAAGATCGGTATTTGAAAATGTGCAACATCTCTTTACTGTGTCATGTATTGTTTCAAAGGTTGAAAACTATTTGAACAGTTTGGTAATGATGATCGAAATCCACATGAAGAACATTTGATGTTGTCAGCTCATTTTCTGGATTTGTTTCTAGTACACTAAATACTTTAAAGTAATGTATAGTTAGGTTGTTGATGATCTTGATTTGGAGGTTTAAAGATTGGCCCAAAAGTTGACATTTTATTTCCAGTGTATAGTTTGATATATATCAGCTCATTGTGTAGATGATTGTCTCTGTGCTGATTTACATGAGAGGCTTCTTAAAGGGAAGTGAAACAATGTGTGAGTGAGTGACTGGTGGAGCAGAAAAACCATCTGACAGAAACTCCTTAAAGGAGAAAACCAACTCTCACACAGTAAAGGTGTCCAAGTGTCTGCTGGTTGATTGACAGCTGTGTGGTCCCTGTCCTCTAAGCTGATTGGTGTCTCCTAGGTGATGTCCGTCCCACCCTGACGGTGCTGCCCCCCTCCAGTGAGGAGCTGCTGAAGGGGAAGGCCACGCTCATGTGCCTGGCCAACAAGGGCTTCCCCTCAGACTGGAGTCTGGCCTGGAAGGTGGACGGCAGCAGCAGCAGCAGCAGCAGCAGCAGCTGGGAGGAGAGCAGGAGCCCCGGGGTGCTGGAGAAGGACGGCCACTACAGCTGGAGCAGCACCCTGAGGCTCCCTGCAGACCAGTGGGGGAAGGTGGGCTCTGTGACCTGTGAGGCCACCCAGGGCTCCCAGACTCCGCTCTCAGAGACACTGAGGAGAGACCAGTGTTCCCAGTCCTGACCTGACTCACTGGGACTCTGCTACTGGTTTCACTCTGATACTGGTCTCAGTCTGCTCTCTCTCTCTCTCTCTCTCTCTCTCTCTCTCTCTCTCTCTCTCTCTCTCTCTCTCTCTCTCTCTCTCTCTCTCTCTCTCTCTCTCTCTCTCTCTCTCTCTCTCTCTCTCTGTTTATCTCTTTCCCTCACTCTCTGTCTAATTACATCTTTCACTGATAAAGTGTGCTGCATGTTGTCATTTTGATTATTTTAACACAATAAAATACTTTTCATCAAATCAGTTGTTTCCATGTCTGTTATTGTAAAATAAACAGATATATCTGTCTTAATAGTTCAATAAATCTAGAAATGTTAAACTCAACTGAGTTTAATGTAAAACTGCCTGGAAATGTGTCGAGTAAGAAACTACGAGGTAATATAATAACATGTTTAATATATTTTGAAAACACAAAACTAATCAGATAATCATGAATGTGACCCAGACAAGATAGAAGTAAATCTGTCTTTTATTCCAAATTCTTTAAAGCTCATGTGACTTCAGAAACTGCTTCATTGGAGTAATTTTAAATTAGTTTTTGTAGGAAAGCTGAATATTTCAATATTTTTAGTAAATTGAGATATACTATGTGTCTCATAAATGAAGTGTTTACTATGTTGAATTGTTTTGAGATGTGTCTATAGAGTATAATGAATCTGGGTAAACTGCAGCGCCTGAGAAGAAATAATTACACTTGAATTATAAAGTAGGATATCATCAGCATATTATATCATAAAGAATATTATCATCAGCTGTGTGATCTCAAAATATCACATTACATATGCATTTCACTATCAACACAAGTTCATTAAAAACATTTCATGTCTTAAGGTGTGAAAATAAACTGACCTGAATATAAATGAAATTAATGTAAAATTGTATTTGAATGTGAAAATTAACTTAAACACTAAAATGGAAATAAATATTTGATTTCACAGCTAAGCAATCTGGTGTTAGCTTTATTAACTTATCTACTTTTCAGATGTAGTTTGATCAGATTTTAAATACACTGTTAACTACACTTTTTCAACAAGATTATTATTATAGCTTATTATAGTATGAGCAGTATTTCCTGACATTATTCTGTTATATAGACTTCAGGGTCAGTCAAACTAAAGTGTTTCTGTAGGTTTCTGCAGCTGTTCATTCAGATCAGTTCCTCTCCAGCTGAGGAGGTTTTTGTACGACGTTGTATCACTGTGTGAACGGGAAGCTGTTATCCTGCTGACAATAATAATCTCCTGCATCTTCAGTCTGAACTCCACTGATGGTCAGAGTGAAGTCAGTTCCAGACTGAGTCCCACTGAAACGATCTGAAACTCCAGACTGACGGGATTGAGCATTATAAATCAAGAGTTTGGGAGATTCTCCAGGTTTCTGAAGGTACCACTGCAAGTGGGTGGTAAAACCTGAACTGGCTTTACATCTGATAGAGACAGACTGTCCTGGAGCAACAGACTGAGATCCAGGAGACTGAGTCAGGATGATTTCTCCTGATGAACCTGGAAAACATGAAAAAGAGCAGAAGGGTTATTGAGACAAATCCATCTTGGAGAAAGATGATCAACATCCAAACAGAAGAGTCTCATTTCTTTAACATGGAGAAGAGATGGAAGAAGGTAAATGCTGCTTGTTCCAGTGTTTCTCCATCATAGCAGAACATCATTGAGGTGAACCTGGTTGCATCCTGAAGCAAAGTTTTCAGAAGAGAGTCTCACCCTGAACAAGGAGCCCCAGGGTGGCCAGCAGTAGAATCAGTGACATCATCATCGTGCTGCCGGCGTGTCAGTGGCTCTGAAAGTCCTGGACAGTCACTGATCAACACTGGCCTCTTAACGGCTGGGAGCAGAGAGGCAGGACACATATGCAAACACACAGAGTCAGTGAACTGTAGCTGTCCTCAACATGTCATGCTGTTTCCCCCTCAGTGCTGAGAGCATGGACCTACACATTTACATATTCACATGGAGAGGATGTTGAAAAGTCTGGTAGTAAACTCATCCAGTGACTTGTGGACAGTTTTGTTCTGTTTTTCCAGTTTGGTAATATGGTGTTTTGAAAAAAACTAAAAGATTAGTTATGTTAATATAAATGCAGGTTGGAAAAGTTTCGGTGTTTGTAATGTGAATTATTAAGTAAATCAGTGACGAGTCTTTAGAGAAGACTGAGGTCAGTGTTCTCGGTCTGGAAACCAGTCTTTGAACGTGTCGATCTAGTCTCAGAATCAACTGCAGTTTTACTCAGTCTTGTCTCGTCTCAGATAAAGAGACTCTGGATTTTATTTTAAGACCAGTCAAGACCACAACTGCATTTTGATTTTTTTTTTTTATAAATTTCTCATGATACCCTCGTGGCAATTAAAGAGGTGATTGAAGAAGAAATTGTTTCCTGTGTTTTTTTATGTGAATGTGGATCTTTCAGATTAATTTGAGGAGCAGTTTCCACATTTTTTCATGTCATGCAGTGTGGGACTCGCACTGGTCTGGTCTAGTTCTTGTCTCGGTCTCGATACAATCTGGTCTTGGTGATGACGTGGTTTGGGTTTAGGTCGTCTTGACTACAACACTGGCTGAGGCCGAGGATCAGAGACGACATGCTCAAGAAACTCCAACCAGAAGTTTTGGACATGTGGGCAGAGCCAGAAAACATGGAAGTCATCAGAAGTTCCAGTCGACAGATTTATTTGTCTCAAGTCCATTTAGTTACAGCTGTGAGTTCTCTGAAGGTCTTCATGCTGCACTCTAACAAACTTACCGTCCGTGTTGACTGAATCAAAACCATTTCATCACAAGGTCCATTCAGTAGCTGTTCTGGAGCTTTGGACCCAATTACATGATCTTCCTCAGCAGACTGAGTTCACCCAGTTCTCATGGAATATTTTATCTTTTAAACTAACGTGGACAAGAAGTCTCACGATATGCTCAGAGGAATGGACATTTTAAAAATCTACATTATAAAAACATCTGCTGAGGAAGATCATGTGATTTGATTAAAAGCTCAACATGGATGGATGTTGTGAAGAAATGGTTTTGCTGTTTCCAAAGTCAAGAATCAACTCTTGTTCTCAGTGTATTTGTTTTTAAAGTTGTATGTAAGAGAAGAAGTGTTTTTTCATATACTTTATATAGCTGCAGTTAAAAGATGTCTTCATTATTATGTTTATTAGTTCAAGGTTCCCTCCTCCTTATTCTTTGGCATCAGTCAGATGAGAACATGAGAGTATGATGTGATATGAATAGATGGAGTCATCTTGAGTCTGCTGTGTGATTCAGCTGTCTGTCTCTCTCTGCAGGTGATCGTTAGAGCAACTGGGAACAGCTGAGGATGTTCCAGTTGCAGGAGGTTCTTTAAGTCTGGATGCAGTGCAGCCCTCTCTCTGGCTGACTCTCCACTCTGCTGCAGCTTTGCTCCTCTCCCGTCTGCTGCACTTCTCTACTCTGCTCCTAGCAACCTTTACAACACCTGCACACACACATTTTCCGCTCATGCACATTATACAATACTGACTTTACTAACATCTGCAGCTCATACATTAAAGTTAACCATTTAATATGGTTTGATTTGTTTAAATAAATACGTTTTGTAAAATCACTTGAATTAGGGTGTGTGTGTGTGTGTGTGTGTGTGTGTGTGTGTGTGTGTGTGTGTGTGTGTGTGTGTGTGTGTGTGTCCTCAGTGAAGTGTATCAGTCTCTGCAGTAGCTTCCAGCTGCAGCAGTCAGTTCAGTTTCTGTTCAGTCTGACTGAGGGAGGTTTTTGTACGACGCTTTTTCACTGTGTGAACACATACAGACTGTTGATGTTATGTTGACTCTGACAGTAGTAAACTGCTGCATCTTCAGTCTGGACTCCACTGATGGTCAGAGTGAAGTCAGAGTTTGATCCACTGCCTGTAAAACGATCTGGAATCCCTGATTGTCGAGTGCTAGCAAAGTAAATGAGAAGTTTAGGAGTTTCTCCATCTCTCTGTTGGTACCAGGCTAAAAGGTGGTAGTTGTTCCAAAATTGAACATCCTGACTGGTCCTACAGCTGATGGAGACGGAGCCTCCCAGAGCAGAGCTCACTGCTCCAGGCTGAGTCACTGTGACCTGGCCTCTGGACTCTGAGGATACAGAGACAAAAACATAAAGCAGCGTCACGGTTTAGTCGGCTTCATTTCAGAGGGACGGATGTTCATAGAGGAGAGGAGTTTGATTCTCTGGACTTTACCTGTGAAGCAGCAGCAGAGGAGAGTCCAGATGAGGACGGAGATCAAAGTCATGTTTTTGATGAGGAGGATTTCTGTGTCTTCTGTTGTGATGAAGGACAGCTGTCAGTCATCCAGTGTTCAACTCTCAGGACTATAAACTCTCCCAGAGCACTGGAGCATGGTGCTGCTGATGCAAAGTGGCTCTCTATGGAAATGCTCTGACTGACTCCAACAGGAACAGGGTGTTTCCTCTTCAGTGCTGAGAACACGGACTTTTTTAAATGATTCATGATATAATGCATAAAGAAATTGAGAAATTGGATTGTTTTACATTGGCAATTAGGGTGAAGTTGATTCTGTTGAATTACTAAAATCTATTAGACTGCATAGTCTCCATCACACAGCCAATGTGCATCTGTGTTCTCATTTGAGATCCATACACACAGTTACTGGTGTTAAATGTAAAATGACAGATTCTACCAACAAGGATCTGTGCACTGTGCAGTTGTTTCCATGTCTGTTATTACAAAAGAAACAGATGTTGCATTTTAATAGTTCCATTTAAACCAGAAAGATTATTTTAATAACTAGGAAATGTCTTGAGAAATTAACAATTAGTCAATATAATGCCATTGTTAATATACATGGCAACAAAATGTAATCAGATCATCATTAATGTGACCCAGACATGATGCATTTAAATAGGAACTTTTTTGGCATTTATGTTTCTAGTAAAACTTTGTTCATCACAATGTGAAAAGAGTCTTAAGACTCCACCACTGTTTGTTTCATTAGCGATATAAGTTGACACACGTTCTTCTCATCATATTCTGTTCAAAGTTCCCAAAACAAACACTGTCTTCGGTCTGTCGTCATTACAGTCTGCTGCAGCCAAAGACTGGAACTATCTGCAAAAACCACTAAAGCTGAAACATGTTATCTTCATGTCAGCTTTGAAGAACTCTGTTATGGACATTCTCGCTGATACATGCAGCTGTTTTCTGGACCACAAACATTCCCTTTCCATTATTCTCCATCATTCATGCATTGTCTTCACACACTCTATCCCACTGTCTCTGTCATGCCCCATTGCACATTTCTACATCTCTGTTTACGCGCTTTTGCACTTTGCATCTGCCCTGGCATGCAGAACTGTATTTCCCCCCCACCTTTGTTGCATTCCCTCGTTGTCACACTATCTTTTGACACATCTACTGCTCATATCTACACCTACCTCACTATGTAGACCACTACCTGCACTAATTATATATAGACTCTTTACCACATTTCAGCATTTAGATAGCTCCGTTCATTCATGTATACTACTATGATTGATCAGCATCACTATCTAGTCCACACTTCACACTAACTGTACACTGACTCTTTACTTCATCTCAGCATTATATTACTCATACTGTGTACTGTGTTTTCTGTTTCTACTACCTAGACAATTATTTGCACTAATGGTTCATTGACTCTTTACTGTATTCTGTATTTAGACAAACTGACTGTTCATATTCACTGTGTTATTACTGACCCACATCACTAACTAGATTATATCTTGCACTATCTGTATATTGACTTCACTTCTCAGCATTCATATAGACTATCTATTTATATATACTGCGTTATAACCACAATTTAATTTGCACTAACTGTATTCTGACTCTTTACTACATCTCAGCAATGTTCTACACTGTCTATTTCTGTATATTATGTTCTCACCTTTCCACCTTCGCATTTCCATCAATGTACATATTTATACCTCACTTTACGCTGGCTTTGTACTGCCTACTTACAGTAACCTGTACCTTTGTAGCCTATTGCACTTGCACTCTGTTTTCTTGTACTATATTGAATGTCAAACTATATGTTGTCTTGCTTTTCTTGGCCAGGTCAGCTTTACAAATGACAACCTGTTACTGGACACAGGTCTGTGTCCACGATGTAACTAATAATGAAACATGTTATTTTGGTAACTGTAAGGGAACTATTTTTACAAACTCTCACATGTAATTTATTGTGTGTGTGTGTGTGTGTGTGTGTGTGTGTGTGTGTGTGTGTGTGTGTGTGTGTGTGTGTGTGTGTGTGTGTGTGTGTGTGTGTGTCCTCAGTGAAGTGTATCAGTCTCTGCAGTAGCTTCCAGCTGCAGCAGTCAGTTCAGTTTCTGTTCAGTCTGACTGAGGGAGGTTTTTGTACGACGCTTTTTCACTGTGTGAACACATACTGACTGTTGATAACATGCCAACTCTGACAGAAGTAAACTGCTGCATCTTCAGTCTGGACTCCACTGATGGTCAGAGTGAAGTCAGAGTTTGATCCACTGCCTGTAAAACGATCTGGAATCCCTGATTGTCGAGTGCTAGTAACATAAATGAGCAGTTTAGGAGTTTCTCCATCTCTCTGTTGGTACCAGTGCATATAGGTCCCACCATGAACATCCTGACTGGTCCTACAGCTGATGGAGACGGAGCCTCCCAGAGCAGAGCTCACTGCTCCAGGCTGATTCACTGTGACCTGGCCTCTGGACTCTGAGGATACAGAGACAAAAACATAAAGCAGCGTCACGGTTTAGTCGGCTTCATTTCAGAGGGACGGATGTTCATAGAGGAGAGGAGTTTGATTCTCTGGACTTTACCTGTGAAGCAGCAGCAGAGGAGAGTCCAGATGAGGACGGAGATCAAAGTCATGTTTTTGATGAGGAGGATTTCTGTGTCTTCTGTTGTGATGAAGGACAGCTGTCAGTCATCCAGTGTTCAACTCTCAGGACTATAAACTCTCCCAGAGCACTGGAGCATGGTGCTGCTGATGCAAAGTGGCTCTCTATGGAAATGCTCTGACTGACTCCAACAGGGACTTGGATTACTCTGATGATGCTGATCATCAATGGATCAATCACTTCATCAGAGTATAGTAAATGTTAGATTTAGGGTCTCATGGACCTGCTGGAACATTTACAAGAAGTATTTTATTCCCTATGTCATACAGCCATTGAACACAGAATGACTCCATCAGAGAACACTTGTTATTCATAAGATTTGCTTTCTTGTATTATTTATAGAACTTATCTGCTGCTACCTGCCCATTTACACTATTGTATATTGTATTCTGTCTATTCTGTATGTTTTTAATGGTGTGCTGTGTTATGTGCATTGTATTTACCTTTGCTGTACTTTGGGAGAAGGCAAAGACAAATTTCCACTGAGGTGGACAATAAAGTCAATCTAATCTAATGTCTTCTGTCTTATTTAATTAACGGAGTGTCTATTTGCACCCCCGGTATGAATACCCTCGGCCACACAGCTGAGCTATTCACACCCTGTGACGTAACAACAAAAACACGTTGCTTGCGTGCACCGACATCATGGCCGACGTTCATTTTCCTTGACAGCAGAAACGGGCATATTAAGAAAGTTTTGTCTCTAAATTATATAACAAATTCATTTCTAGCGGAAAATGGATACTACAGTTGTGCTTTCTATCTTCAGTGAAAGCATACAACCGTTAGTTGGTTAGTTAATAGGATACCTATTTTGTGTATACATTGTTACCTAGCAACTGAGGCCTGAATACACCAAGTAGTAACCAGTTGTACCAGGTTCCATAAGAACTGCTAGATGAGTGGTTAGAGCACTGAGTTATGGTCTGGGAGTCAGGGGTGTGATTCCCCAGTGAGGAGAGTTAGTTTTTTTTTTTGCAGTGTGGTAGGGGAAGACTCATGAATATTCATTATGGGACTCGTCCCTGAATGGCTAGTACTCGTTGCCTGCTCTGGTTGGGTTGGTTAGGTTTACACAAGAGGAGAGGGATTGGTTATGGTTAGGGTCAGAAAGTCAGGGCGAGCCAATCAGTGATGAGTTCCTGAATGAATATTCATGAGTCTTCCCCTACCACCCTGTCAAAAATATCGCAGCCAGGAAGTGTGTATCAGCGTCTCAATGAAGTGTGCGAAATATTGGACACTGCAACGATAATATTCCAAAAAGGTGTAATACATGAGTCATATGGATAACTGTGTGTAACTATATGCCAAGATAAATGCACAGGGGTGCAAATAGCATAACTTGATATTTGTACCAGACGGGGGAATTAATAGAACACATTGCTGTGTGCACCGGGATACGAATAGCATTCATTTCTAATTGTACCAGGGGTGCAAATAGCCTCACCCTTTAATTAATTGCAAGAGAAGAAATTGCATATATTTAACATGAACCCAAAACATGCATTAAGGAAATCTGCAGCAATGTGTTATTGTCAGTTTTCTTTTTATGTGACAAGATTTTACTACCAGCGTCATTTTGGTGAGTTTGTTTGTGTCAAAGTCAGAGAGCCGTGTCTCTCTACAGTGAGAGGTTTTTGTACGGCGGCTCAATGACTTTGTATCACTGTGGTTGACTTTTGGTGGAGGAACCAGACTGAATGTTGGAAGTAAGTCAAACTTTTAAGAAACTATTATTTCAGGAGCTATTTTTCTTTCTTTACTTTCTGCACTCTTAACTTTCCATATTTGTGAAATATTAATCCATAAGTTTTAGGCAAATATTTTGCTCTAAGAGACAAAGTTTTGCTGTTGAAATAGAAAATTCAAAGGTTAATTGTAAAGAAAATGAAATATTGAGTCAGAGGATGAATCATTATTTCCAGCTTTAATGGTAAAGTTTCATCTTGAGGGCTTGTAGGTTTAGTTCAGTCTGACAAAGTCAGAGAGCCGTGTCTCTCTACAGTGAGAGGTTTTTGTACGGCGGCTCAATGACTTTGTATCACTGTGGTACACGTTCGGTGGAGGAACCAGACTGAATGTTGGAAGTAAGTTTCTGCACAAATACTAAAAACTATCTTGTAAATATTGTAAAGTAATGTTTGAAATTCTGTTGACAGTAGATGAAATATATATGTATTGATGTTTTTATTTCTCCTCCTTTATGGTGGAGACTAACTCAGAGCAGCTTCACTAAACATTTCTTTACACATTTCTGTCAAACGGACATTTAAATGACTTGAAGTGTGGAAAAGATAAAACTGAAAAACTGTTCTACAAGATTCATTTTTAATTTTCCACATCAATGATAACTGTTTAAAGCAAATGAAGATTCAAATATTCAAACAACTGAACAGAGCAAAGATAAAGATCGGTATTTGAAAATGTGCAACATCTCTTTACTGTGTCATGTATTGTTTCAAAGGTTGAAAACTATTTGAACAGTTTGGTAATGATGATCGAAATCCACATGAAGAACATTTGATGTTGTCAGCTCATTTTCTGGATTTGTTTCTAGTACACTAAATACTTTAAAGTAATGTATAGTTAGGTTGTTGATGATCTTGATTTGGAGGTTTAAAGATTGGCCCAAAAGTTGACATTTTATTCCCAGTGTATAGTTTGATATATATCAGCTGATTGTGTAGATGATTGTCTCTGTGCTGATTTACATGAGAGGCTTCTTAAAGGGAAGTGAAACAATGTGTGAGTGAGTGACTGGTGGAGCAGAAAAACCATCTGACAGAAACTCCTTAAAGGAGAAAACCAACTCTCACACAGTAAAGGTGTCCAAGTGTCTGCTGGTTGATTGACAGCTGTGTGGTCCCTGTCCTCTAAGCTGATTGGTGTCTCCTAGGTGATGTCCGTCCCACCCTGACGGTGCTGCCCCCCTCCAGTGAGGAGCTGCTGAAGGGGAAGGCCACGCTCATGTGCCTGGCCAACAAGGGCTTCCCCTCAGACTGGAGTCTGGCCTGGAAGGTGGACGGCAGCAGCAGCAGCAGCAGCAGCTGGGAGGAGAGCAGGAGCCCCGGGGTGCTGGAGAAGGACGGCCACTACAGCTGGAGCAGCACCCTGAGGCTCCCTGCAGACCAGTGGGGGAAGGTGGGCTCTGTGACCTGTGAGGCCACCCAGGGCTCCCAGACTCCGCTCTCAGAGACACTGAGGAGAGACCAGTGTTCCCAGTCCTGACCTGACTCACTGGGACTCTGCTACTGGTTTCACTCCAATCTCAGTCTGCGCTCCCCAAATATCTCTGTTTTTAATTTGATATCTTTCAATAGCGATTTTTACCAGCTTGTTGCAATCTTTCTATATTATTTCAGTGTTTAAAGACAATAAAGACGTGTTCATCAAATCAGTTGTTTTCATGTCTCTTTACATCTTTTCTTAAGTGTTTTAGTGACTTTTTGAATTCCTGAGGCCAAACTGATCTAACAACAATGTTGTCAGCTCTCTAATGATGACTGCAGAAAGACAGTTTAGGATTATATAAAACAATATCTGTAATAATTAACCTTTGGAACAAAACTCATGGTCAGAACATTTCAATGATACATCATCCAATCATCTCTTATTAATGGCGTGTTTTTAAAGTAACGACTGTTATATTGTAATTGCTTTAAGTGTATCTAAAAATATGTCAATATTATTAGAAAAAAATACAAAAGTCTGAACAATATTTGCTAAATCTGAAATAAAAAGCACAATATCATCAGCGTAGAGAGAAATAAAATGACTGATCTTCAGTTCAAACTCTGGAAATATTTACATCCACAAAGACAAATAAAGACACAACAAAAGGAAATAATTTAAACGTTTCTGATTTACATATTCCATGAATCATATTTGGTTTCAATCATAAAATACATTTGTTTGCTAAAAAATAGAAAACACAGAATGACTAAAATAAGTCATAGACGTGATTAGTAACTTTACAACATGAATGCAATTACATTTTGTAATGTATTTCAACTATGAGTATGTTTGAGTTTCTATGAAATCTGGTTAGATATGAACTAATCAGTTCATATCAGAGCATGTGAGCGGAGTGGAGCGGGAGCGAGCGGGGAGCGTGTGTTAGAGCTCTAATGTCGCTCCGCTCACACCACGAGTCTGAAGCACGCTCAGTCAAGCCTGACCCAGAATGCATCTGTCTCGCACTGTCATCAACAGACTATTTTCATTTCACATATTTTCATTCAAAACTCAGCTCAATAATGGAGTTCAAACAGTACTTCAACAAAGAAAACGAGAACTCATACAGGTGTACTATTAAAATACTAACTAACAGTGATAATGTGGTACATGAAAACGAATGTGGAGACATCGTTTCAGTGAGTAAAGATTCCTTTTGGAATCTAAAAATCTCCCGAAAGCATGAAAGTGTGCTACGTGAACACGCTGGGAAGAAAGCACAATGTAAGCAAATTGAATACGGTAACGTGTAACAAAGTGTAAATTAAATATAGCGTAATATTCAAACAAATTTGTTTTGTCATTCAAATAGACCTAATAGTTAGTTTTATTTCATTTGTGTCGTCTGTAAAATGTTGTTGTTGCTCATTAGTTCTTTAGGAGGTCAGGCTAGAAGTGATGAGAAGAAGACATGTCGATTTTTTCCTTTTTTGGAGCGAGCGGTGGGGGGGCGATTTGAGCGGAGCGCGAAGCAAACTGCGTTGATCGCTCAGCAATAATGAGCGGAGCGGCCTGATGTAGCTTTGAGCGGGGGAGCGGAGGGGGGAACAGTTCTGTGAGCGATGAGCTGAGATTCTCACCGCTCCACTCGGCTCATATGCTCTGGTTCATATTCACAGTTTTAGTGTTCATGTGTTATCATACTCTGTGGATTAAACCTGTCAAAGAATTGCAATTATGAAATTATACTTTAACAGAAGTTAGCTTTGATGTGCAGCAGAATGTCAAACCCTGTTTTAATGGAATACTTAAAGTATAACTTGTAGTTAGATAAAGTATATTTAGTGTTAAAATGTTCAAAGTTGATTATTATTAAATGTATTTTTCTTCAGTCAAACTTGTGTTTTAGTTGCAGTACAGCTGTTGAGTCAGATCAGTTCCTCTCCAGCTGAGTGATATTTTCTATGACGTTGTATCACTGTGTGACTGGGTAGCTTTGATATTGCTGACAGTAGTAAACTGCTGCATCTTCAGTCTGGACTCCACTGATGGTCAGAGTGAAGTCAGAGTTTGATCCACTTCCACTGAAACGATCTGAAACTCCAGCCTGAAGGGTTGAAGTTGAATAAATCAGGAGTTTAGGAGCTTCTCCAGGTTTCTGAAGGTACCAGCTGAGTACACTAGTACTAACAGTTGAACTGGCTTTACATCTGATAGAGACAGACTGTCCTGGAGCAACAGACTGAGATCCAGGAGACTGAGTCAGGATGATTTCTCCTGATGAACCTGGAAAACATGAAAAAGAGCAGAAGGGTTATTGAGACAAATCCAACTCTATGTATGTTTTTCACACACATTGTGGAACAAAAAGTTTATCTTATCTTATAGTCTTACTGTGTGTGTGTGTGTGTGTGTGTGTGTGTGTGTGTGTGTGTGTGTGTGTGTGTGTCCTCAGTGAAGTGTATCAGTCTCTGCAGTAGCTTCCAGCTGCAGCAGTCAGTTCAGTTTCTGTTCAGTCTGACTGAGGGAGGTTTTTGTACGACGCTTTTTCACTGTGTGAACACACGCTGACTGTTGATTTCATGATAACTCTGACAGTAGTAAACTGCTGCATCTTCAGTCTGGACTCCACTGATGGTCAGAGTGAAGTCAGAGTTTGATCCACTGCCTGTAAAACGATCTGGAATCCCTGATTGTCGAGTGTTAGTATGGTAAATGAGCAGTTTAGGAGTTTCTCCATCTCTCTGTTGGTACCAGGCTAAACTGTAAATATTATAAATATTCTGACTGGTCCTACAGCTGATGGAGACGGAGCCTCCCAGAGCAGAGCTCACTGCTCCAGGCTGAGTCACTGTGACCTGGCCTCTGGACTCTGAGGATACAGAGACAAAAACATAAAGCAGCGTCACGGTTTAGTCGGCTTCATTTCAGAGGGACGGATGTTCATAGAGGAGAGGAGTTTGATTCTCTGGACTTTACCTGTGAAGCAGCAGCAGAGGAGAGTCCAGATGAGGACGGAGATCAAAGTCATGTTTTTGATGAGGAGGATATCTGTGTCTTCTGTTGTGATGAAGGACAGCTGTCAGTCATCCAGTGTTCAACTCTCAGGACTATAAACTCTCCCAGAGCACTGGAGCATGGTGCTGCTGATGCAAAGTGGCTCTCTATGGAAATGCTCTGACTGACTCCAACAGGGACTTGGATTACTCTGATGATGCTGTTCATCAATGGATCAATCACTTTATCAGAGTATAGTAAATGTTAGATTTAGGGTCCCAAGGACCTGCTGGAACATTTACAAGAAGTATTTTATTCTCTATGCCATACAGCCATTGAACACAGAATGACTCCATCACTTGTTATTTTATAAGATTTGCTTTTTATCTGCTGCTACCTGCCCATTTACTCTATTGTAGATTGTATTCTGTATATTCTGTATGTTTTTAATGGTGTGCTATGTTATGTGTATTGTGTTTACCTTTGCCGTATTTTGAGAGAAGCCAAAGACAGAATTGCACTGAGGTGAACAATAAAGTCAATCTAATCTAATGTCTTCTGTCTTATTTTTAAATTAATTGCAAGAGAAGAAGTTACATCCATTAAACATATAGCCAAAACATGCATTAAGGAAATCTGCAGCACTGTGTTATTGTCAAATTTTATTTAATCTGACAAGATTTTACTACCAGCCTCATCTTGGTGAGTTTGTTTGTGTCAAAGTCAGAGAGCCGTGTCTCTCTACAGTGAGAGGTTTTTGTACGGCGGCTCAATGACTTTGTATCACTGTGGTTGACTTTTGGTGGAGGAACCAGACTGAATGTTGGAAGTAAGTCAAACTTTTAAGAAACTATTATTTCAGGAGCTATGTTTCCTCTTTTACATTCTGCACTCTTAACTTTCCATATTTGTTAAAAAATATTCCAGGATTTTTACAGAAATGTTTGGCTCTAAGAGACAAATGTTTGCTGTTTAAATAGAAAAAGACAAAAGTTAATTATAAGGAAAATGAAATATTGAGTCAGAGGATAAATCATTATTTCCAGCTTTAATGGTAAAGTTTCATCTTGAGGGCTTGTAGGTTTAGTTCAGTCTGACAAAGTCAGAGAGCCGTGTCTCTCTACAGTGAGAGGTTTTTGTACGGCGGCTCAATGACTTTGTATCACTGTGGTACACGTTCGGTGGAGGAACCAGACTGAATGTTGGAAGTAAGTTTCTGCACAAATATTAAAAACTATCTTGTAAATATTGTAAAGTAATGTTTTAAATTCTGTTTACAGTCGATAAAATATATATGTATTGATGTTTTTATTTCTCCTCCTTTATGGTGGAGACTAACTCAGAGCAGCTTCACTAAACATTTCTTTACACATTTCTGTCAAACGGACATTTAAATGACTTGAAGTGTGGAAAAGATAAAACTGAAAAACTGTTCTACAAGATTCATTTTTAATTTTCCACATCAATGATAACTGTTTAAAGCAAATGAAGATTCAAATATTCAAACAACTGAACAGAGCAAAGATAAAGATCGGTATTTGAAAATGTGCAACATCTCTTTACTGTGTCATGTATTGTTTCAAAGGTTGAAAACTATTTGAACAGTTTGGTAATGATGATCAAAATCCACATGAAGAACATTTGATGTTGTCAGCTCATTTTCTGGATTTGTTTCTAGTACACTAAATACTTTAAAGTAATGTATAGTTAGGTTGTTGATGATGTTGATTTGGAGGTTTAAAGATTGGCCCAAAAGTTGACATTTTATTTCCAGTGTATAGTTTGATATATATCAGCTGATTGTGTAGATGATTGTCTCTGTGCTGATTTACATGAGAGGCTTCTTAAAGGGAAGTGAAACAATGTGTGAGTGAGTGACTGGTGGAGCAGAAAAACCATCTGACAGAAACTCCTTAAAGGAGAAAACCAACTCTCACACAGTAAAGGTGTCCAAGTGTCTGCTGGTTGATTGACAGCTGTGTGGTCCCTGTCCTCTAAGCTGATTGGTGTCTCCTAGGTGATGTCCGTCCCACCCTGACGGTGCTGCCCCCCTCCAGTGAGGAGCTGCTGAAGGGGAAGGCCACGCTCATGTGCCTGGCCAACAAGGGCTTCCCCTCAGACTGGAGTCTGGCCTGGAAGGTGGACGGCAGCAGCAGCAGCAGCAGCAGCAGCAGCTGGGAGGAGAGCAGGAGCCCCGGGGTGCTGGAGAAGGACGGCCACTACAGCTGGAGCAGCACCCTGAGGCTCCCTGCAGACCAGTGGGGGAAGGTGGGCTCTGTGACCTGTGAGGCCACCCAGGGCTCCCAGACTCCGCTCTCAGAGACACTGAGGAGAGACCAGTGTTCCCAGTCCTGACCTGACTCACTGGGACTCTGCTACTGGTTTCACTCTGATACTGGTCTCAGTCTGCTCTCTCTCTCTCTCTCTCTCTCTCTCTCTCTGTTTATCTCTTTCCCTCACTCTCTGTCTAATTACATCTTTCACTGATAAAGTGTGCTGCATGTTGTCATTTTGATTATCTTAACACAATAAAATACTTTTCATCAAATCAGTTGTTTCCATGTCTGTTATTGTAAAATAAACAGATATATCTGTCCTAATAGTTAAATAAATCTAGAAATGTTAAACTCAACTGAGTTTAATGTAAAACTGCCTGGAAATGTGTCGAGTAAGAAACTATGAGGTAATATAATAACATGTTTAATATATTTTGAAAACACAAAACTAATCAGATAATCATGAATGTGACCCAGACAAGATAGAAGAAAAACCATCTTTTATTCCAAATTCTTTAAAGCGTATGTGACTTCAGATACTGCTTAATTGGAGTAATTTTAAATTTGTTTTAGTAGGAAAGCTGATTATTTCAATATTTTTAGTAAATTGAGATATACTATGTTTCTCATAAATGAAGTGTTTACTATGTTGAATTGTTTTGAGATGTGTCTATAGAGTATAATGAATCTGGGTAAACTGCAGCGCCTGAGAAGAAATTATTACACTTGAATTATAAAGTAGGATATCATCAGCATATTATATCATAAAGAATATTATCATCAGCTGTGTGATCTCAAAATATCACATTACATATGCATTTCACTATCAACACAAGTTCATTTAAAACATTTCATGTCTTAAGGTGTGAAAATAAACTGACTTGAATATAAATTAAATAAATGTAAAATTGTATTTGAATGTGAAAATTAACTTAAACACTAAAATGGAAATAAATGTTTGATTTCACAGCTAAACAAACTGGTGTTAGCTTTATTAACTTATCTACTTTTCAGATGTAGTTTGATCAGATTTTAAATACACTGTTAACTACATTTTTTTCAACAAGATTATTATTATAGTTTATTATAGTATGAGCAGTATTTCCTGACATTATTCTGTTATATAGACTTCAGGGTCAGTCAAACTAAAGTGTTTCTGTAGGTTTCTGCAGCTGTTCATTCAGATCAGTTCCTCTCCAGCTGAGGAGGTTTTTGTACGACGCTGTATCACTGTGTGAACGGGAAGCTGTAATCCTGCTGACAATAATAATCTCCTGCATCTTCAGTCTGAACTCCACTGATGGTCAGAGTGAAGTCAGTTCCAGACTGAGTCCCACTGAAACGATCTGAAACTCCAGACTGACGGGATTGAGCATTATAAATCAAGAGTTTGGGAGATTCTCCAGGTTTCTGAAGGTACCACTGCAAGTCATTGCTAACACCTGAACTGGCTTTACATCTGATAGAGACAGACTGTCCTGGAGCAACAGACTGAGATCCAGGAGACTGAGTCAGGATGATTTCTCCTGATGAACCTGGAAAACATGAAAAAGAGCAGAAGGGTTATTGAGACAAATCCATCTTGGAGAAAGATGATCAACATCCAAACAGAAGAGTCTCATTTCTTTAACATGGAGAAGAGATGGAAGAAGGTAAATGCTGCTTGTTCCAGTGTTTCTCCATCATAGCAGAACATCATTGAGGTGAACCTGGTTGCATCCTGAAGCAAAGTTTTCAGAAGAGAGTCTCACCCTGAACAAGGAGCCCCAGGGTGGCCAGCAGTAGAATCAGTGACATCATCATCGTGCTGCCGGCGTGTCAGTGGCTCTGAAAGTCCTGGACAGTCACTGATCAACACTGGCCTCTTAACGGCTGGGAGCAGAGAGGCAGGACACATATGCAAACACACAGAGTCAGTGAACTGTAGCTGTCCTCAACATGTCATGCTGTTTCCCCCTCAGTGCTGAGAGCATGGACCTACACATTTACATATTCACATGGAGAGGATATTGAAAAGTCTGGTAGTAAACTCATCCAGTGACTTGTGGACAGTTGTGTTCTGTTTCTCCAGTTTGGTAATATAGTGTTTTTTTGATAATGATCAGTGATATTAATATGAATGCAGGTTGGACAAGTTTGAGTGTTTGTAATGTGAAGATTTCACCAAGTAAATCAGTGATGAGTCTTTCTAGAAGACTGAGGTCAGTGTGGTGGAACTCAACAACGGTCTTGGTCTCCAGACCACTCTTTGAAGGTTTCGGTCTCGTCTAGGAATCAACTGCATTTCTACTCGGTCTTGTCTCAGATAAAAAGGACTCTGGGTTTTATTTTAAGACCAGTCAAGACCACAACTGCCTTTTGATTATTTTATCAAGACATGTCTCATGACACACTTATGGCAATTAAAGAAGTGATTGAAGAAAAAATATTTCCTGTGGGTGTTTTTTATGGGAATGTGGCTGTCCATGTTGACTGAAAAGTTGAGAATAAAAGTTCATGTTTGACAATCAAAACCATTTCACCACAAGGTCCATTCAGTAGCTGTTCTGGAGCTTTGGACCAAATTACATGATCTTCCTCAGCAGACGGAGGTCACCCAGTTCTCATGCAATATTTAAACTTTTAAACCAACGCGGACAAGAAGTCTCACACAAATGCTCAGAATTGTGAATTTCAAAATGTACATTTTAAAAACATCCACTGAGGAAGATCATGTGATATGATTGAAAGCTCAACAACAGCTACTGATTGAACAATGTGAAGAGATTGTTTTGCTGTTTCCAAAAGCAGGAATACTGTGTATTTGTTGGGTTTTTGAGGAGAAAATGTGATTTTGCATATACTTGCTAGCCTAGAAATCAAAATGCACCGTAGCAGCAACAAATTTAATTAGCAGCTATAGAGTCAGTCTAGGAACTCTCCGTTGGCTTGCGAGCTGGAAAAACTAAATTCTTGTCTGGCCAGTGACATCGTGCTTTGAGTCGGTGGGCGGGGCTTATGGCTGCTGCTGTTGGCGAACAGCGGTCTTCTGGAAGACTTGGAGTTAAGCTTTTCTTTGAGAAAAGAACAAAGAACAGCACTGAAGTCATTCTTAAAAAAGGAAGATGTGTTCGGAGTTTTGCCGACCGGATACGGCAAAAGTTGAATCTATCAACTAGCGTTGCTCTGGTTGGTTGTAGCGCTATCCTATTGCGTGCAGAGGGAGTTTGAAAGACAACCGTTTATCCCGCCCCTCAGATTGAGCCCTGTCAATGGTGAGTTCCCAGACCCAACATCTGGATGTGGATCTGGCTTGTCAGGCTATATACTTGCAGTTGTAGGATTTTGTTATTATTATTTTTATTAGTTCCAAGTTTGCTTCTATTGATTCTTTGGCATGAATCAGATGAGAACATGAGAGTATAATGTGATATGAATGGATGGAGTCATCTTGAGTCTGCTGTGTGATTCAGCTGTCTGTCTCTCTCTGCAGGTGATCGTTAGAGCAACTGGGAACAGCTGACGATGACTCAGTCTAAAGTCTAAAGACTAAAGTTAACCCTTTTAAGTTGGTTTAATTTTGATTGTGTTTGTGATTGTGATTGTGGTGTGTCTCCATTTAATTGTGGCAACTTGAATCAGGGTGTGTGTGTGTGTGTGTGTGTGTGTGTGTGTGTGTGTGTGTGTGTCCTCAGTGAAGTGTATCAGTCTCTGCAGTAGCTTCCAGCTGCAGCAGTCAGTTCAGTTTCTGTTCAGTCTGACTGAGGGAGGTTTTTGTACGACGCTTTTTCACTGTGTGCACAACCACAGGCTGTTGATGTTATGTTGACTCTGACAGTAGTAAACTGCTGCATCTTCAGTCTGGACTCCACTGATGGTCAGAGTGAAGTCAGAGTTTGATCCACTGCCTGTAAAACGACCTGGAATCCCTGATGGTCGAGTGCTAGCATAGTAAATGAGCAGTTTAGGAGTTTCTCCATCTCTCTGTTGGTACCAGGCTAAATAGTGGTTTCCATTATAATAAACATCCTGACTGGTCCTACAGCTGATGGAGACGGAGCCTCCCAGAGCAGAGCTCACTGCTCCAGGCTGAGTCACTGTGACCTGGCCTCTGGACTCTGAGGATACAGAGACAAAAACATAAAGCAGCGTCACGGTTTAGTCGGCTTCATTTCAGAGGGACGGATGTTCATAGAGGAGAGGAGTTTGATTCTCTGGACTTTACCTGTGAAGCAGCAGCAGAGGAGAGTCCAGATGAGGACGGAGATCAAAGTCATGTTTTTGATGAGGAGGATTTCTGTGTCTTCTGTTGTGATGAAGGACAGCTGTCAGTCATCCAGTGTTCAACTCTCAGGACTATAAACTCTCCCAGAGCACTGGAGCATGGTGCTGCTGATGCAAAGTGGCTCTCTATGGAAATGCTCTGACTGACTCCAACAGGAACAGGGTGTTTCACATACAACACTTATTGTGGAAACATGCAAAAGAAAGGTTAAGGCCAGAAATGTTTAACATTGTCAAACATACAAACACTTTTAAGGGTGTGCAGGTTTAAATACATTTTGTTTTTCATTAAAATGTTATCAGTGCTTTGTAAAGAGAGTCAAGCCACTTTTCAGCTGGGATGACGAGTCATGGTAATAAATACAATTGTTTTGAGAAGGATGGAAATTCTTCTATTTTTAAATCTCAGCCATACATATATAAACAAAAAGGATTTGGTTTCTCCATCATGCATTTATAGATGGTAGAAAAATGGTGCAATTGTAGTAATAGTTTTATAAGTTTAGAAACATTAGTTTAGTGGATTCCAACAAGGGTTAAATATCAAGTCAGTCAGTAAAGGTATAAAAAAACAAGAAAAAATATGCAGATATGTAGATATAGATACACATATGAATGACAAATCAACAACAGACAGGGGTGCTGGAAGTAGGGGTGCTGGAGGTGCTGCAGCACCCCCTGTTGCTGCTGCAGCACCCCCTGTTGCTGCTGCAGCACCCCCTGTTGCTGCTGCAGCACCCCCTGTTGCTGCTGCAGCACCCCCTGTCAGAAAACTGTGATGACAATAAAATGATCGCTTATAAATATTTCTAGTTATCGTTTCTGTTCCACGACATTTTGTATGTCATGTTCGGGGTGTGGGATGAAGAGAGGGATAATTTTACTAACAAGAGGGCTTTTCAACGGGGTGGAACAGCTGATCTCTTCACCGAGGTGGAACAGCTGATCCACGTGTGCCTCTGTTTAACAGTGTCTACTGCTGTCTCCAAAACATCTTTCTCAGCTCTTTGCCACCTGAAAACCTGGCTCTGTAGCACTATCACTCAGAGTAGACTTTCACATACTGCACTGCTTCACGTCCATAAAGACATTTTGGATGATCTGGATATTCAGGGTCTCATGGCAGAGTTTATCAGCCAAACTCCAGAGTGCAAATCTACGTTTGGTGTACCGAAATCATTGTAAGGTAGAGACACGGTTTCTGGTCTCTGCGTCTTTTTCCTGCCGTCGTGCAGGCCCAGATGGTAGCCTATATTTAGCCCAGTATGATTGAGATTTATGTATGTCTATCAAGAAACAAATAGTCTGTAACGTTTTAGAATTTGTCACATACTTCGCAGTTTGTTGTTCTGAGTTCGCTGTGCAGTACGCACTGTCTGCTCAGCTGTACTTCATGGAGGGGAGAGACAGCCCCCCTCCCCGCCAGCACCCCCCCCACCCTGCCAGCACCCCCTGCTGAAAATGACTTCCGCGTGTCTGAAACAGACCCAGTTTTCAAAAGGCAATTCACAGAGGGAGAGAAGCCCAGATCTTCCTCCAGTCTGTTCCACTAAAACACATCTGTCCAGATGTGGTCATCTACAAGAGAATCAGCCCACTGGTTTCTATTCAACATGTGGATCAGTGATGCTGGGATGGAAACAGACTTTGTTTTACTTGTTGATCAGAGATCTGTGCACGGTGCACAGGAGGGATCTGATGAGCTGTCTGATCATTTGTAAAATGTTAAGAAGGGGATTTCTATATTTCATATATCCGGGGAAGTCCCTCACTGTGATTATGCGCCTGGATTACAAAGTGTGCAATAGACTTTTCTATAGATTTAAGAGGGAAGTGATAGGAGCCAGAAAACATGCTTTAATTCCTGATATGATTATGGCCTACAAGAAAGAAAACTAATGGTATTATAATGTTAAATCAAATGTTATCTGCAAAAAAAACAGGTTGTATTGTGGTGGACTCTGAACACATGCTTGATACTGACGATGATGATGTATTAATCCATTCATCTGAGGGATCAGTGAGAAATATACAGAGATAGAGGACATTGATGTTTTGTACATCATTGTATTAGAAAAATGTATTTAAGTAAATGTATTTTAACAGGTGGTGTAGTGTCAAACATTTTACAGGGTGTGTGTGTGTGTGTGTGTGTGTGTGTGTGTGTGTGTGTGTGTGTGTGTGTGTGTGTGTGTGTGTGTGTGTGTGTGTGTGTGTCCTCAGTGAAGTGTATCAGTCTCTGCAGTAGCTTCCAGCTGCAGCAGTCAGTTCAGTTTCTGTTCAGTCTGACTGAGGGAGGTTTTTGTACGACGCTTTTTCACTGTGTGAACACATACAGGCTGTTGATAACATGAAAACTCTGACAGTAGTAAACTGCTGCATCTTCAGTCTGGACTCCACTGATGGTCAGAGTGAAGTCAGAGTTTGATCCACTGCCTGTAAAACGATCTGGAATCCCTGATTGTCGAGTGCTAGTATAGTAAATGAGAAGTTTAGGAGTTTCTCCATCTCTCTGTTGGTACCAGGCTAAACTGTTAGAATTATAAATATTCTGACTGGTCCTACAGCTGATGGAGACGGAGCCTCCCAGAGCAGAGCTCACTGCTCCAGGCTGAGTCACTGTGACCTGGCCTCTGGACTCTGAGGATACAGAGACAAAAACATAAAGCAGCGTCACGGTTTAGTCGGCTTCATTTCAGAGGGACGGATGTTCATAGAGGAGAGGAGTTTGATTCTCTGGACTTTACCTGTGAAGCAGCAGCAGAGGAGAGTCCAGATGAGGACGGAGATCAAAGTCATGTTTTTGATGAGGAGGATTTCTGTGTCTTCTGTTGTGATGAAGGACAGCTGTCAGTCATCCAGTGTTCAACTCTCAGGACTATAAACTCTCCCAGAGCACTGGAGCATGGTGCTGCTGATCAGTGCTTGAAGTGGGGAAAAAAAGGTGCCGGTACTCTCTTGCATTGGCAGATCATCATGACATTTGAGATTTCTGTAGTGAAAAACAAAACTTGGAGATATTGCTGGTACAACAACAATTTATTGTCATCTATTAACAATATAAATGTATGGATTTATTTAAACAACTTTACATAACTTTAGTGCGTACGCTATTCAAAAAATCATGTTTTAAACATAGATGTGGCACAGTGAATCCTTATTAACTATCTATGGATGGCCTAAGCGACTAATTTACATATAGGCTAGTATCAATATTGTTTATTTTTTCCACAAATAAGCTGATTTATATTTGCTAATATGTTGGAGTCATGTTAAGAAAAAAAATTCATTCATTCATCAAAACTATTCATTTTAACAATAATTTGGTGCTCAAACAGATGCAAAACAGTCACTCTCAGTGTGTGTGTGTGTGTGTGTGTGTGCGTGTGTGACAGAGACAGGGGGAACAGCTTCAGTCCCCTCTCTGTCTGGGCAGCTAGTGACGGGATGCTGCTACATCATGTTTTGCAGCCCAGTTTGTTATCATTAAAAACAAGCCAGCTGTTCGTGGAGCAAAAATCCATCATTTGGTCCTTGGTCAGGCCGTCCGTGTGTTTCGTTACTCACGTTACTGTTGACGTCGGTGTAACGTTAAGGTTGGTAGCGGCAGACTCCTCATTAACGCCAGCTGTTCCGCTCACATCAACGCTAGCTTGAAGCTCATGAACCGTACTAGCTACCTCCTGATGTTTCTGGTTGGACTTGGACCTCTGTTGATGTGTCTGGCTCTGGCTCACGCATTCTTTTAGTACCTTTCTGAAGCCAGGCGGCTAACATAACGACTTATAAACTCGACACTTATTTTTAGTTTCTAGGTTTTCAACAGTGAAACACCGTTACGGTCAGGCTGACACTGACAGCGTTTTCAAACTAGCGTCCGTGGAAAAGCTAACTTCTGATAGGGTGGGCGGACTGCTTGCCTTTACGTGATTCGTCAAGATCTAAAATGTAAACACGTAGTGCCCTCTGGGTAGTGTAGTTTATGTAACGTTAGGGTCGTCTCTCTGACACTGACGCTTTCTCTGTCAGTGGTAGCGTACCGGCTGCATGCGAGAAGTAGCGGTACGCAAGAAAAAGTGCAGGTACGCTTAAGAGTAAAATGTAGAAGTGCCGGTACTGCGTACCGGTGCGTACCGGCCCACTTCGAGCACTGCTGCTGATGCAAAGTGGCTCTCTATGGAAATGCTCTGACTGACTCCAACAGGGACTTGGATTACTCTGATGATGCTGTTCATCAATGGATCAATCACTTCATCAGAGTATAGTAAATGTTAGATTTAGGGTCCCAGGGACCTGCTGGAACATTTACGAGAAGTATTTTATTCCCTATGTCATACAGCCATTGAACACAGAATGACTCCATCAGAGAACACTTGTTATTTTATAAGATTTGCTTTCTTGTATTATTTATAGAACTTATCTGCTGCTACCTGCCCATTTACACTATTGTATATTGTATTCTGTATATTCTGCATGTGTTTAATGGTGTGCTGTGTTATGTGTATTGTATTTACCTTTGCCGTATTTTGGGAGAAGCCAAAGACAAATTTCACCAGAGTTGGACAATAAAGTCAATCTAAGCTAATGTCTTCTGTCTTCTTTAAATTAATATATATAGTAACATTTAATATATACCTTTAAAATTACTTGAGGTTTACACTTAATTAGAAACCAGTATGAATGAAAAAAATGTATTCTGGAAATCTGCAGCACTGTGTTATTGTCAGTTTTCATGTAACAAGATTTTACTACCAGCCTCATTTTGGTGAGTTTGTTTGTGTCAAAGTCAGAGAGCCGTGTCTCTCTACAGTGAGAGGTTTTTGTACGGCGGCTCAATGACTTTGTATCACTGTGGTTGACTTTTGGTGGAGGAACCAGACTGAATGTTGGAAGTAAGTCAAACTTTTAAGAAACTATTATTTCAGGAGCTATTTTTTTTTCTTTACTTTCTGCGAACAACTGAACAGAGCAAATTACTCTGATGATGCTGATCATACAAAAACCTCTCACTGTAGAGAGACACGGCTCTCTGACTTTGACACAAACAAACTCACCAAAATGAGGGTGGTAGTAAAATCTTGTTACATGAAAACTGACAATAACACAGTGCTGCAGATTTCCAGAATACATTTTTTTCATTCATACTGGTTTCTAATTAAGTGTAAATTGTTTGTTTATATCAACTAATTTCAATTACAGAATTACGTAGATCAGTTTAGATTAATGTTGTTGTTCACCTCAGTGGAAACTTGTCTTTGCCTTTTCCCAGAGTACAGCAAACATTCATACAATGCACATAACACAGTACACCTTCAAAAACATGCAAAATAAAACATAAAACAGGTGGCAGCAAATAAGTTTAATAAAAAATGCAAGAGAGCAAATTTTAAAAAATATCAAGTGTTCTCTGATGGAGTCATTCTGTGTTCAATGGCTGTATGACATAGAGAATAAAATACTTCTTTTATATGTTCCAGCTGGTCCTGGGAAGCCTAAATCAAACATTTAAAAGATTTATCAAGAAGTCAAAGTGTTATTGAAAGATCCTAATCAATGCTCTGATGAAGTAATTGATCCATTGATGATCAGCATCATCAGAGTAATTTGCCCTGTCCTCTAAGCTGATTGGTGTCTCCTAGGTGATGTCCGTCCCACCCTGACGGTGCTGCCCCCCTCCAGTGAGGAGCTGCTGAAGGGGAAGGCCACGCTCATGTGCCTGGCCAACAAGGGCTTCCCCTCAGACTGGAGTCTGGCCTGGAAGGTTGACGGCAGCAGCAGCAGCAGCAGCAGCAGCAGCTGGGAGGAGAGCAGGAGCCCCGGGGTGCTGGAGAAGGACGGCCACTACAGCTGGAGCAGCACCCTGAGGCTCCCTGCAGACCAGTGGGGGAAGGTGGGCTCTGTGACCTGTGAGGCCACCCAGGGCTCCCAGACTCCGCTCTCAGAGACACTGAGGAGAGACCAGTGTTCCCAGTCCTGACCTGACTCACTGGGACTCTGCTACTGGTTTCACTCTGATACTGGTCTCAGTCTGCTCTCTCTCTCTCTCTCTCTCTCTCTCTCTCTCTCATATTCTTTTCCTCACTGTCTAATTACATGTTCAATTGAAAGAGTATGTTGCTTGTGTCAATTTTGATTATGTCAACACAATAAATAACTTCATCAAATCAGTTGTTTCCATGTCTGTTCTTAAAACAGAAGCAGATGTTGCATTTTAATAGTTCCATGTAAACCATTTAAAACACAATCTCATTAATGTGACCAAGTCATGATGAATTTAAATACATCCTTTATTCCAGATACCCAGAGCTTTTGTAATTGCAGAAACTACTTAATTAGAGTAATATTATATTATTTTTGTGCCATAGCTAATTATTGTCATAATATCTCAAAAGAATCAGATATAGTATGTATTAAATAAGCATGAACTCTCTTGTTGAATTGTTTTTAGACATGTCAATAGAGCAATGAATCTGCATAAACTACAAAGCCTCAGAAGATATAATTGCATTTGAATTATAAAATAGCATATCATCAGCATATTATATCATCAAAATATGAGTTTTGTGTGCCATCGGTAGAAAACTCTCATGCTGAAACCATTTTAGAAATGTCCAGAAAGTATAAAGAATCTTAGTAAACTATGTTTGAGAAGAATTCATTGCATTTCAGTTGTGAAGTAGGAAACTATCAGCATCTTTTATCTGAGTTTGTCTCATTAGGATTTTAATAATCTATGTGAAGATTTTGGAAAATAAATAATTGTAGTGTTTTACTCTGTACTGAATTGTGCTGTATCATAGTTGTCAAGATTATCTAATTAAGTACAACACACTCAGAATGTTTGAGTGATAAACTGCATAGTGTTATTGATATTTGAGTTTAATGGAATGCATCAAGTACACTTCATAACTTATAACAACATGAAATAAATTTAAGTTTTGTTAAAAGCTGAAATTTGTTGACAATATCAAGTTTCTGGCATTTTTGAAGCAACATAAACAGTACAAATTAAGCATGTATTAGCTATTTTTAACTAAATCTAAATTGATTTATTAGTTGATTTGATACTTAGACTATATTATTAAAAGAGTTGAAATTATACAGTGGTGATTCTGACTTTGAGCAAATTTATATTAACCTACAAACTGCACCATAATAGTCTTAAAACTATATTTAACAGAAATATGAAAAATGTTTTAATGGTGAAAGTGTTATTGTGGTCTAAGTTAAACATGTACAGTATGTTAATACAAATGTAGTGTTGTTGTTTCAGTGCAGCTGTTGAGTCAGATCAGTTCCTCTCCAGCTGAAGAGGTTTTTGTACGACGTTGTATCACTGTGTGAACGGGAAACTGTAACACTGCTGACAGTAATAATCTCCTGCATCTTCAGTCTGAACTCCACTGATGGTCAGAGTGAAGTCAGTTCCAGATCCACTTCCACTAAAACGGCCCGAAACTCCAGTCTGACGACTTGTAGCAAGATAAATCAGAAGTTTGGGAGATTCTCCAGGTTTCTGAAGGTACCAGTTTAGGCAAGTACCAGCAGTTGAACTGGCTTTACATGTGATAGAGACAGACTGTCCTGGAGCAACAGACTGAGATCCAGGAGACTGAGTCAGGATGATTTCTCCTGATGAACCTGGAAAACATGAAAAAGAGCAGAAGGTTTATTGAGACAAATCCATCTTGGAGAAAGATGATCAACATCCAAACAGAAGAGTCTCATTTCTTTAACATGGAGAAGAGATGGAAGAAGGTAAATGCTGCTTGTTCCAGTGTTTCTCCATCATAGCAGAACATCATTGAGGTGAACCTGGTTGCATCCTGAAGCAAAGATTTCAGAAGAGAGTCTCACCCTGAACAAGGAGCCCCAGGGTGGCCAGCAGTAGAATCAGTGACATCATCATCGTGCTGCCGGCGTGTCAGTGTCTCTGAAAGTCCTGGACAGTCACTGATCAACACTGGCCTCTTAACGGCTGGGAGCAGAGAGGCAGGACACATATGCAAACACACAGAGTCAGTGAACTGTAGCTGTCCTCAACATGTCCTGCTGTTTCCCCCTCAGTGCTGAGAGCATGGACCTACACATTTACATATTCACATGGAGAGGATATTGAAAAGTCTGGTAGTAAACTCATCCAGTGACTTGTTGACAGTTTTGTTCTGTTTTTCCAGTTTGGGAACATGGTCTTTTTTTGATAATGATCAGTGATATTAATATTAATGCAGGTTGGAGAAGTTTAGGTGTTTGTAATGTGAAGATTTCACCAAGTAAATCAGTGATGAGTCTTTCTAGAAGACTGAGGTCAGTGTTGTAGTTCTCAACAACGGTCTTGGTCTCCAGACCACTCTTTGAAGGTTTCGGTCTCGTCTAGGAATCAACTGCATTTCTACTCGGTCTTGTCTCAGATAAAAAGGACTCTGGGTTTTATTTTAAGACCAGTCAAGACCACAACTGCCTTTTGATTATTTTATCAAGACATGTCTCATGACACACTTATGGCAATTAAAGAAGTGATTGAAGAAACATTATTTCCTGTGGGTGTTTTTTATGGGAATGTGGCTGTCCATGTTGACTGAAAAGTTGAGAATAAAAGTTCATGTTTGACAATCAAAACCATTTCATCACAAGGTCAATTCAGTAGCTGTTCTGGAGCTTTGGACCCAATTACATGATCTTCCTCAGCAGACGGAGGTCACCCAGTTCTCATGCAATATTTAAACTTTTAAACCAACACGGACAAGAAGTCTCACACAAATGCTCAGAATTGTGAATTTCAAAATTTACATTTTAAAAACATCCACTGAGGAAGATCATGTGATATGATTGAAAGCTCAACAACAGCTACTGATTGAACGATGTGAAGAGATTGTTTAGCTGTTTCCAAAAGCAGGAATACTGTGTATTTGTTGGGTTTTTGAGGAGAAAATGTTATTCTGCATATACTTGCTAGCCTAGAAATCTAGACGCACCGTAGCAGCAACAAATTTAATTTGCAGCTAGGGTCAGTCTAGGAACTCTCCGTTGGCTTGCGAGCTGGAAAAACTAAATTCTTGTCTGGCCAGTGACATCGTGCTTTGAGTCGGTGGGCGGGGCTTATGGCTGCTGCTGCTGGCAAACAGCGGCCTTCTGGAAGACTTGGAATTCAGCTTTTCTTTGAGAAAAGAACAAAGAACGGCACTGAAGTCATTCTTAAAAAAGGAAGATGTGTTCGGAGTTTTGCCGACCGGATACGGCAAAAGTTGAATCTATCAACTAGCGTTGCTCTGGTTGGTTGTAGCGCTATCCGTTTATCCCGCCCCCCGGACTGAGCCCTGTCAATAGTGAGTTCCCAGACCCAACATCTGGATGTGGGTCTGGCTTGTCAGGCTGTATACTTGCAGTTGTAGGATTTCTTTATTATTATTTTTATTAGTTCCAAGTTTGCTTCTGTTGATTCTTTGGCATGAATCAGATGAGAACATGAGAGTATAATGTGATATGAATGGATGGAGTCATCTTGAGTCTGCTGTGTGATTCAGCTGTCTGTCTCTCTCTGCAGGTGATCGTTAGAGCAACTGGGAACAGCTGAGGATGTTCCAGTCTAAAGTCTAAAGACTAAAGTTAACCCTTTAAGTTGTTTTAATTTGTTAAAATAAATATATTTTGTAAAAACTTGATTGTGGTGTGTCTCCATTCTATTGTGGCCACTTGAAATAGGTTGTGTGTGTGTGTGTGTGTGTGTGTGTGTGTGTGTGTGTGTGTGTGTGTGTGTGTGTGTGTGTGTGTGTCCTCAGTGAAGTGTATCAGTCTCTGCAGTAGCTTCCAGCTGCAGCAGTCAGTTCAGTTTCTGTTCAGTCTGACTGAGGGAGGTTTTTGTACGACGCTTTTTCACTGTGTGAACACACTCTGACTGTTGATTTGATGCCAACTCTGACAGTAGTAAACTGCTGCGTCTTCAGTCTGGACTCCACTGATGGTCAGAGTGAAGTCAGAGTTTGATCCACTGCCTGTAAAACGATCTGGAATCCCTGATTGTCGAGTAGTAGCAGCGTAAATGAGAAGTTTAGGAGTTTCTCCATCTCTCTGTTGGTACCAGGCTAAATAGTGGTTTCCATTATAAACATGAACATTCTGACTGGTCCTACAGCTGATGGAGACGGAGCCTCCCAGAGCAGAGCTCACTGCTCCAGGCTGAGTCACTGTGACCTGGCCTCTGGACTCTGAGGATACAGAGACAAAAACATAAAGCAGCGTCACGGTTTAGTCGGCTTCATTTCAGAGGGACGGATGTTCATAGAGGAGAGGAGTTTGATTCTCTGGACTTTACCTGTGAAGCAGCAGCAGAGGAGAGTCCAGATGAGGACGGAGATCAAAGTCATGTTTTTGATGAGGAGGATTTCTGTGTCTTCTGTTGTGATGAAGGACAGCTGTCAGTCATCCAGTGTTCAACTCTCAGGACTATAAACTCTCCCAGAGCACTGGAGCATGGTGCTGCTGATGCAAAGTGACTCTCTATGGAAATGCTCTGACTGACTCCAACAGGGACTTGGATTACTCTGATGATGCTGTTCATCAATGGATCAATCACTTCATCAGAGTATAGTTAATGTTAGATTTAGGGTCCCAGGGACCTGCTGGAACATTTACAAGAAGTATTTTATTCTCTATGCCATACAGCCATTGAACACAGAATTACTCCATCAGGGAACATTTGTTATTTTATAAGATTTGCTTTCTTGTATTATTTATGGAACTTATCTGCTGCTACCTGCACATTTACACTATTGTATATTGTATTCTGTATGTTTTTAATGGTGTGCTGTGTTATGTGTATTGTATTTACCTTTGCCGTATTTTGGGAGAAGCCAAACACAAATTTCCACTGAGGTGGACAATAAAGTCAATCTAATCTAATGTCTTCTGTCTTATTTAATTAACGGAGTGTCTATTTGCACCCCCGGTATGAATACCCTCGGCCACACAGCTGACCTGTTCACACCCTGTGACGAAACAACAAAAAGACGTCGCTCGCGTGCACCGACATCATGGCCGACGTTCATTTTCCTTGACAGCAGAAACTGGCATATTAAGAAAGTTCTGTCTCTAAATTATATAACAAATTCATTTCTAGCGGAAAATGGATACTACAGTTGTGCTTTCTATCTTCAGTGAAAGCATACAACCGTTAGTTGGTTAGTTAATAGGATACCTATTTTGTGTATACATTGTTACCTAGCAACGAGGCCTGAAGACACCAAGTAGTAACCAGTTGTACCAGGTTCCATAAGAACTGCTAGGTGAGTGGTTAGAGCACTGAGTTATGGTCTGGGAGTCAGGGGTGTGATTCCCCAGTGAGGAGAGTTAGTTTTTTTTTTTGCAGTGTGGTAGGGGAAGACTCATGAATATTCATTATGGGACTCATCCCTGAATGGCTAGTACTCGTTGCCTGCTCTGGTTGGGTTGGTTAGGTTTACATAAGAGGAGAGGGATTGGTTATGGTTAGGGTCAGAATGTCAGGGCGAGCCAATCAGTGATGAGTTCCTGAATGAATATTCATGAGTCTTCCCCTACCACCCTGTCAAAAATAATATCGCAGCCAGGAAGTGTATGTATCAGCGTCTCAATGAAGTGTGCGAAATATTGGACACTGCAACGATAATATTCCAAAAAGGTGTAATACATGAGTCATATGGATAACTGTGTGTAACTATATGCCAAGATAAATGCACAGGGGTACAAATAGCATAAATTGATATTTGTACCAGACGGGGTAATTAATAGAACACATTGCTGTGTGCACCGGGGTACGAATAGCATTCATTTCTAATTGAAACAGGGGTGCAAATAGCCTCACCCTTTAATTAATTGCAAGAGAAGAAATTGCATATATTTAACATGAACCCAAAACATGCATTAAGGAAATCTGCAACACTGTGTTATTGTCAGTTTTCATGTAACAAGATGTTACTACCAGCCTCATTTTGGTGAGTTTGTTTGTGTCAAAGTCAGAGAGCCGTGTCTCTCTACAGTGAGAGGTTTTTGTACGGCGGCTCAATGACTTTGTATCACTGTGGTTGACTTTTGGTGGAGGAACCAGACTGAATGTTGGAAGTAAGTTTCTGCACAAATACTAAAAACTATCTTGTAAATATTGTAAAGTAATGTATTAAATTCTGTTTATAGTTGATAAGATATATATGTATTCGCGTTTTTATTTCTCCTCCTTTGAAAAACTGTTTTAAAAGATTCATTTTTAATTTTCCACATCAATGATAACTGTTTATAGCAAATGAAGATTCAAATATTCAAACAATTGAACAGAGCAAAGATAAAGATCGGTATTTGAAAATGTGCAACATCTCTTTACTGTGTCATGTATTGTTTCAAAGGTTGAAAACTATTTGAACAGTTTGGTAATGATGATGATTTTCTGGATTTGTTTCTAGTACACTAAATACTTTAAAGTAATGTATAGTTAGGTTGTTGATGATGTTGATTTGGAGAAGCAACATACTCTATGAATGAAACATGTACTTAGACAGTGAATGGGGAAAATGAGAGAGAGAGAGAGAGAGAGAGAGAGAGAGAGAGAGCAGACTGAGACCAGTATCAGAGTGAAACCAGCTGATTGTGTAGATGATTGTCTCTGTGCTGATTTACATGAGAGGCTTCTTAAAGGGAAGTGAAACAATGTGTGAGTGAGTGACTGGTGGAGCAGAAAAACCATCTGACAGAAACTCCTTAAAGGAGAAAACCAACTCTCACACAGTAAAGGTGTCCAAGTGTCTGCTGGTTGATTGACAGCTGTGTGGTCCCTGTCCTCTAAGCTGATTGGTGTCTCCTAGGTGATGTCCGTCCCACCCTGACGGTGCTGCCCCCCTCCAGTGAGGAGCTGCTGAAGGGGAAGGCCACGCTCATGTGCCTGGCCAACAAGGGCTTCCCCTCAGACTGGAGTCTGGCCTGGAAGGTGGACGGCAGCAGCAGCAGCAGCAGCAGCAGCAGCTGGGAGGAGAGCAGGAGCCCCGGGGTGCTGGAGAAGGACGGCCACTACAGCTGGAGCAGCACCCTGAGGCTCCCTGCAGACCAGTGGGGGAAGGTGGGCTCTGTGACCTGTGAGGCCACCCAGGGCTCCCAGACTCCGCTCTCAGAGACACTGAGGAGAGACCAGTGTTCCCAGTCCTGACCTGACTCACTGGGACTCTGCTACTGGTTTCACTCTGATACTGCTCTCAGTCTGCTCTCTGAAACTCTCTCTCTCTCTCTCTCTCTCTCTCTCTCTCTCTCTCTCTCTCTCTCTCTCTCTCTCTCTCATTCTTTTCCTCACTGTGTAATTACATGTTCAATTGAAAGAGTATGTTGCTTGTGTCAATTTTGATAATGTTGTCACAATAAAAAACTTCATCAAATCAGTTGTTTCCATGTCTGTTATTAAAAAAGAAGCAGATGTTGCATTTTAATAGTTCAATTTAAACCATTTAAAACACAATCTTATCAGATAATCATTAATGTGACCAAGTCATGATTAATTTAAATACATCCTTTACTCCAGATACCCAGAGCTTTTGTAATTGCAGAAACTACTTAATTAGAGTAATATTATATTATTTTTGTGCCATAGCTAATTAGTGTCATACTATCTCAAAAGAATCAGATATACTATGTATTAAATAAGCATGAACTCTCTTGTTGAATTGTTTTTAGACATGTCAATAGAGCAATGAATCTGCGTAAACTACAAAGCCTCAGAAGATATAATTGCATTTGAATTATAAAATAGTATATCATCAGCATATTATATCATCAAAATATGAGTTTTGTGTGCCATCGGTAGAACACTCTCACGTTGAAAGCTTTTTAGAAATGTCCAGAAAGTATAAAGAATCTTAGTAAACTACGTTTGAGAAGAATTCATTGCAATTCAGTTGTGAAGTAGGAAACTATCAGCATCTTGTATCTGAGTTTGTCTCATTAGGATTTTAATAATCTATGTGAAGATTTTGGAAAATAAATAATTATAGTGTTTTACTCTGTACTGAATTGTGCTGTATCATAGTTGTCAAGATTATCTAATTAACTACAACACACTCAGAATGTTTGAGTGATAAACTGCATAGTATCATTGATATTGAGTTCAATGAAATGCATCAAGTACACTTCATAATTTATAACAGCATGACATAAATAAATGTTTTGTTAAAAGCTGAAATTCGTTTTAGTTTTTCCTGCTTTGAGTTTGACAATATCAAGTTTCAGGCATTTTCAAACAACATAAAAAGTACAAATTAAGAATTTCTTAGCCAACTAAATTAATTCATCATTTGATTTGAAACTTAGACTATATTGGTAAAAGAGCTGAAATTATACAGTTGTGATTCTGACTTTGAGCAAATTTATATTAACCCATAAACTGCACAAAAATAGTCCTAAAACTATATTTAACAGAAATAAACAATATTGTGTTATGCTGAAAGTGTTATTGTTGTCTAACTTAAAAATGTATGTTAATCCATCATGTAGTGGTGTAGTTTATGTGCAGCCGTTGAGTCAGATCAGTTCCTCTCCAGCTGAGGAGGTTTTACTACAACGTTGTATCACTGTGTGAACGGGAAACTGTTACACTGCTGACAATAATAATCTCCTGCATCTTCAGTCTGAACTCCACTGATGGACAGAGTGAAGTCAGTTCCAGATCCACTTCCACTGAACAGGCCCGAAACTCCAGTCTGACGACTTGTAGCATGATAAATAAAAGGTTTGGGAGATTCTCCAGGTTTTTGAAGGTACCAGTCCCAGACTCCAACAGGAACTTGTTCATTATAATAGTATTTTATTTAGTGTGGAAATATGCAAAAGAAAGGTTAAGGCCAGAAATGTTTGACATTGACAAACATACCAAGACTCTTAAGGTGCTGCAGGTTTAAATGCATTTTGTTATTTTTCATGAAAATGTTTCAGTGCTTTGTAAAGACAATTCAGCCACTCAGCTGGGATGACAGGTGTCAGAAATGTACTTGGTTTAGAGAAGGATGTTAATACCATCCCGTCCCCATATACCACTGAGTCCTCACATACCACCATATCCTCACATACCACAACGTCCCCATATACCACTGAGTCCTCACATACCACCATATCCTCACATACCACAACATCCCCATATACCACTGAGTCCTCACATACCACCATATTCTCACATACCACAACGTCCCCATATACCACTGAGTCCTCACATACAGGGCCGCCTTAACCTAATGTTAGGCTCCGGGGCTGAGAGGTTTTGTAGGCCCCCCATCCCCTCGATTTACAGTCTCATTTTAAAAAAGTGTAATATCTAGGTAATCTATATCACAAAATGCATTAGTTTCTTTCGAGGCATACAACAGTGAGTTTTCCCTCTTTGAGCCAGACATCACCATAATATTGTTATTAACATATCACTGAGTCCACCTGAGCATAAACACAAGATACGTTATGTAACAACCACACACAGCAACTTATGGTGATGATAAAACCAAAATGTGTGAAAGTATGATTTCAAACGATATTATGAAAAACATCACCAACCATCACCTGTCTGCACAAACATTGAGAATAACTGATAACAGCATTAGCAAAGAACAGCAACAGATCAAAGTAGGAGCCTCAGCAAGCCCTGTGAACCAATCACATGCAGGAGCTGGATTTTATATTATTATTATTTTTTAAATGATTACTAATTCGCTGTGTGACATTATTTATATTTTTGTATATCAAATAATGAGGCAAATAGCAAAAAAGGGTTATGGATAGGTTCTAAAATATAGCCTACTAAAAATTAACCGTTATAGCTGATAGAGGTGAAAGTGAAAGTGCATTCCCACTGGCCTAGGGGGGGGTAAGGGGAGTGATGCAAGCACGGCAACGGTCTTTATAGCATTAAAATCAGAAAAGAAATAAGTATATACTAAATCTAATGTAGCCTATGTCATAATTTAAACAAGTCTCCCGAAGGTATCTCTCTCTCTCTCTCTCTCTCTCTCGCTGCCTGTGGCCATGTGTGTGTGTATGTGTGTATGTGTGTATGTGTGTGTGTGTGTGTGTGTGTGTGTGTGTGTGTGTGTGTGTGTGTGTGTGTGTGTGTGTGTGTGTGTGTGTGTGTGTCGGCGACCAGGCGCTTGTGGAGTTTAACGGTAAAAAGACAGTTAACCACACGTTCCCGTTAATCTTATGATGGACAAGGTTTGTGATATTTAAACAAACATCCGTCAACGGCGAAATAAAAGCCTCTTATTTACGAGATCGGTCTGACAGACCGGCAACTTACATCGGGGCGTCCCCGCATGACAGGCCGGCCAGCGAGCGAGTGATCCGTTCTCTTAATGCATCCATGGGGCCACCACCAGCTGAGCTTCTCAACTCCGAAAACTTTGAAGCAAATTGTCAATTCGGCAACGGTTTTCGGATGACTGCCTATATTCGAAATCTAAACAGTTCATTTCTCGCCTAAAACGTTGTCAGAAATGACTTTAATAATGAACAAGACGGAGAAAAAATTGTTAAAAATATCCCGCTGTTGCTCTCAAGCACAAACCAGTACAGAACGGTACAGAAGACATCACTCAGTCATAGAGGGACACACCCCAAAACTAACTGTAGACATGCTGATAGGTAAGCTCACGGGCCATAGGTGATGGGGCCACGTGGGTCACTCCTAATTTGGATCAATCAGCAGCCATGTAACCTGCGATTAGAGTGATTGACAGAAAACCTGACAAGTTAGAAAACTATATGACCTTTTCAGCTCATCATTAACGTGAATATGGGAGGCCCCTGAACTTGTGAGGCCCCTGGGCTTCAGCCCAGGTAAGCCCGTGCATTAAAGCGGCCTTGCTCACATACCACCATATCCTCACATACCACAACGTCCCCATATACCACTGAGTCCTCACATACCACCATATCCTCACATACCACAACGTCCCCATATACCACCATGTCCCTATATGCTACCAAGTCCTCACATCCCACACACAGGGACAGGGATACAAGGTTGGATAATCAGGGCTGCTCTGACATTTAAAGTGCCTGGTTTTGTTCAAGCTGCAGTCCCAGTTTGTGGAGATGCTGCTGAGCTTTGAGAGGGGCCTCCGTCAGATGGAGAGTCAAACACATTCACTGCTGTGGTCCATCAGCAGGAGGCTGGAGCCAATGACAGAGGCCATGGACCGCAACTCAGCCCCCTCTCACCACACTAAAACCTCCATATCTCTGAGCCGTTTAGCATCCAGCGGTGTTTCAGCAGTGACTCCATCCAGCAAACATCCAGGCAGTCGCTCCAAGAGTCTCCTCACCAGAGGTCAACGCAAACGTGGAGGTCAGACAGCAAACGCTGCTGAAAAGGAAGAACTCTGTTCAGTTCTTTTAGTTCTTTTGTTCCTGGATTTAAATTCAAATGGGCACGGTGGTGTATTTGTATTGATATCATTTGAAATAAATACATTTTTTAAAGTGTTCAAACTAACTGTGGTTAATTGTTCTTCTACAAGGTAGCTTGTATCAGTTGTTTCTTTCATGTCGTAAGGTTGGATTTTACAAACACAACTTTAAAATAAACAGTTTTTAACTAATAATTGCGTAGTAACTAATGTCTTACTTTCAGGGAGTGGGGGGGGTTGGGGATGTGCTGCATATATACTACATCCAAAAAGAAAGCATTAATTTGCACTTTCTTGTTGAGTGCCATGAATGACTAGAAATCTACCCATAATCCCTTACTGTGTTATGTGGGAATGAGAAACAACAATGTCAAATGTTAGACATCCAATATTAGAGGATATGTAATGTAGATGTATATTTTAAACTCGTTCTGCACAAAGCAAATAGATTAACTTACAGGTAAGAATGAAATTACTCTGAAATATATATTTAGGGTTGTTATACTAGAGAAAGGCCTCTGTCATGAAATCCACGTACTACCTTCAACAATAATCTGATATAATCTTGATAGAGTTTCATCAACCTGAAATCCAGTGTGAATTAGAGGTTTCATGAGAGTCTCTTCTGCTCCAGTAGTAGGATAGTGTTATTGGGTCTTAACAGTCTGAATCTCTTTAGTAACAATTCTGTTCCTGTGTTTGTTTGTTTGTTTGTTGCTAATGCTTTTCTCTTCATTCAATTAATATTCAAATGGGTGGTGAAGATATGGAACTGTTATGTTTAAGTATGTGTTTCAAAGAGTATTGATGAATACATATTGTGTGTGTGTGTGTGTGTGTGTGTGTGTGTGTGTGTGTGTGTGTGTGTGTGTGTGTGTGTGTGTGTGTGTGTGTGTGTGTGTGTGTCAGTCTCTGCAGTAGCTTCCAGCTGCAGCAGTCAGTTCAGTTTCTGTTCAGTCTGACTGAGGGAGGTTTTTGTACGACGCTTTTTCACTGTGTGAACACACGCTGACTGTTGATTTCATGAAGACTCTGACAGTAGTAAACTGCTGCATCTTCAGTCTGGACTCCACTGATGGTCAGAGTGAAGTCAGAGTTTGATCCACTGCCTGTAAAACGACCTGGAATCCCTGATTGTCGAGCCCTAGCATAGTAAATGAGAAGTTTAGGAGTTTCTCCATCTCTCTGTTGGTACCAGGCTAACCAGTGGTTTCCATCATTATAAACATTCTGACTGGTCCTACAGCTGATGGAGACGGAGCCTCCCAGAGCAGAGCTCACTGCTCCAGGCTGAGTCACTGTGTACTGGCCTCTGGACTCTGAGGATACAGAGACAAAAACATAAAGCAGCGTCACGGTTTAGTCGGCTTCATTTCAGAGGGACGGATGTTCATAGAGGAGAGGAGTTTGATTCTCTGGACTTTACCTGTGAAGCAGCAGCAGAGGAGAGTCCAGATGAGGACGGAGATCAAAGTCATGTTTTTGATGAGGAGGATTTCTGTGTCTTCTGTTGTGATGAAGGACAGCTGTCAGTCATCCAGTGTTCAACTCTCAGGACTATAAACTCTCCCAGAGCACTGGAGCATGGTGCTGCTGATGCAAAGTGGCTCTCTATGGAAATGCTCTGACTGACTCCAACAGGGACTTGGATTACTCTGATGATGCTGTTCATCAATGGATCAATCACTTCATCAGAGTATAGTAAATGTTAGATTTAGGGTCCCATGGACCTGCTGGAACATTTACCAGAAGTATTTTATTCCCTATGTCATACAGCCATTGAACACAGAATCACTCCATCACTTGTTATTTTATAAGATTTGCTTTTTATCTGCTGCTACCTGCCCATTTACTCTGTTGCATATTGTATTCTGTATATTCTGTATGTTTTTAATGGTGTGCTGTGTTATGTGTATTGTATTTACCTTTGCTGTATTTTGGGAGAAGTCAAACACAAAATTGCACTGAGGTGGACAATAAAGTCAATCTAATCTAATGTCTTCTGTCTTATTTAAATTAATTGCAAGAGAAGAAGTTACATCCATTCAACATATAGCCAAAACATGCATTAAGGAAATCTGCAGCACTGTGTTATTGTCAGTTTTCTTTTAATCTGACAAGATTTTACTACCAGCCTCATTTTGGTGAGTTTGTTTGTGTCAAAGTCAGAGAGCCGTGTCTCTCTACAGTGAGAGGTTTTTGTACGGCGGCTCAATGACTTTGTATCACTGTGGTGGACTTTTGGTGGAGGAACCAGACTGAATGTTGGAAGTAAGTCAAACTTTTTAAGATACTATTATTTCAGGAGATATTTTTCTTGCTTTAGTTTCTGCACTCTTAACTTTCCATATTTGTAAAATATTAATCCATAATTTTTACATGAATGTTTTGCTCTAAGAGACAAAGACTTGCTGTTGACATAGAAAAAGACAAAAGTTCATTGTAAAGAAAATGAAATATTGAGTCAGAGGATGAATCATTATTTCCAGCTTTAATGGTAAAGTTTCATCTTGAGGGCTTGTAGGTTTAGTTCAGTCTGACAAAGTCAGAGAGCCGTGTCTCTCTACAGTGAGAGGTTTTTGTACGGCGGCTCAATGACTTTGTATCACTGTGGTACACGTTCGGTGGAGGAACCAGACTGAATGTTGGAAGTAAGTTTCTGCACAAATACTAAAAACTATATTGTAAATATTGTAAAGTAATGTTTGAAATTCTGTTCATAGTCGATAAAATATATATGTATTCACGTTTTTATTTCTCCTCCTTTATGGTGGAGACTAACTCAGAGCAGCTTCACTAAACATGTCTTTACACATTTCTGTCAAACGGACATTTAAATGACTTAAAGTGTGGAAAAGATAAAACTGAAAAACTGTTCTACAAGATTCATTTTTAATTTTCCACATCAATGATAACTGTTTAAAGCAAATGAAGATTCAAATATTCAAATAACTGAACAGAGCAAAGATAAAGATCGGTATTTGAAAATGTGCAACATCTCTTTACTGTGTCATGTATTGTTTCAAAGGTTGAAAACTATTTGAACAGTTTGGTAATGATGATCGAAATCCACATGAAGAACATTTGATGTTGTCAGCTCATTTTCTGGATTTGTTTCTAGTACACTAAATACTTTAAAGTAATGTATAGTTAGGTTGTTGATGATGTTGATTTGGAGGTTTAAAGATTGGCCCAAAAGTTGACATTTTATTTCCAGTGTATAGTTTGATATATATCAGCTGATTGTGTAGATGATTGTCTCTGTGCTGATTTGCATGAGAGGCTTCTTAAAGGGAAGTGAAACAATGTGTGAGTGAGTGACTGGTGGAGCAGAAAAACCATCTGACAGAAACTCCTTAAAGGAGAAAACCAACTCTCACACAGTAAAGGTGTCCAAGTGTCTGCTGGTTGATTGACAGCTGTGTGGTCCCTGTCCTCTAAGCTGATTGGTGTCTCCTAGGTGATGTCCGTCCCACCCTGACGGTGCTGCCCCCCTCCAGCGAGGAGCTGCTGAAGGGGAAGGCCACGCTCATGTGCCTGGCCAACAAGGGCTTCCCCTCAGACTGGAGTCTGGCCTGGAAGGTGGACGGCAGCAGCAGCAGCAGCAGCAGCTGGGAGGAGAGCAGGAGCCCCGGGGTGCTGGAGAAGGACGGCCACTACAGCTGGAGCAGCACCCTGAGGCTCCCTGCAGACCAGTGGGGGAAGGTGGGCTCTGTGACCTGTGAGGCCACCCAGGGCTCCCAGACTCCGCTCTCAGAGACACTGAGGAGAGACCAGTGTTCCCAGTCCTGACCTGACTCACTGGGACTCTGCTACTGGTTTCACTCTGATACTGGTCTCAGTCTGCTCTCTCTCTCTCTCTCTCTCTCTCTCTCTCTCTCTCTCTGTTTATCTCTTTCCCTCACTCTGTCTAATTACATGTTTCATTGATAAAGTGTGCTGCATGTTGTCATTTTGATTATTTTAACACAATAAAGTACTTTTCATCAAATCAGTTGTTTCCATGTCTGTTATTGTAAAATAAACAGATATATCTGTCTTAATAGTTCAATAAATCTAGAAATGTTAAACTCAACTGAGTTTAATGTAAAACTGCCTGGAAATGTGTCGAGTAAGAAACTACGAGATAATATAATAACATGTTTAATATATTTTGAAAACACAAAACTAATCAGATAATCATGAATGTGACCCAGACAAGACAGAAGTAAATCTGTCTTTTATTCCAAATTCTTTAAAGCTTATGTGACTTCAGAAACTGCTTAAATGGAGTAATTTTAAATTTGTTTTAGTAGGAAAGCTGATTATTTCAATATTTTTAGTAAATTGAGATATACTATGTTTCTCATGAATGAAGTGTTTACTATGTTGAATTGTTTTGAGATGTGTCTATAGAGTATAATGAATCTGGGTAAACTGCAGCGCCTGAGAAGAAATAATTACACTTGAATTATAAAGTAGGATATCATCAGCATATTATATCATAAAGAATATTATCATCAGCTGTGTGATCTCAAAATATTACATTACATATGCATTTCACTATCAACACAAGTTCATTAAAAACATTTCATGTCTTAAGGTGTGAAAATAAACTGACTTGAATATAAATTAAATAAATGTAAAATTGTATTTGAATGTGAAAATTAACTTAAACACTAAAATGGAAATAAATGTTTGATTTCACAGCTAAACAATCTGGTGTTAGCTTTATTAACTGATCTATGATCAGATATTAAATACACTGTTAACTACATTTTTTTCAACAAGATTATTATTATAGCTTATTATAGTATGAGCAGCATTTCCTGACTTTATTCTGTTATATAGACTTCAGGGTCAGTCAAACTAAAGTGTTTCTGTAGGTTTCTGCAGCTGTTCATTCAGATCAGTTCCTCTCCAGCTGAGGAGGTTTTTGTACGACGTTGTATCACTGTGTGAACGGGTAGCTGTTATCCTGCTGACAATAATAATCTCCTGCATCTTCAGTCTGAACTCCACTGATGGTCAGAGTGAAGTCAGTTCCAGACTGAGTCCCACTGAAACGATCTGAAACTCCAGACTGACGGGATTGAGCATCATAAATCAAGAGTTTGGGAGATTCTCCAGGTTTCTGAAGGTACCAGTGCTCGAAGTGGGCCGGTACGCACCGGTACGCAGTACCGGCACTTCTACATTTTACTCTTAAGCGTACCTGCACTTTTTCTTGCGTACCGCTACTTCTCGCATGCAGCCGGTACGCTACCACTGACAGAGAAAGCGTCAGTGTCAGAGAGACGACCCTAACGTTACATAAACTACACTACCCAGAGGGCACTACGTGTTTACATTTTAGATCTTGACGAATCACGTAAAGGCAAGCAGTCCGCCCACCCTATCAGAAGTTAGCTTTTCCACGGACGCTAGTTTGAAAACGCTGTCAGTGTCAGCCTGACCGTAACAGGTGTTTCACTGCTGAAAACCTAGAAACTAAAAATAAGTGTCGAGTTTATAAGTCGTTATGTTAGCCGCCTGGCTTCAGAAAGGTACTAAAAGAATGCGTGAGCCAGAGCCAGACACATCAACAGAGGTCCAAGTCCAACCAGAAACATCAGGAGGTAGCTAGTACGGTTCATGAGCTTCAAGCTAGCGTTGATGTGAGCGGAACAGCTGGCGTTAATGAGGAGTCTGCCGCTACCAACCTTAACGTTACACCGACGTCAACAGTAACGTGAGTAACGAAACACACGGACGGCCTGACTGTTGGTCAAAGGACCAAATGATGGATTTTTGCTCCACGAACAGCTGGCTTGTTTTTAATGATAACAAACTGGGCTGCAAAACATGATGTAGCAGCATCCCGTCACTAGCTGCCCAGACAGAGAGGAGCTGAAGCTGTTCCCCCTGTCTCTGTCACACACGCACACACACACACACACACACACACACACACACACACACTGAGAGTGACTGTTTTGCATCTGTTTGAGCACCAAATTATTGTTAAAATGAATAGTTTTGATGAATGAATGAATTTTTTTTCTTAACATGACTCCAACATATTAGCAAATATAAATCAGCTTATTTGTGGAAAAAATAAACAATATTGATACTAGCCTATATGTAAATTAGTCGCTTAGGCCATCCATAGATAGTTAATAAGGATTCACTGTGCCACATGTATGTTTAAAACATGATTTTTTGAATAGCGTACGCACTAAAGTTATGTAAAGTTGTTTAAATAAATCCATACATTTATATTGTTAATAAATGACAATAAATTGTTGTTGTACCAGCAATATCTCCAAGTTTTGTTTTTCACTACAGAAATCTCAAATGTCATGATGATCTGCCAATGCAAGAGAGTACCGGCACCTTTTTTTTCCCACTTCAAGCACTGGAAGGTACCACTGCAAGTCATTGCTAACACCTGAACTGGCTTTACATCTGATAGAGACAGACTGTCCTGGAGCAACAGACTGAGATCCAGGAGACTGTCAGGATGATTTCTCCTGATGAACCTGGAAAACATGAAAAAGAGCAGAAGGGTTATTGAGACAAATCCATCTTGGAGAAAGATGATCAACATCCAAACAGAAGAGTCTCATTTCTTTAACATGGAGAAGAGATGGAAGAAGGTAAATGCTGCTTGTTCCAGTGTTTCTCCATCATAGCAGAACATCATTGAGGTGAACCTGGTTGCATCCTGAAGCAAAGTTTTCAGAAGAGAGTCTCACCCTGAACAAGGAGCCCCAGGGTGGCCAGCAGTAGAATCAGTGACATCATCATCGTGCTGCCGGCGTGTCAGTGGCTCTGAAAGTCCTGGACAGTCACTGATCAACACTGGCCTCTTAACGGCTGGGAGCAGAGAGGCAGGACACATATGCAAACACACAGAGTCAGTGAACTGTAGCTGTCCTCAACATGTCATGCTGTTTCCCCCTCAGTGCTGAGAGCATGGACCTACACATTTACATATTCACATGGAGAGGATGTTGAAAAGTCTGGTAGTAAACTCATCCAGTGACTTGTGGACAGTTGTGTTCTGTTTTTCCAGTTTGGTAATATGGTGTTTTAAAAAAACAAAAAGATTAGTTATATTAATATAAATGCAGGTTGGAAAAGTTTGGGTGTTTGTAATGTGAAGCATTAAGTAAATCAGTGACGAGTCTTTAGAGAAGACTGAGGTCAGTGTTCTCGGTCTGGAAACCAGTCTTTGAACGTGTCGATCTAGTCTCAGAATCAACTGCAGTTTTACTCAGTCTTGTCTCGACTCAGATAAAGAGACTCTGGATTTTATTTTAAGACCAGTCAAGACCACAACTGCATTTTGATTTTTTTTTTTATAAATTTCTCATGATACCCTCGTGGCAATTAAAGAGGTGATTGAAGAAAAATTGTTTCCTGTGTTTTTTTTATGTGAATGTGGATCTTTCAGATTAATTTGAGGAGCATTTTTTCATGTCATGCAGTGTGGGACTCGCACTGGTCTGGTCTTGGTCTTGTCTCGGTCTCGATACAATCTGGTCTTGGTGATGGTGATGGTTTGGGTTTAGGTGGTCTTGACTACAACACTGGCTGAGGCCGAGGATCAGAGACGACATGTTTGAGAAACTCCAACCAGAAGTTTTGGACATGTGGGCAGAGCCAGAAAACATGGAAGTCATCATCAGTTCCAGTCGACAGATTTATTTGTCTCAAGTCCATTTAGTTACAGCTGTGAGTTCTCTGAAGGTCTTCATGCTGCACTCTAACAAACTTACCGTCCGTGTTGACTGAAAAGTTGAGACTGAAAGTTCATGTTTGACAATCAAAACCATTTCACCACAAGGTCCATTCAGTAGCTGTTCTGGAGCTTTGGACCCAATTACATGATCTTCCTCAGCAGACTGAGTTCACGACGTTCTCATGGAATATTTTAACTTTTAAACTAACGTGGACAAGAAGTCTCACGATATGCTCAGAGGAATGGACATTTTAAAAATCTACATTATAAAAACATCTGCTGAGGAAGATCATGTGATTTGATTAAAAGCTCAACATGGATGGATGTTGTGAAGAGATTGTTTTGCTGTTTCCAAAGTCAAGAATCAACTCTTGTTCTCAGTGTATTTGTTTTTAAAGTTGTATGTAAGAGAAGAAGTGTTTTTGCATATACTTTATATAGCTGCAGTTAAAAGATGTCTTTATTATTATGTTTATTAGTTCAAGGTTCCCTCCTCCTTATTCTTTGGCATCAGTCATATAAGAACATGAGAGTATAATGTGATATGAATGGATCGAGTCATCTTGAGTCTGCTGTGTGATTCAGCTGTCTGTCTCTCTCTGCAGGTGATCGTTAGAGCAACTGGGAACAGCTGAGGATGTTCCAGTTGCAGGAGGTTCTTTAAGTCTGGATGCAGTGCAGCCCTCTCTCTGGCTGACTCTCCACTCTGCTGCAGCTTTGCTCCTCTCCCGTCTGCTGCACTTCTCTACTCTGCTCCTAGCAACCTTTACAACACCCACACACACATATTTACCACTCATGCACATCACACAATACTGACTTTACTAATATCTGCAGCTCATACATTAAAGTTAACCATTTAATATGGTTTGATTTGTTTAAATAAATACGTTTTGTAAAATAACTTGAATTAGGTTGTGTGTGTGTGTGTGTGTGTGTGTGTGTGTGTGTGTGTGTGTGTGTGTGTGTGTCCTCAGTGAAGTGTATCAGTCTCTGCAGTAGCTTCCAGCTGCAGCAGTCAGTTCAGTTTCTGTTCAGTCTGACTGAGGGAGGTTTTTGTACGACGCTTTTTCACTGTGTGAACACATACAGGCTGTTGAGGTAATGTTGACTCTGACAGTAGTAAACTGCTGCATCTTCAGTCTGGACTCCACTGATGGTCAGAGTGAAGTCAGAGTTTGATCCACTGCCTGTAAAACGAGTTGGAATCCCTGATTGTCGAGTGCTAGTATAGTAAATGAGAAGTTTAGGAGTTTCTCCATCTCTCTGTTGGTACCAGGCTAAAAGGTGGTAGTTGCTCCAAAATTGAACATCCTGACTGGTCCTACAGCTGATGGAGACGGAGCCTCCCAGAGCAGAGCTCACTGCTCCAGGCTGAGTCACTGTGACCTGGCCTCTGGACTCTGAGGATACAGAGACAAAAACATAAAGCAGCGTCACGGTTTAGTCGGCTTCATTTCAGAGGGACGGATGTTCATAGAGGAGAGGAGTTTGATTCTCTGGACTTTACCTGTGAAGCAGCAGCAGAGGAGAGTCCAGATGAGGACGGAGATCAAAGTCATGTTTTTGATGAGGAGGATTTCTGTGTCTTCTGTTGTGATGAAGGACAGCTGTCAGTCATCCAGTGTTCAACTCTCAGGACTATAAACTCTCCCAGAGCACTGGAGCATGGTGCTGCTGATGCAAAGTGGCTCTCTATGGAAATGCTCTGACTGACTCCAACAGGGACTTGGATTACTCTGATGATGCTGATCATCAATGGATCAATCACTTCATCAGATTATTGATTAGGAATGTTTTCACTGCTAATTTGAATGAGTCTTTGGTTTGACTTTGAAGCACAAAAGGTTTTCCAGAATATTTTGTAAATTCTCTTTAATTCACTAAAACACAAATCAACATCAATGTGGGACAAATTTAAACAAAATGATTAATTATCATTCATCATGATTTACTATAAACATGTGTTTATGATAATGTTTTGGCAGAATTTATTGGAAACATTTTCTTTAGAAAGAACTTGTTTCAATTAGTTTCACTGAAGGAGAAAATAATAGTTTGTAGATATTTAACAATTCACAATGAAAATGTGAAACATTTTTACAGATCATGTATCTTTTTAAACACTATAACCACTTATAACATGTCATGTGTAAACTAGGGATGTGTTTTGGTGAGTTTGTTTGTGTCAAAGTCTAAGATTTGCTCTCTTGCATTTTTTATTAAACTTATTTGCTGCCACCTGCCCATTTACACTATTTTATGTTTTATTTTGCATATGTTTTAAAGGTGTACTGTGTTTTGTGCATTGTATGAATGTTTGCTGTACTCTGGGAAAAGCCAAAGACAAATTTCCACTGAGGTGGACAACAACATTAATCTAAACTGATCTACGTAATTCTGTAATTGAAATTAGTTGATATAAACAACCAATTTACACTTAATTAGAAACCAGTATGAATGAAAAGCATGTATTCTGGAAATGTGCAGCACTGTGTTATTGTCAGTTTTCATGTAACAAGATTTTACTACCAGCCTCATTTTGGTGAGTTTGTTTGTGTCAAAGTCAGAGAGCCGTGTCTCTCTACAGTGAGAGGTTTTTGTACGGCGGCTCAATGACTTTGTATCACTGTGGTACACGTTCGGTGGAGGAACCAGACTGAATGTTGGAAGTAAGTTTCTGCACAAATACTAAAAACTATCTTGTAAATATTGTAAAGTAATGTTTTAAATTCTGTTTACAGTCGATAATATATATATGTATTGATGTTTTTATTTCTCCTCCTTTATGGTGGAGACTAACTCAGAGCAGCTTCACTAAACATTTCTTTACACATTTCTGTCAAACGGACATTTAAATGACTTGAAGTGTGGAAAAGATAAAACTGAAAAACTGTTCTACAAGATTCATTTTTAATTTTCCACATCAATGATAACTGTTTAAAGCAAATGAAGATTCAAATATTCAAACAATTGAACAGAGCAAAGATAAAGATCGGTATTTGAAAATGTGCAACATCTCTTTACTGTGTCATGTATTGTTTCAAAGGTTGAAAACTATTTGAACAGTTTGGTAATGATGATCGAAATCCACATGAAGAACATTTGATGTTGTCAGCTCATTTTCTGGATTTGTTTCTAGTACACTAAATACTTTAAAGTAATGTATAGTTAGGTTGTTAATGATGTTGATTTGGAGGTTTAAAGATTGGCCCAAAAGTTGACATTTTATTTCCAGTGTATAGTTTGATATATATCAGCTCATTGTGTAGATGATTGTCTCTGTGCTGATTTACATGAGAGGCTTCTTAAAGGGAAGTGAAACAATGTGTGAGTGAGTGACTGGTGGAGCAGAAAAACCATCTGACAGAAACTCCTTAAAGGAGAAAACCAACTCTCACACAGTAAAGGTGTCCAAGTGTCTGCTGGTTGATTGACAGCTGTGTGGTCCCTGTCCTCTAAGCGGATTGGTGTCTCCTAGGTGATGTCCGTCCCACCCTGACGGTGCTGCCCCCCTCCAGTGAGGAGCTGCTGAAGGGGAAGGCCACGCTCATGTGCCTGGCCAACAAGGGCTTCCCCTCAGACTGGAGTCTGGCCTGGAAGGTGGACGGCAGCAGCAGCAGCAGCAGCAGCAGCAGCTGGGAGGAGAGCAGGAGCCCCGGGGTGCTGGAGAAGGACGGCCACTACAGCTGGAGCAGCACCCTGAGGCTCCCTGCAGACCAGTGGGGGAAGGTGGGCTCTGTGACCTGTGAGGCCACCCAGGGCTCCCAGACTCCGCTCTCAGAGACACTGAGGAGAGACCAGTGTTCCCAGTCCTGACCTGACTCACTGGGACTCTGCTACTGGTTTCACTCTGATACTGGTCTCAGTCTGCTCTCTACAACTCTTTACCTTTCTATCTCGTTATTTCACTCACTGTCTAATTACATGTTTCATTGATAAAGTTTTTTTTATTATTTCTACACAATAAAGAACCTTTCATGAAATCAGATGTTTCCATGTCTGTTATTGTAAGAGAAACCAATGTTGATGTCTTAATAGTTCAATAAATATAAAAAGAGTTAACTCAACTTAATTGTAAGATTTTAAAATGTCTTGGATGTGTCTTGAGAAAGAAATTATGAGTTAATATAATGCCATTGTTAGTATATCTCAATTTTTAAAACAAAAAGTTATCAGATAATCATTAAAGTCACCCAGGAAATATTGAAGTAATTTCATCCTTTATTCTAGATTCGTTAAAGCTTTCGTGACTTCAGAAACTGCTTCATTAGAGAATTTGGGAAGGAAGTGTAACAAAGCTTATTATTTTAATATTTTAGGAACATCAGATATACTATGTATCTCATAAATTAAGTGTAAACTCTCATGTTGAATTGATTTTAGAAGTGTATAGAAAGTATAATGAATCTGAGTAAACTACAAAGCCTGAGAAGAAATAATTGCATGTGAATGATAAAGTAGGATACCATCAGCATATTATATCATCAACATATTAATATCAGAAATGCGATCCCAAAATATCACATTACTTGAGTTGCATGTAAGAGAAAATGTGTTTTTGCATTTACTTCAATTATATGCAGTTGTACAATTTCTTAATAATATTTCCAAGTTGGCTCCTCTTGAATGTTTCATACATATGTATACGTGGCTTAACTGACTCCAAATAATTAATTATTATAGTTTTAACTGACCCCACACAATGTGATACAAGGTACACTTCATGTTTTTGGCAACATTGGAACAAATGTCTTTTCATTACTTTGATTTCATGAACTTCAATGTATAAACATTTTGTCTTGTTTGTGTTGTTGTGTTTTATATATTGTAGACTGATATGGACCCGTGTGATCGCAGGTGATCGTCAGAGCAACTGGGAACAGCTGAGGATGTTCCAGTTGCAGGAGGTTCTTTAAGGCCCTGTCCACATGAACACACGTATTTTCAAAACCGCAGCTTTTTCTATGCGGTTAGGCAGTTCGTCCACACGCAAACACAGTATCAGCTCACTGAAATTCAATCTTTTTGAAATCTCCTGCCGGGGTAAAGACTTTTAGAAACTCCAGTTGCACTGGTGTCTTGAAGCCGCTGAAACTGGAGATTTTGGCTTGTGACATCAGAGTGCGCACTGTTGTCTCCTTTGTTTGACATCAGATTGTGTGCCGCTATCACCATTGTATACATGAGACGAATCTCTGCAATGGCGGATGTAGCTATGATATTGCTGCTAATAACTGTGCTAACAGGGCTTGTTACATATACAGAGGCATACATACAGTTCTCCCATTATATTGCAGAACAGAGCTGTCAAATGCAATAGTCTGCAGGTCACTGCTTATGACTACACTCCCAGGACACAGGAGTCGCTGGTTTTAGACCCCGGTCAGAACTTTACGGGAACTTCTGGCTTCTGATTGGCCAACATGGCTTAACGGTTAGGTTATATCGACACCTGTTGGTTTGGCATGCTCTTGACAGCACTTAATAGCGTGTTTTTACATTTTCATGACAATGTTTAACACCTTGCTTGTGTGGACGAGATTTCTTTTTTTAAATGAAGGAGAAAAAACTCAGTTCATGAGAATACCCCGTATACGTGTGGACTAGGCCTAAGTCTGGATCATACCGGTCAAGTGTCCCGTTTTGGCCGGGAAAGTCACGTATTTTACCCTTCTTTCCCGCCGTCCTCCCGTATTAGTATTTTCCCTTAAATCTCCCGTATTTTAACCTGCGTTATTAAAAAAAATAAAAAATACCCCGGGCCTGGGCAGAGTAAAAAAAAAAAAAACATTCCCAATCTGAGCTCTGTCACTAGCCTTGCGATAACTGCCACCTGCAGTAGCCTAATACAGGTACTGTAGGTGGCAGTTGTCACGGGGTTAGTGTGTGAGGTCAGATGATGAGTGAAAAAAAGAAAAAACATCAGAGACGGATGATGGACGCAACGACAGAGACGGAAGGCACTCCTGCCAAAAAACCAAAACCCTCATGTAAATACCGCGATCAATGGGACAGCGAATTGACTTTTCTGAAGAGGAGCAGGGTGGGGGACAGTCACGCGTCTTTTGCAAGTTCAGAAAGGGTGTTTAGCATGGTACGAAATATTGTTACAGAGAAGAGGATGACGTTAGACAACAGAACTGTTTGTGTTCTACTCTCATGTAAAATGAACCACTCTGGCCCAGCCCACACTCCTTCCAAAACAGTCTTAAAGAATGTAAAGTCTGCAACAAATGTGTACAATAACTCACTGAAAGAGTAAAGAAAAGTTATGTGAAATGAAAATAATGTGTGGAATGAAAATAAAATGTAAATGGAAAGACAAGCAATGTTAGAAATTGTAAATGTTTTCAGCATTCTGCATCAAGTGGTGATTTTAGCTTTCTTGTACACCTGTCTTAAAATGTAAGGGACTGGAGCTTGGTTGGGGTGGTGGGACTGCCGCGGTGGGCGCCGGAAAAGTTCCCTTATTTTCAAGTCCAAAACTTGACAAGTATGGTCTGGATGCAGTGCAGCCCTCTCTCTGGCTGACTCTCCACTCTGCTGCAGCTTTGCTCCTCTCCCGTCTGCTTTACTTTATTCTGCCCCTATCAACCTTTACAACAGATATTTCCAACCCATGAGCATCACACAATACTGACTTTACTGATATCTACAGCCTTTACTTCAATTACTTAAGTTAATATTTAAATTTGTTTTAATAATTAGATCTTGTAAAAACTGGATCATGGTGTGTGTCCCTTTTGTTGTGGCTACTTGAAGAAAGTCATAACTGTGTGTGTGTGTGTGTGTGTGTGTGTGTGTGTGTGTGTGTGTGTGTGTGTGTGTGTGTGTGTGTGTGTGAGACTGTGTGTGTGTGTGTGTGTGTGTGTGTGTGTGTGTGTGTGTGTGTGTGTGTGTGTGTGTGTGTGTGTGTGTGTGTGTGTGTCCTCAGTGAAGTGTATCAGTCTCTGCAGTAGCTTCCAGCTGCAGCAGTCAGTTCAGTTTCTGTTCAGTCTGACTGAGGGAGGTTTTTGTACGACGCTTTTTCACTGTGTGAACACATACGGAAAGTGATAACTCTGACAGTAGTAAACTGCTGCATCTTCAGTCTGGACTCCACTGATGGTCAGAGTGAAGTCAGAGTTTGATCCACTGCCTGTAAAACGATCTGGAATCCCTGATTGTCGAGTGCTAGTATAGTAAATGAGAAGTTTAGGAGTTTCTCCATCTCTCTGTTGGTACCAGGCTAAACAGTGGTTTCCATCATAAAAAACATCCTGACTGGTCCTACAGCTGATGGAGACGGAGCCTCCCAGAGCAGAGCTCACTGCTCCAGGCTGAGTCACTGTGACCTGGCCTCTGGACTCTGAGGATACAGAGACAAAAACATAAAGCAGCGTCACGGTTTAGTCGGCTTCATTTCAGAGGGACGGATGTTCATAGAGGAGAGGAGTTTGATTCTCTGGACTTTACCTGTGAAGCAGCAGCAGAGGAGAGTCCAGATGAGGACGGAGATCAAAGTCATGTTTTTGATGAGGAGGATTTCTGTGTCTTCTGTTGTGATGAAGGACAGCTGTCAGTCATCCAGTGTTCAACTCTCAGGACTATAAACTCTCCCAGAGCACTGGAGCATGGTGCTGCTGATGCAAAGTGGCTCTCTATGGAAATGCTCTGACTGACTCCAACAGGGACTTGGATTACTCTGATGATGCTGTTCATCAATGGATCAATCACTTCATCAGAGCATTGATCAGGAAAGTTTTCTGCTCATTTGAATGAGTCTTTGGTTTGAGTTTGAAGCACAAAAAGTCTTCCAGAATATTTTGTGAATTCTCTCTAATTCACTAAAACACAAATCAACATCACTGAGACAAATTTAAACAGAACTATTATGTATCATTCATCATAATCTACAATAAACATGTGTTTATGATAATGTTTTGGCAGAATATTTTGGAAAGTTTTTCTTTAGAAAGAACTTGTTTCAATTAGTTTCACTGAAGGAGAAAATATCAGTTTGTAGATATTTAACAACTCACAATGTAAATGTGAAACATGTTTACAGATCATGTATCTTTTTAAACTCTGTAACCAGTTCTAACATATAATGTGTAAACTGGGAATGTGTTTTGGTGAGTTTGTTTGTGACAAAGTCAGAGAGCCGTGTCTCTCTACAGTGAGAGGTTTTTGTACGGCGGCTCAATGACTTTGTATCACTGTGGTGGACTTTTGGTGGAGGAACCAGACTGAATGTTAACTGTAAGTACATTTGACTCCTTTAATCACTCAAATATTATGTTTGTTCCATTTGAACTTCATAATCATAAAGCCTACTATGTTTTGTCAGATTTTTTTATTTTATATATTTGCATCAATTCCTGAAGGCTTCAGCGTCGTTAACTCGACAAAAAACTCTTCAATAAATAATCTTGTTGCACTAAAACTTTCTAAAGTCTCATCAGTTCGTTGTAGAAAACTACTCAGCATTACTCTGTGTGAAGAAAATATTTGTGAAAGTTAAAGTTTTTATATTCTGGCTCAAGATCTCTGCTGATAATCTTTGGTTCAGTGTTTGATGTGAATAAATATTACTCCATCTTTCTCCCAGAATTATGATTTTGAAGCTATTGGACATATTTTTGTGAGAATTTTATGAGTTTGAAAAAGTAATTCAGTAGTTAACAATATTTATTTGGATGTTGTCAGTAATGAAGCCTGACTGTTCAGTGATGATTCCTGCTTACATGAACAGAACAAAGAAATATCATTCATGAGGTTTTTGTTTGAGAAAAGAAATGTGTAAGAAAGTTAAAACAGTAAAAGCCTCACAATCTCCATCTTCTGTGTATTATTTTAACTATTAAACTCTGAAGGTTTAGTAAAATAGAGCCAGTTTTATCTTTTTATCTTTAGTACTGAAACCTGTCTGTTGTCACGGTTCAGCAGTGATGCCTGTCTGTTGCCGTGGTTACTGAGCTCAGAGAGGGAAGTGAAACATTTTAAGAACAGTTTGATCCAATCTGAGGAAGACCAGCAGAACTAGTAGCCTCCTCTGCTGCAGCCAACAGGCTAGAGGTTAGTTGACCTCATATAAACTTTATTAATCTCTCTCTCTCTGCAGTGGGTCGAGCCGCCCCCACCCTGACGGTGCTGCCCCCCTCCAGTGAGGAGCTGCTGAAGGGGAAGGCCACGCTCATGTGCCTGGCCAACAAGGGCTTCCCCTCAGACTGGAGTCTGGCCTGGAAGGTGGACGGCAGCAGCAGCAGCAGCAGCAGCAGCAGCAGCTGGGAGGAGAGCAGGAGCCCCGGGGTGCTGGAGAAGGACGGCCACTACAGCTGGAGCAGCACCCTGAGGCTCCCTGCAGACCAGTGGGGGAAGGTGGGCTCTGTGACCTGTGAGGCCACCCAGGGCTCCCAGACTCCGCTCTCAGAGACACTGAGGAGAGACCAGTGTTCCCAGTCCTGACCTGACTCACTGGGACTCTGCTACTGGTTTCACTCTGATACTGGTCTCAGTCTGCTCTCTCTCTCTCTCTCTCTCTCTCTCTCTCTCTCTCTCTCTCTCTCTCTCTCTCTCTCTCTCTCTCTCTCTCTCTCTCTCTCTCTCTCTCTCTCTCTCTCACTCTTTTTTCTGGCATCAGACCAATATAACAGTATTCAGCTTGAAATAGCTATGTTTTGTTTGTTGCAATAATCCTTATGCTGTTAATGCTGTAAGACAATAAAACATGATTCATATAAAAAAAGTCTGCATTTTTATTTAACAACAGTTTCCTTCTCCTCTATGTTTAGATATAGAAGTTCATAAAAATAAATCTTCATGTCAGGTTCACAAGTAGGTCCATATCAAGAGATATATATCTGTATATAAAGATGTATAAATATACATACATACATACAAAATAAAACACATCTGTCATTTTAAGGATTTGTGTGCAAGCGGTCATGCCAGTGTTTCCTGAGTTTAGATGACATAACCCATGTCTCAGTAAGATTTATGGTGATGGTTTCATTAATAAACTCCAGGATTACATCATAACTCTTTGAGGCTGACCTGACCGTTTCTCTGTTTAACATTATTATCTGAATTCAGGTATGAACATGGTGTGAATGGGTGGATGAAAGGGGGACATTTTTTATGACATAATTAAAAAATGTAGTCTAAGTTACTCAATACAGTTGTTAGAATTTGAAATGAATTGTAGAGCATCGTCAGCATACAGTTACAGCATGATTCTGAACTGAGATTTATGAACCAAAGATTTAATGTCAGTGTTGCAGGATTTTTGAAGAACACCAGAAAAACACCAACAGTGTTTTATTATTGAATTATTCATGTGCTGCTTTACAATGTTGTTATTACACAGGTTAGTCTTTTTGAAATCTGACATTTTTGTAGTATGTTATTAAATTGTAAAAAATCCTATCTGCTTATATTTTAAGTATTCTAACAAAGTTCAACCCTTTTATTTAAAGTAATGCATGTATATGTTCACCTGAGATAAATCAGGATTCCTATTTCATAAATCTTTAATTTGTATCAAGACAATATGTAAAATCCTGTCAATATATCTGCAAACCTTTAAATGCAAATGGTTTCAGAGTTTGAAATGAATATCTCAATAATAATACAAAATGTATGAAAATAACAAAAGTCTACATGAAGGTGTACTGAATGTACATACAATACTAAACCTTAAATCAAATGTATATAATTTAATATGAATCTGATGATATGTCTTACTGTAATACATTATTTTCACAACTCTTGGTGTGTTTAAATAAGATATAACTTTTAACCCTTTAATTAGTTTAATTCTAATTATTATAGTTATGTTTTGATTTAGAATGATTTCATTCAATTTCAAATTTCAGATAATTGTTGAAATACTCAATTGTTGTAAAAACAATAATTTGTCAAAAGACTGAGAGAAGATATGTCATTATCTGAATAACTGAATTAAGTCAATATTTCACCACCAGTATTACCCTGTCTCATTAATAGATAATTAATCTAATTTACTCAACGCTCATTGGTCCTGACTTTGAGGGCATTGTTTCTAAACCTGCCAGAACAAACATATCAATGAAATTACTTACTTTTGGAAATTCTATATGTGCATGATTGTGTTACACTTTTCTGGTTCTTGTATTTGTTATACTGTATTAATATGTATGTCTAGTGTTGTTGTTTCAGTGCAGCTGTTGAGTCAGATCAGTTCCTCTCCAGCTGAGGAGGTTTTTGTACGACGTTGTATCACTGTGTGACTGGGTAGCTTTGATATTGCTGACAGTAGTAAACTGCTGCATCTTCAGTCTGGACTCCACTGATGGTCAGAGTGAAGTCAGAGTTTGATCCGCTTCCACTGAAACGATCTGAAACTCCAGACTGAAGGGTTGAAGTTGAATAAATCAGGAGTTTAGGAGCTTCTCCAGGTTTCTGAAGGTACCAGCTGAGTACACTAGTACTAACAGTTGAACTGGCTTTACATCTGATAGAGACAGACTGTCCTGGAGCAACAGACTGAGATCCAGGAGACTGAGTCAGGATGATTTCTCCTGATGAACCTGAAAAACATGAAAAAGAGCAGAAGGGTTATTGAGACAAATCCATCTTGGAGAAAGATGATCAACATCCAAACAGAAGAGTCTCATTTCTTTAACATGGAGAAGAGATGGAAGAAGGTAAATGCTGCTTGTTCCAGTGTTTCTCCATCATAGCAGAACATCATTGAGGTGAACCTGGTTGCATCCTGAAGCAAAGTTTTCAGAAGAGAGTCTCACCCTGAACAAGGAGCCCCAGGGTGGCCAGCAGTAGAATCAGTGACATCATCATCGTGCTGCCGGCGTGTCAGTGGCTCTGAAAGTCCTGGACAGTCACTGATCAACACTGGCCTCTTAACGGCTGGGAGCAGAGAGGCAGGACACATATGCAAACACACAGAGTCAGTGAACTGTAGCTGTCCTCAACATGTCATGCTGTTTCCCCCTCAGTGCTGAGAGCATGGACCTACACATTTACATATTCACATGGAGAGGATGTTGAAAAGTCTGGTAGTAAACTCATCCAGTGACTTGTGGACAGTTTTGTTCTGTTTTTCCAGTTTGGTAATATGGTGTTTTAAAAAAAAAAAAGATTAGTTATATTAATATAAATGCAGGTTGGAAAAGTTTGGGTGTTTGTAATGTGAATTATTAAGTAAATCAGTGACGAGTCTTTAGAGAAGACTGAGGTCAGTGTTCTCGGTCTGGAAACCAGTCTTTGAACGTGTCGATCTAGTCTCAGAATCAACTGCAGTTTTACTCAGTCTTGTCTCGTCTCAGATAAAGAGACTCTGGATTTTATTTTAAGACCAGTCAAGACCACAACTGCATTTTGATTTTTTTTTTTTATAAATTTCTCATGATACCCTCGTGGCAATTAAAGAGGTGATTGAAGAAAAAATTGTTTCCTGTGGTTTTTTTATGTGAATGTGGATCTTTCAGATTAATTTGAGGAGCATTTTCCACATTTTTTCATGTCATGCAGTGTGGGACTCGCACTGGTCTGGTCTAGTTCTTGTCTCGGTCTCGATACAATCTGGTCTTGGTGATGACGTGGTTTAGGTTTAGGTGGTCTTGACTACAACACTGGCTGAGGCCGAGGATCAGAGACGACATGCTTGAGAAACTCCAACCAGAAGTTTTGGACATGTGGGCAGAGCCAGAAAACATGGAAGTCATCAGAAGTTCCAGTCGACAGATTTATTTGTCTCAAGTCCATTTAGTTACAGCTGTGAGTTCTCTGAAGGTCTTCATGCTGGACTCTAACAAACTTACCGTCCGTGTTGACTGAATCAAAACCATTTCACCACAAGGTCCATTCAGTAGCTGTTCTGGAGCTTTGGACCCAATTACATGATCTTCCTCAGCAGACTGAGTTCACTCAGTTCTCATGGAATATTTTAACTTCTAAGCCAACGTGGACAAGAAGTCTCACGATATGCTCAGAGGAATGGACATTTTAAAAATCTACATTATAAAAACATCTGCTGAGGAAGATCATGTGATTTGATTAAAAGCTCAACATGGATGGATGTTGTGAAGAAATGGTTTTGCTGTTTCCAAAGTCAAGAATCAACTCTTGTTCTCAGTGTATTTGTTTTTAAAGTTGTATGTAAGAGAAGAAGTGTTTTTGCATATACTTTATATAGCTGCAGTTAAAAGATGTCTTTATTATTATGTTTATTAGTTCGAGGTTCCCTCCTCCTTATTCTTTGGCATCAGTCATATAAGAACATGAGAGTATAATGTGATATGAATGGATGGAGTCATCTTGAGTCTGCTGTGTGATTCAGCTGTCTGTCTCTCTCTGCAGGTGATCGTTAGAGCAACTGGGAACAGCTGAGGATGTTCCAGTTGCAGGAGGTTCTTTAAGTCTGGATGCAGTGCAGCCCTCTCTCTGGCTGACTCTCCACTCTGCTGCAGCTTTGCTCCTCTCCCGTCTGCTGCACTTCTCTACTCTGCTCCTAGCAACCTTTTTCAACAGCCACACACACATATTTACCACTCATGCACATCACACAATACTGACTTTACTAACATCTGCAGCTCATACATTAGTTAAAGTTAACCCTTTAATATGGTCTGATTTGTTTAAATAAATATGTTTTGTAAAATCACTTGAATTAGGTTGTGTGTGTGTGTGTGTGTGTGTGTGTGTGTGTGTGTGTGTGTGTGTGTGTGTGTGTGTGTGTGTGTGTGTGTGTGTGTGTGTCCTCAGTGAAGTGTATCAGTCTCTGCAGTAGCTTCCAGCTGCAGCAGTCAGTTCCGTTTCTGTTCAGTCTGACTGAGGGAGGTTTTTGTACGACACTTTTTCACTGTGTGCACAACCACTGACTGTTGATGTTATGCCAACTCTGACAGTAGTAAACTGCTGCATCTTCAGTCTGGACTCCACTGATGGTCAGAGTGAAGTCAGAGTTTGATCCACTGCCTGTAAAACGACCTGGAATCCCTGATTGTCGAGTGCTAGCGTAGTAAATGAGAAGTTTAGGAGTTTCTCCATCTCTCTGTTGGTACCAGGCTAAACTGTGGGAGGCGCCATTAACATAAACACTCTGACTGGTCCTACAGCTGATGGAGACGGAGCCTCCCAGAGCAGAGCTCACTGCTCCAGGCTGAGTCACTGTGACCTGGCCTCTGGACTCTGAGGATACAGAGACAAAAACATAAAGCAGCGTCACGGTTTAGTCGGCTTCATTTCAGAGGGACGGATGTTCATAGAGGAGAGGAGTTTGATTCTCTGGACTTTACCTGTGAAGCAGCAGCAGAGGAGAGTCCAGATGAGGATGGAGATCAAAGTCATGTTTTTGATGAGGAGGATTTCTTTGTCTTCTGTTGTGATGAAGGACAGCTGTCAGTCATCCAGTGTTCAACTCTCAGGACTATAAACTCTCCCAGAGCACTGGAGCATGGTGCTGCTGATGCAAAGTGGCTCTCTATGGAAATGCTCTGACTGACTCCAACAGGAACAGGGTGTTTCCTCTTCAGTGCTGAGAACACTGACTTTATAAATGATTCATGATATAATGTATAAAGAAATTGAGAAATTGGATTGGTTTACATTGGCAATTTAAACTAAAACCTATTAAACTGCACAGTCTTCATCACACAGCCGATGTGCATCTGTGTTCTCATTTGAGATCCATACACACAGTTACTGGTGTGAAATGTAGAAATTAAAATGTAAAACGACAGATTCTACCAACAAGGATCTGTACACTTGTTTAAAAAACTTCATCAAATCAGTTGTTTCCATGTCTGTTATTAAAAAGAAGAAAATGTTGCATTTTAATAGTTCCATTTAAACCAGAAAGATTATTTTAATTACTAGGAAATGTCTTGAGAAGTAAACAATTAGTCAATATAATGCCATTATTACAGTTTTTCTCCATTGGTTTGGCTCATTTCTTGAAACAGAAATTACATTCTCCAAACTCTAAGATCATTTGGCAAAACAGTCTTACAGTTCAGCACAACACTATAGCTCACTTGCAAAAGCTCATATCTCTCCAAAACTGTCCACTCATGCTTCAAAACCAAATGCCTTTCCCATATAAAGAGTCAGTGCCACGAAAATGGCAAAGATCCTTCTCAATTGCTTTGGCTCATGTCTTGAAACAGGCCGGACGTTCTCAACACTCTTGGTGCTTTTGCCAAAATAACCTGGATGGTTCAGCACAACACCATGGTTCACCTGCAAAAGCTCATATCTCCCAAAACAGTTCACTCATGTGTCAAAATTAAATTTCTTTCTCATTAAAGTAGTCAGTGCCCCCAAAATGCTTCGTCCCTTTGGCGTTGTGTCACTATGGCAGAGGACCATTGAAATATCCGTCATGTCCACCTTTCAGTCTCAGCCCAGTCCTTCATTGACAGTGGTTACTGGGCTGTTTTCTTTTGTCTAGCTAACAGAATACAATTGTGTATAAAACTGAAAAAAAAAAATGTAGGGTAAGAGTAGCCTCATACTGCCAAGGAAATTGTAAGGATTTTTATTCACACACATAAAGGAACTTCCATACATCAGAGTAAAAAGAAAAAATGTACACAGCATAATATACTGTAATATAAACATTGTCGTCCAATCCTAGACATAGAATTCAAAGGACAACACTCCATTCATAATGTATGTATTCCTTACAGAATGAGTTACCAATGTAACTGTATTGTTGTTTTACTATTCTAATGCATCACTGCACAGTGACTGGAATACTACTGTAAACTGTATCATCAATACTGTAGAAAATAAACTATTCCATAGTTTATTTTCTATGGAATAGTTTATTTTCTCTAATCTCTAAACTATCTCTAAACTACTATTAAACTATTCTCTAAACTATTCCATAGTTTATTTTCTCCAATATTTTTCTTGTCATTTTTACTATCATAACATCCCATTGAGGTAAGATATTACTGTAGGCCTATCGTGCACACACGCACGCACACACACACACACACACACACACACACACACACACACACACACACAAACGCACACGCACACACACACACACACACACACACACACACACACACACACACACACACACACACACACACACACACACACACACACACACACACTAAATGAATAGGTACTATATGTCTTGCTCTATGCACAGTGTCCTGTCCAACATATAACTCCATCATTGACTGACTACATAGCTGTTTTCCCTGTGAAAGGTTTGGAGGATGGAGGAGACTGTAGAGCGACGCACATTAGGCTGCACTCGGCGACCTGCCTCCACCTTTGTGAGGCCATGGTTGATGACGTGGTCTATAATTGTGGCCCGGATTTCATCCGGGACGTCATGGTGTCTTCGTGCTCCTCGGCCTCTTCCCCCTATTCCACCACCACGCACCCTTTCTCCTCTTCCTCTTCCTCTTCCTCTTCCTCGAGCAGGCAGTTGCCCTTGTTCATATACTTGGCCAGGTGCCTCCATGTTCAGAAATTGTACTGGTCCTGCATGGTCAAACTCTCTATATATACATGTTTGGCAGCATTCAGAATCATGGACAGCACCTGTCAGGTAACTAAACTGTTTGATTGGTCATCTGAGATGTGTGAAACTACTCCTTCATTAGTCAAGTTCTAGTTTCACCTGACTGTCAATTGCTGTAATAAATTTATCAAATGTTCCAAGAGATTCATATATGGTATTCATGGTATTATGTTCTTGACTAATTTTGACAATTGAACAGACTGTTGTGCATGTGATGACTTATACAATGAAATGACGCTGACACGTTTTGGAGACAACAATCAGTTTAGATCAACAAGATCTATTCACTTGGAAATTGTGCTAAATGTAGGCTACCTGTACTTCATCATTTGCAAAGATGTACTGAGACATTGAGACATGTACTAAGACATTTGCAATTTGATGAAATGAATGAGAAATTCAATTCTGTTGTGAACATTTGCCAAGTGGTTTGGAGGTTTGTCCATGTTGTTTTGAGAATGTCATTTCTGTTTCAAGAAATGAGCCAAACCGTTGGAGAAAAACTGTAATATACCTGGCAACAAAATGTAATCAGATCATCATTAATGTGACCCAGACATGATGCATTTAAATAGGAACTTTTTTGGCATTTATGTTTCTAGTAAAACTTTGTTCATCACAATGTGAAAAGAGTCTTAAGACTCCACCACTGTTTGTTTCATTAGCGATATAAGCTGACACACGTTCTTCTCATCATATTCTGTTCAAAGTTCCCAAAACAAACACTGTCTTCGGTCTGTCGTCATTACAGTCTGCAGCAGCCAAAGACTGGAACTATCTGCAAAACCACTAAAGCTGAAACATGTTATCTTCATGTCAGCTTTGAAGAACTCTGTTATGGACATTCTCGCTGATACATGCAGCTGTTTTCTGGACCACAAACATTCCCTTACCATCATCTGTCTGCTGTTTACTGTTGCATATTGTAGTTGTCTTGCGGCTGCTGTTTTGCTTTGCATGTTGAATTAGTGCTTGTGTTTGTTGCTCTTGTTCTATGGTCGTTAGACACGATGCTTGTCTAGACTAGACTGTATGTCAGTTATGTTATGCTTGCTGTGGTTGAATGTAAGTAGTGGAGCTGTTGGAAATGTTTGGATGTTTGCTGTCATCTTTTTAACTGACAATTTGACAATGAAATTGACATTTAATAATAATAATAAATAATAATAATAATAATAATAATAATAAATTTTATTTGTAGAGCACTTTTCATAAGAAAATCTCAAAGTGCTACAGAAACCACATCAAAACACATGGATAAATAGAAAACAGAAAACATATGCAATCAAGAAAATACATACAGAAAAAAAAAATGCATTTGTCTTTCAGCCCTTACACCCTCCCTTAAGAGGCTTTGCCTTTTGCAAAGCTGCCATTGTAACTGTATATGTGTTTTAAATGACTTGACTGGATAAATACAGGATGATTTTTGTGATTGTTGCGGGCAAAAATCCTTGATTATGCGGCACGTTTTCTTAAAAAATGCGATGGAATATGCGGGATATTTATGCAATTTTATGCGATGAAAATGCGGGAACTTGCAAAAATTGCGGGAACTTGCAGGAACTTGCAAAAACTGCGGTTTGATGAAAAAGAGAAAAGAAGTGATTCCCCCAACACAGTGTTCTCAGTAGGTGAAATTACGTCACTTCATAACGTTCCCATGGCAACAGGGGAAAATGGCTGCTCTCGTGTGAAGTAAACGCAACATTTTTCAACTTTCTGCTGAGATATATGTGACTTTTTTGCAACGAAAATGCGGTGATTATGAAATCATGCAAGCCCCGCATATTTTGCGCGGAAATCGGCAATTTATGCGGCGAAAGTGCGGCGTATTTGAAAAAATGCGGCCCCCGCATTAATATGCGGACTTTGGCTGATTATGCATTGAATTCTGCGATCACATAATCACGTTTTTCTGGAGGGACTGAATAATGTAACATGTTGTTTTGGTAAATGTAATGGAACTATTTTTACAAACTCTCTCATGTAATTTACTGTGTGTGTGTGTGTGTGTGTGTGTGTGTGTGTGTGTGTGTGTGTGTGTGTGTGTGTGTGTGTGTGTGTGTGTCCTCAGTGAAGTGTATCAGTCTCTGCAGTAGCTTCCAGCTGCAGCAGTCAGTTCAGTTTCTGTTCAGTCTGACTGAGGGAGGTTTTTGTACGACGCTTTTTCACTGTGTGAACAACCACAGGCTGTTGATATAGAATTCCCCCATACAGTAGTAAACTGCTGCATCTTCAGTCTGGACTCCACTGATGGTCAGAGTGAAGTCAGAGTTTGATCCACTGCCTGTAAAACGATCTGGAATCCCTGATTGTCGAGTGCTAGTATGGTAAATGAGCAGTTTAGGAGTTTCTCCATCTCTCTGTTGGTACCAGGATAGGTCAACTCCACTATCTACTCTATGACTGGTCCTACAGCTGATGGAGACGGAGCCTCCCAGAGCAGAGCTCACTGCTCCAGGCTGAGTCACTGTGACCTGTCCTCTGGACTCTGAGGATACAGAGACAAAAACATAAAGCAGCGTCACGGTTTAGTCGGCTTCATTTCAGAGGGACGGATGTTCATAGAGGAGAGGAGTTTGATTCTCTGGACTTTACCTGTGAAGCAGCAGCAGAGGAGAGTCCAGATGAGGACGGAGATCAAAGTCATGTTTTTGATGAGGAGGATTTCTGTGTCTTCTGTTGTGATGAAGGACAGCTGTCAGTCATCCAGTGTTCAACTCTCAGGACTATAATCTCTCCCAGAGCACTGGAGCATGGTGCTGCTGATGCAAAGTGGCTCTCTATGGAAATGCTCTGACTGACTCCAACAGGGACTTGGATTACTCTGATGATGCTGTTCATCAATGGATCAATCACTTCATCAGAGTATAGTAAATGTTAGATTTAGGGTCCCATGGACCTGCTGGAACATTTACCAGAAGTATTTTATTCCCTATGTCATACAGCCATTGAACACAGAATCACTCCATCACTTGTTATTTTATAAGATTTGCTTTTTATCTGCTGCTACCTGCCCATTTACTCTGTTGCATATTGTATTCTGTATATTCTGTATGTTTTTAATGGTGTGCTGTGTTATGTGTATTGTATTTACCTTTGCTGTATTTTGGGAGAAGTCAAAGACAAAATTGCACTGAGGTGGACAATAAAGTCAATCTAATCTAATGTCTTCTGTCTTATTTAAATTAATTGCAAGAGAAGAAGTTACATCCATTCAACATATAGCCAAAACATGCATTAAGGAAATCTGCAGCACTGTGTTATTGTCAGTTTTCTTTTAATCTGACAAGATTTTACTACCAGCCTCATTTTGGTGAGTTTGTTTGTGTCAAAGTCAGAGAGCCGTGTCTCTCTACAGTGAGAGGTTTTTGTACGGCGGCTCAATGACTTTGTATCACTGTGGTGGACTTTTGGTGGAGGAACCAGACTGAATGTTGGAAGTAAGTCAAACTTTTTAAGATGCTATTATTTCAGGAGATATTTTTCTTGCTTTAGTTTCTGCACTCTTAACTTTCCATATTTGTATAATATTAATCCATAATTTTTACATGAATGTTTTGCTCTAAGAGACAAAGACTTGCTGTTGACATAGAAAAAGACAAAAGTTCATTGTAAAGAAAATGAAATATTGAGTCAGAGGATGAATCATTATTTCCAGCTTTAATGGTAAAGTTTCATCTTGAGGGCTTGTAGGTTTAGTTCAGTCTGACAAAGTCAGAGAGCCGTGTCTCTCTACAGTGAGAGGTTTTTGTACGGCGGCTCAATGACTTTGTATCACTGTGGTACACGTTCGGTGGAGGAACCAGACTGAATGTTGGAAGTAAGTTTCTGCACAAATACTAAAAACTATCTTGTAAATATTGTAAAGTAATGTTTTAAATTCTGTTTACAGTCGATAAAATATATATGTATTGATGTTTTTATTTCTCCTCCTTTATGGTGGAGACTAACTCAGAGCAGCTTCACTAAACATTTCTTTACACATTTCTGTCAAACGGACATTTAAATGACTTGAAGTGTGGAAAAGATAAAACTGAAAAACTGTTCTACAAGATTCATTTTTAATTTTCCACATCAATGATAACTGTTTAAAGCAAATGAAGATTCAAATATTCAAACAATTGAACAGAGCAAAGATAAAGATCGGTATTTGAAAATGTGCAACATCTCTTTACTGTGTCATGTATTGTTTCAAAGGTTGAAAACTATTTGAACAGTTTGGTAATGATGATCGAAATCCACATGAAGAACATTTGATGTTGTCAGCTCATTTTCTGGATTTGTTTCTATTACAAAAAATACTTTAAAGTAATGTATAGTTAGGTTGTTGATGATGTTGATTTGGAGGTTTAAAGATTGGCCCAAAAGTTGACATTTTATTCCCAGTGTATAGTTTGATATATATCAGCTCATTGTGTAGATGATTGTCTCTGTGCTGATTTACATGAGAGGCTTCTTAAAGGGAAGTGAAACAATGTGTGAGTGAGTGACTGGTGGAGCAGAAAAACCATCTGACAGAAACTCCTTAAAGGAGAAAACCAACTCTCACACAGTAAAGGTGTCCAAGTGTCTGCTGGTTGATTGACAGCTGTGTGGTCCCTGTCCTCTAAGCTGATTGGTGTCTCCTAGGTGATGTCCGTCCCACCCTGACGGTGCTGCCCCCCTCCAGTGAGGAGCTGCTGAAGGGGAAGGCCACGCTCATGTGCCTGGCCAACAAGGGCTTCCCCTCAGACTGGAGTCTGGCCTGGAAGGTGGACGGCAGCAGCAGCAGCAGCAGCAGCAGCAGCTGGGAGGAGAGCAGGAGCCCCGGGGTGCTGGAGAAGGACGGCCACTACAGCTGGAGCAGCACCCTGAGGCTCCCTGCAGACCAGTGGGGGAAGGTGGGCTCTGTGACCTGTGAGGCCACCCAGGGCTCCCAGACTCCGCTCTCAGAGACACTGAGGAGAGACCAGTGTTCCCAGTCCTGACCTGACTCACTGGGACTCTGCTACTGGTTTCACTCTGATACTGGTCTCAGTCTGCTCTCTGCAACTCTTTATCTTTCTATCTCGTTCTTTCCCTCACTGTCTAATTACATGTTTCATTGATAAAGTTTTGTAGCTTTTTTAATTTTGTTATTATTTCAACACAATAAAGAACCTTTCATCAAATCAGTTGTTTCCATGTCTGTTATTAAAAAAGAAGCAGATGTTGCATTTTAATAGTTCAATTTAAACCATTTAAAACACAATCTCATTAATGTGACCAAGTCATGATTGATTTAAATACATCCTTTACTCCAGATACCCAGAGCTTTTGTAATTGCAGAAACTACTTAATTAGAGTAATATTATATTATTTTTGTGCCATAGCTAATTATTGTCATAATATCTCAAAAGAATCAGATATACTATGTATTAAATAAGCATGAACTCTCTTGTTGAATTGGGACTGGGACTCTGCTACTGGTTTCACTCTGATACTGGTCTCAGTCTGCTCTCTGCAACTCTTTACCTTTCTATCTCGTTCTTTCCCTCACTGTCTAATTACATGTTTCATTGATAAAGTTTTTTTTATTATTTCTACACAATAAAGAACCTTTCATGAAATCAGCAGTTTCCATGTCTGTTATTGTAAGAGAAACCAATGTTGATGTCTTAATAGTTCCATAAATCTAAAAAGAGTTAACTCAACTCAACTGCAAGATTTTAAAATGTCTTGGATATGTCTTGAGAAAGAAATTTTAAGTTAATATAATGCCATTGTTAGTATATCTCATTTTTACAACAAAAAGTTATCAGATAATCATTAAAGTCACCCGGGGGGGGGGGGGGGGGGGGGTATGGGGCGCTGACAAAAATCTGCTGACACATTTTCCATCAGCCTTAAAAGCATATAAAGGAATTCACAAAAACGTTTACATCCTGTTTGATCATCTGTAGGCTACCTGTAGTTTGCAGACATGGTTGAGGAAATCGCATATGCATTTTTGATGGCTGAGGAGATTCAATATGAAGAGATGCCCCTCCTTATCCACGGAGCTCGACTTCAACAGAGAAGGTGATTTAACGCTAAACATTGCAAAGAACAATGCTCACATGGCCACAGTTCATTTAACCTAACGTTAGTGGTTACATTGTTCTGATCACGTTCAGTAAAAGCACTTATCAGTTTTGATGATGCTCCTAAATAATTAGGTAATAATGAATTTAGACATTTTTCTACATCTTTGGCAAATTAAAGCACTGATAAAAACGATTGAATAATAGAGGAATATCTTGTATATAATATGTAATCATTTATTCAGCCTACCCTTTGTCTCTACATTGGATGAAGCCCTACAGGGATAATGGGCACCTTCCTGTTAGGCAGAGGCGCTTTAACACAAAGCTCAATGCAGCTCGTGTGGCCATCCAGCATGTATTTGGCATCTTAAAGTCAAAGTTCAGGAGGCGTCTGCACATGAAGGAAGTGGCAACCATCAGTGCAGCAGTCACAACATGTTGCATTCTACACAACATGTGTTTGGATTCTGGTGACCGGGTTGATGAAGATGAGCAGGGTCTTCTTCAACTCAGAGAAGACATTGAGGATCCACACACCCACCACAGCCCAACAACCATGATGCCTCTCGTTACCGAGACATGATTTGTGCCCACCTTTAAGGATAAGATACAATTTAGTTTACAGTCATACCCCTTTTTTTTCTCTTTCATTTCCATGTTTTTGTGAGCTGGTGTGCAGTATGCCACACGGTGAGGGGAGGCACCTCGGGTCAGATGCCAAGTTTAACATAGTAATACAATGTTTCAGTGTTTTAAAAGGCTCTCAGCAGGGTTGCAGCAAATGTGTAAGAGTCATTATAACCAATTTAATGACTTGAACCTTTGAGACAGTTACCTTACAGGCATCTTGAGTTGAAGTGCCTCTACATTATCAAGACTTCTGCTGTGCCTCCGAGTGGCAGCTCATGGTAACTGGGTGGTAAGAACCCAGGATAAAGCAGCAGGGGATCATGGGAGTATTTCACCATTGTCAATGTGAACCATCTAACCACTGCTCATTTTCTGGTGTTTAAGTTTCTTTATGTACCAATAAGACGACCACATAAATACCATTTAACGTCTTTATTTTTAGTGATTTTCTTTCAGCAACCCAATAATTTCTTGTTGCTGCTTTCCAATTTCTTTCAGTTGGGTCAAGATTTGACCCATGCAGGTCACCATCTTCTTTTCATGTGACCTCCTTCTTTTTATCTTTTAGGCGTCTCCACCTTGTGACTTCTGGCCTCACCAGTGACTCCAGCGCAGCCGTCCTTCTCTCAGCACGGGACCGGTATGTATCATGGGATGATGTTGTGGTGCTCTTTTTCTGTGCGGTAAGTTTTGTAGTGGGGGTGGCAGTTGAGGGACCAGGCTGGTGATCTTCGTTGTCGGATGGATGAATAACTTCTGAGGGAGCTTGGCTGGGGAGGAGTGGTGATGGAGTTTGACTGGGGAAGAGTGGTGATGGAGTTTGACTGGGGAAGAGTGGTGATGGAGTTTGACTGGGGAAGAGTGGTGATGGAGTTTGACTGGGGAAGAGTGGTGATGGAGTTTGACTGGGGAAGAGTGGTGTGGAAATAATCGTGCTGGGTGTTGCACTCCCCACCCCGGAGCAACCAAATATTTCATTCATTTGCTGTAAAAAAGGACACAGAATTTTAGTCAAAATCAAGACAGGCACAACTTGGTATTTTAACATTCCTTGCTGTGATAATTCCCCCCCTTCCAGAGTGTGCTGATGAAGCCCTGTAGCTGTGGGTGGAAAAATACTGAAAAGGAATTATGGAAGACTGATAGCTTTTTAGAAAGTCCCACTATAACATTTGAGATGTACATACAGAGCAGGCACTAACCAGGTAATACTCCCAGCTGATTTTGCCCTCTCCTGTTGCTCGAGATCTGTCCTTAGCTCTTTTGTAAGTGGTAAGCATGTTACCCAGTTTCTTCCTTATCTTATCCAGTGTTAATGCGTATCCTCTCTTTCTGTGAAGGCATGTTCCAGTTTTTTGTAAAAGGTTTTGCTGTAGATGTTTTGGTATTGTCTGGTCAGCTCCAGTAGCAGCAATGTAGTTCTGTGTGTGAATTATGTAAAAACATTGCAGTATTGTTAAAAGCCATTAATATTATATTGTAATCCTTAGATTACAAATTCACTGTACCTGTCTGGGATTCTGGCTGTCTGGATGAAAATGGATGGAAGCTGCCTGAAGAGGATGACTGCTGTGGTGGGTCGGTTTTAGGAGAAGGAGAAGTGGGGGGTGGCTGGGGGGGCGGGACTATAGGCTGGGGAGTAGGAGTGGGGCTCAGTGTGACGGTTGCTGGCTGTGTATGGACCGTAGTGTGGGTGGGGAGGGGGAGGAACTATAAAATCACAAAGTGCTTCACAACAAAAGGATGAATACACAACATTTATACATTCCAGGACATAATCAGAATACAGAAAAGTACACATAAGACACATAAAACCGGCATAACCACGCTATAGTCTAGTTAAAAGCCTCTTTAAAAAGAAGAGTTTTCAACTGAGTTTTAAAATTTTCCACTGAGTCCAGGCAGCGTATGGAAGGAGGCAATGCGTTCCACAGCCTAGGTGCCACAGCTTGAAATGAACGGTCCCCTCTAGTTTTAAAATGTGTATGGGGGGCAACTAAAAATCTCTGAGATGTAATTGGGCGCCTGTCCTTGTAGGGCTCTAAAAGTTAGAACCAAAATGTTGAAGTGCATTCTGAATTTCACTGGTAACCAATGAAGTGAACCTAAAACAGGAGTGATGTGTGCCCTTTTACTAGTGTGGGTTAAGAGCCTAGCAGCAGAATTCTGGACAGTCTGGAGGCGACAAAGATCTTTCTTATTATGACAAATAAAACTGTTAGAATAGTCTAAACGGGACGAAATAAATGCATGAATGATCATCTCCAATTCGGCCTTTGACACCAACGCTCTTATCTTAGAAATGTTCCTTAATTGAAAGTAACAGTTTTTAATGAGTTGCTTCGAGTGTTTCTCCAGAGACGTGGCAGCATCAAAAACAACACCTGAGCTCCTGAGACTCGGCTGAACAGACGAGCCTAAGGCACCTACATGCTGTTTTATCTGAGGGATGCTCCGCTCAGGGGCAATGATTAGTGTTTCAGTCTTAGCTGAGTTCAGCAGTAAAAAGTTATCACTTAGCCAGTGCTTGATCCTACTCAGACAGTTAATTAAAGATGACTGTTTATATAACTCAGTAGACTTAAAAGAGCAGTATAACCGAATGTCATGTGCATTCAAGTGATAAGAAACATCCTTAAACTGGCCGATTATAAGTCCTAGAGGGAGTATATACAAAAGGAAAAGAATCGGTCCCAGTACAGAACCCTGAGGAACACCACTCAATAAACCTGCAGTATCTGACATGACCCTGAGAGTTGCAGTCTGCTCTCTCTCTCTCTCTCTCTCTCTCTCTCTCTCTCTCTCTCTCTCTCTCTCTCTCTCATTCTTTTCTCCACTCACTGTCTAATTACATGTTTCATTGATAGTTTTGTAGCTTGTTGTACTTTTGATGATGTCATCACAATAAACCACTTTTCATCAGATCAGTTGTCTTCATGTCTGTTATTGTAAAAGAAACAGCAGACAGGTCTCACCCAGTTCTCATGAAATATTTCACCTTTTAAGCCGACGTGGACAAGAAGTCTCCCACAAATGCTCAGAATGGAAATGTATTCATCTGAAACAGGGCCAATGCACAAAAAACATTAAACCTGTAATACAAGAGAATATGTCTTTGGCCAGGTTATAACAACAATTGCTAATTTTCCACCTGTACTCCCTGGGCAGGTATGACAATTATAAAAATAACAATTTAACAAAACTTTGAGTAGTTCACGCTGTTATTTCGGAGCAGAGTGTTACAACCTTTTTCAGAGGGGGAGCAGTAGCACTGGATATGATTTCATGTAGTAAAGACACATTTGAGTGTTTTATTAAAGTATCAAAACTAAGTAGATCATATGCTGCAGGTGTATATGACAGTGATGATAATGACGTATTTTTTTTCTTATGGATCTTGAGGCAGTTTTTAGACAAAGATTCTAAGGGTTTTATGACTGTTTTACATGCCTGAGACCAGGATGTAGTGCAGTATAGAAGGGGGGGGGGGGGGGGGGGGTGATCATTGCATTTAATTATGTACTAGATGCTTCAGTGGTGAGAGAGTTTCTTATGTATCTAAAATTCACTAAATTAAATTTCAGTTTGTTGCACAACTTTTTAACATGACCTTTAAAGCTGAGTGTTGAATCTAGAGTTACCCCCCAGATATTTAAATTTCTCTACATGTTTTATATTTTGGCCATTTACTAAAATTTCAGGATAGGTTTTAAGTTTTGACATATTTGTAAAGAACATGGTTACGTTTTTTCGACATTTAATGTGAGGCATGAGTCATGTAACCAGTCTGTGTGTGTGTGTGTGTGTGTGTGTGTGTGTGTGTGTGTGTGTGTGTGTGTGTGTGTGTGTGTGTGTGTGTGTGTGTGTGTGTGTTGTGTGTGTGTGTGTGTGTGTCCTCAGTGAAGTGTATCAGTCTCTGCAGTAGCTTCCAGCTGCAGCAGTCAGTTCAGTTTCTGTTCAGTCTGACTGAGGGAGGTTTTTGTACGACGCTTTTTCACTGTGTGAACACATGCTGGCTGTTGATATAGTGATAACTCTGACAGTAGTAAACTGCTGCATCTTCAGTCTGGACTCCACTGATGGTCAGAGTGAAGTCAGAGTTTGATCCACTGCCTGTAAAACGACCTGGAATCCCTGATTGTTGTAACTTTGACGCATAAATGAACAGTTTAGGAGTTTCTCCATTTCTTTGTTGATACCAGGCTAAATAGTGGTGTGGGCTAGAAAAATAAACATCCTGACTGGTCCTACAGCTGATGGAGACGGAGCCTCCCAGAGCAGAGCTCACTGCTCCAGGCTGAGTCACTGTGACCTGGCCTCTGGACTCTGAGGATACAGAGACAAAAACATAAAGCAGCGTCACGGTTTAGTCGGCTTCATTTCAGAGGGACGGATGTTCATAGAGGAGAGGAGTTTGATTCTCTGGACTTTACCTGTGAAGCAGCAGCAGAGGAGAGTCCAGATGAGGACGGAGATCAAAGTCATGTTTTTGATGAGGAGGATTTCTGTGTCTTCTGTTGTGATGAAGGACAGCTGTCAGTCATCCAGTGTTCAACTCTCAGGACTATAAACTCTCCCAGAGCACTGGAGCATGGTGCTGCTGATGCAAAGTGGCTCTCTATGGAAATGCTCTGACTGACTCCAACAGGGACTTGGATTACTCTGATGATGCTGTTCATCAATGGATCAATCACTTCATCAGAGTACTGCAACATTTACAAAAAGCATTTTATTCCCTATGTCATACAGCCATAGAACACAGAATGACTCCATCAGAGAACACTTGTTATTCATAAGATTTGCTTTCTTGAATTATTTATAGAACTTATCTGCTGCTACCTGCCCATTTACACTATTGTATATTGTATTCTGTATATTCTGTATGTTTTTAATGGTGTGCTGTGTTATGTGCATTGTATTTACCTTTGCTGTACTTTGGGAGAAGCCAAACACAAATTTCCACTGAGGTGAACAATAAAGTCAATCTAATCTAATGTCTTCTGTCTTATTTGAATTAATTGCAAGAGAAGAAATTATATACATTTAACATGAACCCAAAACATGCATTAAAGAAATCTGCAGCACTGTGTTATTGTCAGTTTTATTTTAATCTAACAAGATTTTACTTCCAGCCTCATTTTGGTGAGTTTGTTTGTGTCAAAGTCAGAGAGCCGTGTCTCTCTACAGTGAGAGGTTTTTGTACGGCGGCTCAATGACTTTGTATCACTGTGGTTGACTTTTGGTGGAGGAACCAGACTGGATGTTAACTGTAAGTACATTTGACTCCTTTAATCACTCAAATTTCCTATCTAATCTAATTGAACATTATACGTGTTAACTATTTTGTCAGACATTTGAAATTTTATATATTTGCATCAATTCCTGAAGGCTTCAGCGTCGTTAACTCGACAAAAAACTCTTCAATAAATAATCTTGTTGCACTAAAACTTTCTAAAGTCTCATCAGTTCGTTGTAGAAAACTACTCAGCATTACTCTGTGTGAAGAAAATATTTGTGAAAGTTAAAGTTTTTATATTCTGGCTCAAGATCTGTGCTGATAATCTTTGGTTCAGTGTTTGATGTGAATAAATATTACTGCATCTTTCTCTCAGAATAATTACTTTGAAACTATTCAACATAGTTTTGTGAGAATTTTATAAGTTTGAAAAAGTAATTCAGTAGTTAACAATATTTATTTGGATGTTTTCAGTAATGAAGTCTGACTGTTCAGTGATGATTCCTGCTTACATGAACAGAACAAAGAAATATCATTCATGAGGTTTTTGTTTGAGAAAAGAAATGTGTAAGAAAGTTAAAACAGTAAAAGCCTCACAATCTCCATCTTCTGTGTATTATTTTAACTATTAAACTCTGAAAGTTTAGTAAAAGAGAGCCAGTTTTAACTTTTTATCTTTAGTACTGAAACCTGTCTGTTGTCACGGTTCAGCAGTGATGCCTGTCTGTTGCCGTGGTTACTGAGCTCAGAGAGGGAAGTGAAACATTTTAAGAACAGTTTGATCCAATCTGAGGAAGACCAGCAGAACTAGTAGCCTCCTCTGCTGCAGCCAACAGGCTAGAGGTTAGTTGACCTCATATCAACTTTATTAATCTCTCTCTCTCTGCAGTGGGTCGAGCCGCCCCCACCCTGACGGTGCTGCCCCCCTCCAGTGAGGAGCTGCTGAAGGGGAAGGCCACGCTCATGTGCCTGGCCAACAAGGGCTTCCCCTCAGACTGGAGTCTGGCCTGGAAGGTGGACGGCAGCAGCAGCAGCAGCAGCAGCAGCAGCTGGGAGGAGAGCAGGAGCCCCGGGGTGCTGGAGAAGGACGGCCACTACAGCTGGAGCAGCACCCTGAGGCTCCCTGCAGACCAGTGGGGGAAGGTGGGCTCTGTGACCTGTGAGGCCACCCAGGGCTCCCAGACTCCGCTCTCAGAGACACTGAGGAGAGACCAGTGTTCCCAGTCCTGACCTGACTCACTGGGACTCTGCTACTGGTTTCACTCTGCTCTCAATCCTCTCTCTCTCTCTCTCTCTCTCTCTCTCTCTCTCTCTCTCTCTCTCTCTCTCTATAATTACATGTTTCATTGATAGTTTTGTTGCTTGTTGTACTTTTGATGATGTCATCACAATAAACCACTTTTCATCAGATCAGTTGTCTTCATGTCTGTTATTGTAAAAGAAACAGCAGACAGGGCTCACTGGGGGTTATGTTTGACCAGGCCATGTCTTTGGAGACACACTCAAAACAGCTCGTCCGAAATTGCTTTTATCATCTTAGGAACATCTCTAAAATTCGCAAATTGTTGTCAAAGAATGACCTGGAAATGATAATACACGCTTTCATATCAACAAGGCTTGACTACTGTAACTCTGTGTTTACCTGTCTGAATATGTCTGCTTTGAACAAACTGCAAATTGTTCAAAATTCTGCTGCTAGACTTTTAACAGGTTGCCCCTCGAAGGTCTCGTATCACTCCAGTCTTGTCGGCTCTCCATTGGCTCCCTGTAAAATTCAGGATCGACTTTAAGATTTTAGTGCTGACTTTCAGGGCCTTAAACGGTCAGGCCCCACAGTATATCCGAGACCTTTTGAAGCCGTATTTCCCTAGCCGGACTCTTCGGTCCTCTGACCAAAATTTGCTTGCAGTCCCTAAGACTGGTTATAAGACCCGAGGGGACCGGGTCTTTCCAGTCTGTTGCTCCCAGACTGTGGAACGCCCTGCCCCTGTCCGTGCGTCTGGCTGACTCTGTTGTCTCTTTTAAAAAGGATCTGAAAACTTGCTTATTTAGGAAAGCTTTTGGTTGATGGGTTCTCACTAGCGTCCCTTTCTTTTGATATATGTATATGCATTTTATACTGTTTGTTCTACCTATTCTGTTGTACAGCACTTTGTGATTTTATCTGTGAAAAGCGCTTTATAAATAAATTTTACTTACTTACTTACTTACTTACTCACCCAGTTCTCATGGAATATTTCACCTTTTAAGCCGACGTGGACAAGAAGTCTCACACAAATGCTCATAATAGAAATGTATTAATTTCAAACACGGCCAATGCACAGATAAACATTAAACTTGTAATACAATTGGGCCAGGTTATAACAACAATTGTAATTTTCCACCTGTACTCCCTGGGCAGGTATGAAAATTATAAAAATAAAAATTTTAAAAAGAAAATTGAAAACATTTAGATATATTCTGTGGGAAGAGCATTCCACTGCCTCATGGCCACATGTGAGGAAGAGGAACCCCCCCCCCCCCCCCCCTTGTAACGCTTTGAGTAGTTCACGCTGTGATTTTGGAGCAGAGTGTTACAACCTTTTTCAGAGGGGGAGCAGTAGCACTGGATATGATTTCATGTAGTAAAGACACATTTGAGTGTTTTATTAAAGTATCAAATCTAAGTAGATCATATGTAGCAGGTATATGACAGTGATGATAATGACGTGTGTTTTTGTCATGGATCTTGAGGCAGTTTTCAGACAAAGATTCTAAGGGTTTTATGACTGTTTTACATGCCTGAGACCAGGATGTAGTGCAGTATAGAAGGGGGGGGGGGATGATCATTGCATTTAATTATGTACTAGATGCTTCAGTGGTGAGAGTTTCTTATGTATTTACTAACTTAAATTTCAGTTTGTTGCACAACTTTTTAAAATTAACTTAAAGCTGAGTGTAGAATCTAGAGTTACCCCCCAGATATTTAAATTTCTCTACATGTTTTATATTTTGGCTATTTACTAAAATTTCAGGATAGGTTTTAAGTTTAGACATATTTGTAAAGAACATGGTTACATTTTTTTCAACATTTAATGTGAGGCATGAGTCATGTAACCTGTGTGTGTGTGTGTGTGTGTGTGTGTGTGTGTGTGTGTGTGTGTGTGTGTGTGTGTGTGTGTGTGTGTGTGTGTGTGTGTGTGTGTGTGTGTCCTCAGTGAAGTGTATCAGTCTCTGCAGTAGCTTCCAGCTGCAGCAGTCAGTTCAGTTTCTGTTCAGTCTGACTGAGGGAGGTTTTTGTACGACGCTTTTTCACTGTGTGAACACATTCTGACTGTTGATGTAGTGATAACTCTGACAGTAGTAAACTGCTGCATCTTCAGTCTGGACTCCACTGATGGTCAGAGTGAAGTCAGAGTTTGATCCACTGCCTGTAAAACGATCTGGAATCCCTGATTGTTGAGTGCTAATACTATAAATGAGAAGTTTAGGAGTTTCTCCATCTCTCTGTTGGTACCAGGCTAAACTGTGGTACCTCCTGCTATAAACATAAACATCCTGACTGGTCCTACAGCTGATGGAGACGGAGCCTCCCAGAGCAGAGCTCACTGCTCCAGGCTGAGTCACTGTGACCTGGCCTCTGGACTCTGAGGATACAGAGACAAAAACATAAAGCAGCGTCACGGTTTAGTCGGCTTCATTTCAGAGGGACGGATGTTCATAGAGGAGAGGAGTTTGATTCTCTGGACTTTACCTGTGAAGCAGCAGCAGAGGAGAGTCCAGATGACGACGGAGATCAAAGTCATGTTTTTGATGAGGAGGATTTCTGTGTCTTCTGTTGTGATGAAGGACAGCTGTCAGTCATCCAGTGTTCAACTCTCAGGACTATAAACTCTCCCAGAGCACTGGAGCATGGTGCTGCTGATGCAAAGTGGCTCTCTATGGAAATGCTCTGACTGACTCCAACAGGGACTTGGATTACTCTGATGATGCTGTTCATCAATGGATCAATCACTTCATCAGAGCATTGATTAGTAATGTTTTCACTGCTCATTTGAATGAGTCTTTGGTTTGAGTTTGAAGGACAAAAAGTCTTCCAGAATATTTTGTGAATTCTCTCTAATTCACTAAAACACAAATCAACATCACTGAGACAAATTTAAGCAAAATTATTAATTATCATTGATTATGATTTACTATAAACATGTGTTTATGATAATGTTTTGGCAGAATTTATTGGAAAGATTTTCTTCAGAAAGAACTTGTTTCAATTAGTTTCACTGAAGGAGAAAATATCAGTTTGTAGATATTTAACAACTCACAATGTAAATGTGAAACGTGTTTACAGATCATGTATCTTTTTAAACTCTGTAACCAGTTCTAACATATAATGTGTAAACTGGGAATGTGTTTTGGTGAGTTTGTTTGTGTCAAAGTCAGAGAGCCGTGTCTCTCTACAGTGAGAGGTTTTTGTACGGCGGCTCAATGACTTTGTATCACTGTGGTGGACTTTTGGTGGAGGAACCAGACTGAATGTTAACTGTAAGTACATTTGACTCCTTTAATCACTCAAATTTCATATATATTCTTATTGAACGTTATATGTGTAGAGCTAACTTAACTATTTTGTCAGACATTTAAAATTAAATATATTTGCATCAATTCCTGAAGGCTTCAGTGTCGTTAACTCGACAAAAAACTCTTCAATAAATAATCTTGTTGCACCAAAACTTTCTAAAGTCTCATCAGTTCGTTGTAGAAAACTACTCAGCATTACTCTGTGTGAAGAAAATATTTGTGAAAGTTAAAGTTTTTATATTCTGGCTCAAGATCTCTGCTGATAATCTTTGGTTCAGTGTTTGATGTGAATAAATATTACTCCATCTTTCTCCCAGAATTATGATTTTGAAGCTATTCAACATGTTTTTGTGAGAATTTTATGAGTTTGAAAAAGTAATTCAGTAGTTAACAATATTTATTTGGATGTTGTCAGTAAGGAAGCCTGACTGTTCAGTGATGATTCCTGCTTACATGAACAGAACAAAGAAATATCATTCATGAGGTTTTTGTTTGAGACAAGAAATGTGTAAGAAAGTTAAAACAGTAAAAGCCTCACAATCTCCATCTTCTGTGTATTATTTTAACTATTAAACTCTGAAAGTTTAGTAAAAGAGAGCCAGTTTTAACTTTTTATCTTTAGTACTGAAACCTGTCTGTTGTCACGGTTCAGCAGTGATGCCTGTCTGTTGCCGTGGTTACTGAGCTCAGAGAGGGAAGTGAAACATTTTAAGAACAGTTTGATCCAATCTGAGGAAGACCAGCAGAACTAGTAGCCTCCTCTGCTGCAGCCAACAGGCTAGAGGTTAGTTGACCTCATATAAACTTTATTAATCTCTCTCTCTCTGCAGTGGGTCGAGCCGCCCCCACCCTGACGGTGCTGCCCCCCTCCAGTGAGGAGCTGCTGAAGGGGAAGGCCACGCTCATGTGCCTGGCCAACAAGGGCTTCCCCTCAGACTGGAGTCTGGCCTGGAAGGTGGACGGCAGCAGCAGCAGCAGCAGCAGCTGGGAGGAGAGCAGGAGCCCCGGGGTGCTGGAGAAGGACGGCCACTACAGCTGGAGCAGCACCCTGAGGCTCCCTGCAGACCAGTGGGGGAAGGTGGGCTCTGTGACCTGTGAGGCCACCCAGGGCTCCCAGACTCCGCTCTCAGAGACACTGAGGAGAGACCAGTGTTCCCAGTCCTGACCTGACTCACTGGGACTCTGCTACTGGTTTCACTCTGATACTGGTCTAAGTCTGCTCTCTGCAACTCTCTCTCTCTCTCTCTCTCTCTCTCTCTCTCTCTCTCTCTCTCTCTCTCTCTCTCTCTCTCTCTCTCTCTCTCTCTCTCTCATTCTTTTCCTCACTGTCTAATTACATGTTCAATTGAAAGAATATGTTGCTTGTGTCAATTTTGATTATGTCATCACAATAAATAACTTCATCAAATCAGTTGTTTCCATGTCTGTTATTAAAAAAGAAGCAGATGTTGCATTTTAATAGTTCAATTTAAACCATTTAAAACACAACCTCATCAGATAATCATTAATGTGACCAAGTCATGATGCATTTAAATACATCCTTTACTCCAGATACCCAGAGCTTTTGTATTTGCAGAAACTACTTAATTAGAGTAATATTATATTATTTTTGTGCCATAGTTAATTATTGTCATAATATCTCAAAAGAATCAGATATACTATGTATTAAATAAGCATGAACTCTCTTGTTGAATTGTTTTTAGACATGTCAATAGAGCAATGAATCTGCGTAAACTACAAAGCCTCAGAAGATATAATTGCATTTGAATTATAAAATAGTATATCATCAGCATATTATATCATCAAAATATGAGTTTTGTGTGCCATCGGTAGAAACTCTCACTTTGAAACCTTTTTAGAAATGTCCAGAAAGTATAAAGAATCTTAGTAAACGATGTTTGAGAAGAATTCATTGCATTTCAGTTGTGAAGTAGGAAACTATCAGCATCTTGTATCTGAGTTTGTCTCATTAGGATTTTAATAATCTATATGAAGATTTTGGAAAATAAATAATTATAGTGTTTTACTCTGTATTGAATTGTGCTGTATCATAGTTGTCAAGATTATCTAATTAAGTACAACACACTCAGAATGTTTGAGTGATAAACTGCATAGTATCATTGATATTGAGTTTAATGAAATGCATCAAGTACACTTCATAACTTATAACAACATGAAATAAAAACAAGTTTTGTTAAAAGCTAAAATTTGTTGACAATATCAAGTTTCTGGCATTTTCGAAGCAACATAAACAGTACAAATTAAGCATTTATTAGCTATTTTTAACTAAATCTAAATTGATTTATTAGTTGATTTGATACTTAGACTATATTATTAAAAGAGTTGAAATTATACAGTTGTGATTCTGACTTTGAGCAAATTTATATTAACCTACAAACTGCCCCATAATAGTCTTAAAACTATATTTAACAGAAATATGAAAAATGTTTTAATGGTGAAAGTGTTATTGTGATCTAAGTTAAACATGTACAGTATGTTAATAAAAATGTAGTGTTGTTGTTTCAGTGCAGCTGTTGAGTCAGATCAGTTCCTCTCCAGCTGAGGAGGTTTTTGTACGACGTTGTATCACTGTGTGAACGGGAAACTGTAACACTGCTGACAGTAATAATCTCCTGCATCTTCAGTCTGAACTCCACTGATGGTCAGAGTGAAGTCAGTTCCAGATCCACTTCCACTAAAACGGCCCGAAACTCCAGTCTGATGACTTGTAGCATAATAAATCAAAAGTTTGGGAGATTCTCCAGGTTTCTGAAGGTACCAGTTTAGGCAACTACCAGCACTTGAACTGGCTTTACATCTGATAGAGACAGACTGTCCTGGAGCAACAGACTGAGATCCAGGAGACTGAGTCAGGATGATTTCTCCTGATGAACCTGGAAAACATGAAAAAGAGCAGAAGGGTTATTGAGACAACTCCATCTTGGAGAAAGATGATCAACATCCAAACAGAAGAGTCTCATTTCTTTAACATGGAGAAGAGATGGAAGAAGGTAAATGCTGCTTGTTCCAGTGTTTCTCCATCATAGCAGAACATCATTGAGGTGAAACTGGTTGCATCCTGAAGCAAAGATTTCAGAAGAGAGTCTCACCCTGAACAAGGAGCCCCAGGGTGGCCAGCAGTAGAATCAGTGACATCATCATCGTGCTGCCGGCGTGTCAGTGGCTCTGAAAGTCCTGGACAGTCACTGATCAACACTGGCCTCTTAACGGCTGGGAGCAGAGAGGCAGGACACATATGCAAACACACAGAGTCAGTGAACTGTAGCTGTCCTCAACATGTCATGCTGTTTCCCCCTCAGTGCTGAGAGCATGGACCTACACATTTACATATTCACATGGAGAGGATGTTGAAAAGTCTGCTAGTAAACTCATCCAGTGACTTGTGGACAGTTTTGTTCTGTTTTTCCAGTTTGGTAATAAGGTGTTTTTTTGATAATGATCAGTGATATTAATATGAATGCAGGTTGGACAAGTTTGAGTGTTTGTAATGTGAAGATTTCACCAAGTAAATCAGTGATGAGTCTTTAGAGAAGACTGAGGTCAGTGTTGTAGTTCTCAACAACGGTCTTGGTCTCCAGACCACTCTTTGAAGGTTTCGGTCTCGTCTAGGAATCAACTGCATTTCTACTCGGTCTTGTCTCAGATAAAAAGGACTCTGGGTTTTATTTTAAGACCAGTCAAGACCACAACTGCCTTTTGATTATTTTATCAAGACATTTCTCATGACACACTTATGGCAATTAAAGAAGTGATTGAAGAAAAATTATTTCCTGTGGGTGTTTTTATGGGAATGTGGCCGTCCATGTTGACTGAAAAGTTGAGAATAAAAGTTCATGTTTGACAATCAAAACCATTTCATCACAAGGTCCATTCAGTAGCTGTTCTGGAGCTTTCGACCCAATTACATGATCTTCCTCAGCAGACGGAGGTCACCCAGTTCTCATGCAATATTTAAACTTTTAAACCAACGCGGACAAGAAGTCTCACACAAATGCTCAGAATTGTGAATTTCAAAATTAACATTTTAAAAACATCCACTGAGGAAGATCATGTGATATGATTGAAAGCTCAACAACAGCTACTGATTGAACGATGTGAAGAGATTGTTTTGCTGTTTCCAAAGGCAGGAATACTGTGTATTTGTTGGGTTTTTGAGGAGAAAATGTGATTTTGCATATACTTGCTAGCCTAGAAATCTAGACGCACCGTAGCAGCAACAAATTTAATTTGCAGCTAGGGTCAGTCTAGGAACTCTCCGTTGGCTTGCGAGCTGGAAAAACTAAATTCTTGTCTGGCCAGTGACATCGTGCTTTGAGTCGGTGGGCGGGGCTTATGGCTGCTGCTGCTGGCAAACAGCGGTCTTCTGGAAGACTTGGAATTCAGCTTTTCTTTGAGAAAAGAACAAAGAACGGCACTGAAGTCATTCTTAAAAAAGGAAGATGTGTTCGGAGTTTTGCCGACCGGATACGGCAAAAGTTGAATCTATCAACTAGCGTTGCTCTGGTTGGTTGTAGCGCTATCCGTCTATCCCGCCCCCCGGACTGAGCCCTGTCAATAGTGAGTTCCTAGACCCAACATCTGGATGTGGGTCTGGCTTGTCAGGCTGTATACTTGCAGTTGTAGGATTTCTTTATTATTATTTTTATTAGTTCCAAGTTTGCTTCTGTTGATTCTTTGGCATGAATCAGATGAGAACATGAGAGTATGATGTGATATGAATGGATGGAGTCATCTTGAGTCTGCTGTGTGATTCAGCTGTCTGTCTCTCTCTGCAGGTGATCGTTAGAGCAACTGGGAACAGCTGAGGATGACTCAGTCTAAAGTCTAAAGACTAAAGTTAACCCTTTAAGTTGGTTTAATTTGTTAAAATAAATATATTTTGTAAAAACTTGATTGTGGTGTGTCTCCATTTTATTGTGGCCACTTGAAATAGGTTGTGTGTGTGTGTGTGTGTGTGTGTGTGTGTGTGTGTGTGTGTGTGTGTGTGTGTGTGTGTGTGTGTGTGTGTCCTCAGTGAAGTGTATCAGTCTCTGCAGTAGCTTCCAGCTGCAGCAGTCAGTTCAGTTTCTGTTCAGTCTGACTGAGGGAGGTTTTTGTACGACGCTTTTTCACTGTGTGAACACATACTGACTGTTGATTTGATGCCAACTCTGACAGTAGTAAACTGCTGCGTCTTCAGTCTGGACTCCACTGATGGTCAGAGTGAAGTCAGAGTTTGATCCACTGCCTGTAAAACGAGCTGGAATCCCTGATTGTCGAGTAGTAGCAGCGTAAATGAGCAGTTTAGGAGTTTCTCCATCTCTCTGTTGGTACCAGGCTAAATAGTGGTTTCCATTATAAACATGAACATTCTGACTGGTCCTACAGCTGATGGAGACGGAGCCTCCCAGAGCAGAGCTCACTGCTCCAGGCTGAGTCACTGTGACCTGGCCTCTGGACTCTGAGGATACAGAGACAAAAACATAAAGCAGCGTCACGGTTTAGTCGGCTTCATTTCAGAGGGACGGATGTTCATAGAGGAGAGGAGTTTGATTCTCTGGACTTTACCTGTGAAGCAGCAGCAGAGGAGAGTCCAGATGAGGACGGAGATCAAAGTCATGTTTTTGATGAGGAGGATGTCTGTGTCTTCTGTTGTGATGAAGGACAGCTGTCAGTCATCCAGTGTTCAACTCTCAGGACTATAAACTCTCCCAGAGCACTGGAGCATGGTGCTGATGATGCAAAGTGGCTCTCTATGGAAATGCTCTGACTGACTCCAACAGGGACTTGGATTACTCTGATGATGCTGATCATCAATGGATCAATCACTTCATCAGAGTATAGTAAATGTTAGATTTAGGGTCCCAGGGACCTGCTGGAACATTTACAAGAAGTATTTTATTCCCTATGTCATACAGCCATTGAACACAGAATTACTCCATCAGGGAACATTTGTTATTTTATAAGATTTGCTTTCTTGTATTATTTATGGAACTTATCTGCTGCTACCTGCACATTTACACTATTGTATATTGTATTCTGTATGTTTTTAATGGTGTGCTGTGTTATGTGTATTGTATTTACCTTTGCCGTATTTTGGGAGAAGCCAAACACAAATTTCCACTGAGGTGAACAATAAAGTCAATCTAATGTCTTCTGTCTTATTTAATTAACGGAGTGTCTATTTGCACCCCCGGTATGAATACCCTCGGCCACACAGCTGACCTGTTCACACCCTGTGACGAAACAACAAAAAGACGTCGCTCGCGTGCACCGACATCATGGCCGACGTTCATTTTCCTTGACAGCAGAAACTGGCATATTAAGAAAGTTCTGTCTCTAAATTATATAACAAATTCATTTCTAGCGGAAAATGGATACTACAGTTGTGCTTTCTATCTTCAGTGAAAGCATACAACCGTTAGTTTGTTAGTTAATAGGATACCTATTTTGTGTATACATTGTTACCTAGCAACTGAGGCCTGTAGACACCAAGTAGTAACCAGTTGTTCCAGGTTCCATAAGAACTGCTAGGTGAGTGGTTAGAGCACTGAGTTATGGTCTGGGAGTCAGGGGTGTGATTCCCCACTGAGGAGATTTAGTTTAGTTAGAAGTGTGCGAAATATTGGACACTGCAACGATAATATTCCAAAAAGGTGTAATACATGAGTCATATGGATAACTGTGTGTAACTATATGCCAAGATAAATGCACAGGGGTACGAATAGCATAACTTGATATTTGTACCAGACGGGGGAATTAATAGAACACATTGCTGTGTGCACCGGGGTACGAATAGCATACACTGCTAATTGTAACAGGGGTGCAAATAGCCTCACCCTTTAATTAATTGCAAGAGAAGAAATGCATACATTTAACATGAACCCAAAACATGTATTAAGGAAATCTGCAGCACTGTGTTATTGTCAGTTTTCTTTTTATGTGACAAGATTTTACTACCAGCATCATTTTGGTGAGTTTGTTTGTGTCAAAGTCAGAGAGCCGTGTCTCTCTACAGTGAGAGGTTTTTGTACGGCGGCTCAATGACTTTGTATCACTGTGGTGGACTTTTGGTGGAGGAACCAGACTGGATGTTGGAAGTAAGTCAAACTTTTAAGATACTATTATTTCAGGAGCTATTTTTCTTTCTTTACTTTCTGCACTCTTAACTTTCCATATTTGTGAAATATTAATCCATAAGTTTTAGGCAAATATTTTGCTCTAAGAGACAAAGTTTTGCTGTTGAAATAGAAAATTCAAAGGTTAATTGTAAAGAAAATGAAATATTGAGTCAGAGGATAAATCATTATTTCCAGCTTTAATGGTAAAGTTTCATCTTGAGGGCTTGTAGGTTTAGTTCAGTCTGACAAAGTCAGAGAGCCGTGTCTCTCTACAGTGAGAGGTTTTTGTACGGCGGCTCAATGACTTTGTATCACTGTGGTACACGTTCGGTGGAGGAACCAGACTGAATGTTGGAAGTAAGTTTCTGCACAAATACTAAAAACTATCTTGTAAATATTGTAAAGTAATGTTTGAAATTCTGTTTACAGTCGATAAAATATATATGTATTGATGTTTTTATTTCTCCTCCTTTATGGTGGAGACTAACTCAGAGCAGCTTCACTAAACATTTCTTTACACATTTCTGTCAAACGGACATTTAAATGACTTGAAGTGTGGAAAAGAGAAAACTGAAAAACTGTTCTACAAGATTCATTTTTAATTTTCCACATCAATGATAACTGTTTAAAGCAAATGAAGATTCAAATATTCAAACAGTTGAACAGAGCAAAGATAAAGATCGGTATTTGAAAATGTGCAACATCTCTTTACTGTGTCATGTATTGTTTCAAAGGTTGAAAACTATTTGAACAGTTTGGTAATGATGATCGAAATCCACATGAAGAACATTTGATGTTGTCAGCTCATTTTCTGGATTTGTTTCTAGTACACTAAATACTTTAAAGTAATGTATAGTTAGGTTGTTGATGATGTTGATTTGGAGGTTTAAAGATTGGCCCAAAAGTTGACATTTTATTTCCAGTGTATAGTTTGATATATATCAGCTGATTGTGTAGATGATTGTCTCTGTGCTGATTTACATGAGAGGCTTCTTAAAGGGAAGTGAAACAATGTGTGAGTGAGTGACTGGTGGAGCAGAAAAACCATCTGACAGAAACTCCTTAAAGGAGAAAACCAACTCTCACACAGTAAAGGTGTCCAAGTGTCTGCTGGTTGATTGACAGCTGTGTGGTCCCTGTCCTCTAAGCTGATTGGTGTCTCCTAGGTGATGTCCGTCCCACCCTGACGGTGCTGCCCCCCTCCAGTGAGGAGCTGCTGAAGGGGAAGGCCACGCTCATGTGCCTGGCCAACAAGGGCTTCCCCTCAGACTGGAGTCTGGCCTGGAAGGTGGACGGCAGCAGCAGCAGCAGCAGCAGCAGCAGCTGGGAGGAGAGCAGGAGCCCCGGGGTGCTGGAGAAGGACGGCCACTACAGCTGGAGCAGCACCCTGAGGCTCCCTGCAGACCAGTGGGGGAAGGTGGGCTCTGTGACCTGTGAGGCCACCCAGGGCTCCCAGACTCCGCTCTCAGAGACACTGAGGAGAGACCAGTGTTCCCAGTCCTGACCTGACTCACTGGGACTCTGCTACTGGTTTCACTCTGATACTGGTCTCAGTCTGCTCTCTGCAACTCTTTACCTTTCTATCTCGTTCTTTCCCTCACTGTCTAATTACATGTTTCATTGATAAAGTTTTTTTTTATTATTTCTACACAATAAAGAACCTTTCATGAAATCAGCAGTTTCCATGTCTGTTATTGTAAAAGAAACCAATGTTGATGTCTTAATAGTTCCATAAATCTAGAAAGAGTTAACTCAACTCAATTGTAAGATTTAAAATGTCTTGGATGTGTCTTGAGAAAGAAATTATAAGTTAATATAATGCCATTGTTAGTATACCTAAATTTTTACTACAAAAAGTTATCAGATAATCATTAAAGTCACCCAGGAAATATTGAAGTAATTTCATCCTTTATTCTAGATTCTTTAAAGCTTTCGTGACTTCAGAAACTGCTTCATTAGAATATTAGGGGGGAAAAAAGTGTTACAAAGCTTATTATTTTAATATTTTAGGAACATCAGATATACTATGTATCTCATAAATTAAGTGTAAACTCTCATGTTGAATTATTTTTAGAAGTGTACAGAAAGTAATCATCTGCATATTATATCATCAAAATATTAGTATCACAAATGTGATCCCAAAATATCACATTACTTGAGTTGCATGTAAGAGAAAATGTGTTTTTGCATATACTTCAAATATATGCAGTTATAAGATTTCTTAATATTTTAAGCACGCCCAAGTTGGCTCCTCTTGAGTTTTTCGTATGTATATGTCACGTAAATGACTCAAAATAATTAATTATAATGTCTTTAACTGACCCCACACAATGTGACACAAGGTACACTTCATGTCTTTGGCAACACATTCATTTGATGTCATGAACTTCAATGTATAAACTCGTTTGTCTTGTTTGTGTTGTTGTGTTTTATATATTTTAGACTGATATGGAGCTGTAATAAAGTTAACATTGAATTAGGCATGAATCAGATGAGAACATGAGATGATGAAGTGATATGAATGGATGGAGTCATCTTGAGTCTGCTGTGTGATTCAGCTGTCTGTCTCTCTCTGCAGGTGATCGTTAGAGCAACTGGGAACAGCTGAGGATGTTCCAGTTGCAGGAGGTTCTTTAAGTCTGGATGCAGTGCAGCCCTCTCTCTGGCTGACTCTCCACTCTGCTGCAGCTTTGCTCCTCTCCCGTCTGCTGCACTTCTCTACTCTGCTCCTAGCAACCTTTACAACACCCACACACACATATTTACCTCATGCACATCACACAATACTGACTTTACTAACATCTGCAGCTCATACATTAGTTAAAGTTAACCATTTAATATGGTTTGATTTGTTTAAATAAATATGTTTGTTAAAATCACTTGAATTAGGTTGTGTGTGTGTGTGTGTGTGTGTGTGTGTGTGTGTGTGTGTGTGTGTGTGTGTGTGTGTGTGTGTGTGTGTGTGTGTGTGTGTGTGTGTGTGTGTCCTCAGTGAAGTGTATCAGTCTCTGCAGTAGCTTCCAGCTGCAGCAGTCAGTTCAGTTTCTGTTCAGTCTGACTGAGGGAGGTTTTTGTACGACGCTTTTTCACTGTGTGAACGACCACAGGCTGTTGATATAGTGATAACTCTGACAGTAGTAAACTGCTGCATCTTCAGTCTGGACTCCACTGATGGTCAGAGTGAAGTCAGAGTTTGATCCACTGCCTGTAAAACGACCTGGAATCCCTGATTGTCGCTCAGTAGCTTCGTGAATGAGCAGTTTAGGAGTTTCTCCATCTCTGTGTTGGTACCAGGCTAAATAATATGTGTAGCCGCTAAA
>CM042438.1:4663155-4768155 GCA_023631565.1 Gymnocephalus cernua | reverse complement strand
ATTTTGTTTTTGGACAGTTAGTTGAACAAAAAAAAAAAATGTTTGACAACGTCAACTTACTTAGACTCTGGAAAAAATGGGATGGACATTTTATTTTCTCCGCACAATTAAGGCAATAATCTGCCGATTAATCATAAGGACAATAATTGATGCATAAAATATAAATGTGATCTCTAGGAGACAGGGTTGCCTGTCGATAAGGGGAGTCAGAAAACGCTCACATGGGTCATATTTTGAAGGCAATGACAAACAACTTTGTATTCAGCTTGGAGGACTTGTTGGCCAATCTGTGTGCTCCTCTTCTGTCTGTCTCCTCCCTCTCTCTCTTCTGTCCTCCCTCACTGCTCTCTCTCCTGCTGCCGTCCGTCTTTGTTGATGACGTTTTTGAAAAGCGTGAGCAGCGGCCTCTGGCTGCGCTCGTCCCAGCTCTTCATGAAGCCGCCGTAGCGCTTGCTGGTCGGCGGGCTGCCCCATCGGAAGTGCTTCATCTTGTACGTGCCGTCTTTCTTCTCGTGGACGTCGCCCGGGAGCTGGTCCTGCTCCTCCTCCTGCACCCTCTCCTCCTCTCCCTCCTCCTCTGTCGCTGTCATCTTGCTGGCCAGTTCCCGCCTCCTGATCTCTTCGGGGAACAGCTCGGCGGACTCTTCCTCCACGCCGTTGGAGGCAAAGACTTTGACTGGGCGGCGCTTTCGTCCAACGGGCTTCCCCCAGCGGAAGTGCTCCATGGAGTAGGAGCGCTTGGCCTGAGGAGAGGAGAGGAAGAAGGAGGAGGAGGAGGAGGAGGGGGATAAAAGAGAGAGGGGAGGCAGAGACTCAGTGTCTGATGGAGGAGGAGGCTGGAGATGGGCATCACCCGGGACGACTGGCCTCTCGGCGGTGAGGGCGGAGCGACAGAGCTGGATACACTCCTGCAGGGGGAGACGGAAGTTGTCAGAGGTGGAAGTAGTTTTCACATCCTTTACTTAAGTAAAAGTACTAATACCACACTGTAAAAAACACTCTGTTACAAGAAAAAGTCCTGCATTGAAAATGTTACTTAACCCTTGTGTTGTCTTCCCGTCGACCTGCAACCTTTTGTTTTTTCTGGGTCAAAATTTAAAACTAAAACACTTTTTCACTTTCCCCAGCGTTTTTGTCACTTTTTTCCGAGCTTTTTGTCACTTTTCCCGATGTTTTTGTCGGCTGGGTGGGTTGCGCTTTTTTGACGCTTTTGTTCCCACTTTTTAAAATATTTCTTTTTTTTTTTTACACTTTTTTTTCAATGTTCTTGTACCCCCCCAAAAATGCTATACAATTGAATAAAACACCCAAAGTCAATGAAAGTAGTGAACTGATCATTTATTTTACGGAACCATCCACGGTATTTTTAATTTTTTTTGACAATTTGGTTGAAAGAAACCCAAATTTTCTGATATAGAAACTTCTTGAAAACGGGTCGAATTTGACCCGAGGACGACAGGAGGGTTAAGTAAAAGTATGTAAATATCATCAGGAAAATGTACATAAAGTAGCCTACTAGAGATGGTCCGATACAATTTTTTGCTTCCCGATACCGATTCCAATACCTGAACTTGTGTATCGGCCTGCCATCCCTGTATGAATGTGGTATGATTCCTATCGTTGTTGTCGGCCTGGCTCAGGTTAAACATGAACTTAAACAAACAATGACGCTGCAGAACTTTCTTTTATTATCCAGTTTGACAGTCAGTCATAACGGAAAAAGAACAGAATGAACTACTTTTAAGTAGATTTTCTTCTGGGCTAAATTATGTATTGGATGGGTGCATGAACTCCAGTATTGCCGATACCAGTAGGCTATTTGTAGGCGTTATCGGAGGCTTTTCTGAAACTGATATCCAGGGCTGGGTACTGAATTTGATACTTTTTAGGCACCGACTGAATTGTTTGTCATTCAATAACCAATTTCAATACCTAAGGAGTAAATCTCTATCAGCGTCAGCGAGCCAATCAGCATGCAGCATGCTTCTACCAAGATCTCATAATGTCTGTGATTGGCTGTCTAACGTTACACGTCGTAGAGACACGCAGGAAAAACTCTACGTTACACAGAGGTGGAGCTCACGTAGTAGGAGCTGAAAAATAATAATAAAGAGATTTGTGAGTGTTTGTAACTGAGTTTTTAAATAGGGGTTTAAAGCGCCAAATATGAACAACAACAATATACTTAAAAAGCATCATCCGTCTGCTGTCAACCGCAATATTTTGATTTGATCAAGCAGGCAAGGGGAGTTTGTGTTTGTGTCACACTGTGTGTGTGTGTGTGTGTGTGTGTGTGTGTGTGTGTGTGTGTGTGTGTGTGTGTGTGTGTGTGTGTGTGTGTGTGTGTGTGTGTGTGTGTGTTAGTTACCAGTATGCTGCTCTCAGAGTTCACCTCCTGACAGCTCGGATGTTCCCAGCACTGGCTGGCAGCTCCTCTGGCCACGCCCACCAGCGCCACAGCGACCAATAGCCACGCAGGACACATTCCCCTGCCGGGCCAATCAAAGACAGCGACACATTATACGACAGACATTTTTACTACTGGGATCTGTTTAAGTTTGGTTGCTCTAATTGTGAGGAAGTTGTCTTGTTCACCATCTAGCCTGACATCCATCTGACAACTTGTACAACCAGGGACGTGCACAGACATTTTGGAGGGCAGGGGGCTCAAGTGAAGGGCAAATAATGAATACATTATTATTTATTTTTTGAAAAAATGTTTTAAAAAAACGCAGTCTGTGATCCTCTCAACATCTTCTTATCTTAACTATTAGTCAAAATAATTCATAATGTCTGCTGAGACTTTTCTGTAACTAAAAAAAATGTGGTAGCCTATAATGTAATTTAAATTAGGTTTATTGACCATAAAATTTGAAGAAAAAAATGTGACATGTTTTTTTTAAAAGAGTCAAAAGCACTCTTACTACAAAAATAATCATTCATAGAAAGTCCATGGTCTTCTTTATAGTATTCACTGGCAGGGACGTGCACAGACGTTTTGGGCAGCAGGGGCTCAAGGAAGAAAAAAAAAGGCCTAAGTTAATCAAGAATTATTTATTCGAAATGTAAACAAAACGTTAAATATATGAACACAACTCTGACTACTTTACTAATTTATTTAATTTCCCTTACCGTTGGTTCAACAGATTTAACAAATACTCAACCAAATAATCAGTTCACAGGATGCTGTTTTGACCATTAAACAACAAAATTCTATGAAAGTAATTATTAATGTTACCTGCGAAGAATGTTGCTTGGGTTCCATACAACACACATACATGCATCCATGTCATTTTGGGGCAACTTTGGTTGAAATAAACCCATACTACTGATATTAAAACAAACTTTGAAAATGCGAGGGTTAATGCAGGACACTTTTTTCATGTTGTGATCAATTTAGAGATTTTGGTCTAAGCCCAGCTCTCGAGGAAGGATCAAGGACAGGTGTTCATGCCCCGTTTGATGCACGTGCCTGTTTACAACAGTACCACATAATCTGTGTATCTATCTAATGTATGTGTGACAGGTTATTGGGATTGTTGCTTGCTCTATTTTGTGTGAAGGGATTTGCACAATGAACATGTGTACAGTTGCATTTGAGAGTAATATGATTCAACAGCAAATGAATGCAACACACACACAAAATATATTTTTCTCACTTCTGCAGAAATGACGTGAGTTGTTCGGCATTTCATTTCAAAGCCGAAGCCCCAAAAAAATGGTTTTAAAAGTTATGAATGTGCAGTAATAAATCATCCAAAATATTCTACAAATGCTACTATTAGACCTACAACTACAATAATAATCATGAGTATACAATGTATCTTTATTTGTAAAGCACTTCTCAAACAAACAAAGACCCACAGCTTAAACATTTTATAGACTTAATAACGACAACAAATGATGCGTATAGATTTAAATGATAATAATAGACATAAGTATATGCAAAAATATACAAAAGTGAATCGAATAGAAAAGATGGCGAACATGTGACACGGTACGTTGGGTTGACAATATTAATATTTCAAACAAAGAAAAATGTATCAGGGTCTTCTTTTGTGAAGATGAAGTTATTTTCATATATGTTTCTTTTTTATCATTTAAGTTTGACTTATTTAGCAATAAGTATTTACTTCTTTTATTTATTTTATAGTTCATGTATTCACACTTTCATTTCATTTCACTTTCATTTCCATCATTCCATCTTTGCTTTCTTGCTTTTTATTTATTATCTTATGTTTGCCATTTATAAAGCACTTTTTTTGTATGAGTACGAAATCGATTCATATTATTTTTAACAAGTAGAACACAGGAAACACATCTGTAATATAGCCTCATTCAGATGGGGTTTAAACATAAATGAAGAATAATAATAATAATAATAATAATAATAATAAAGAAACTCACCACGCTGTCTTGTCTCTTTCTCTCAGCTGTTTGCTTGTTGTTTGAGCTTTCTGCTGTTCCTCTCCACTTTTGTTCCTCCAACTGACCAGAGTACTTTATAGCCTGTCAGCCAAGGACACACACACACACACACACACACACACACACACACACACACACACACACACACACACAGAGAGAGATGATGACGTCTTTACCTGAAATCTCCCCCAATCATTCTCTCATTCATGCTTGTGAACACAAAGCCGCATGAAAATGGACATTCAATGAAATATCATCTCCTGTTACCCACATGCACACACGCATGCACGCACACACACACACACACACACACACAGGCTGTCTGAGGGACAATAAAAAATGTCTGTAAAATACATTCTCACAAACCCTAGTTTTTACCTCAGGCATGTACATTTTTGTGCAAATTATTCACTCTTCATTAAAACAAGGCCGGCCAGCTGTGAGGCAATGAACATGTGTTGTTGGTGTTGTTTTTTTCTTGCTCTTTCCCTCCTGTCTGCCACATTCCCACTTGCACACCAGATCCCTGCAGACTTGATCCGTCTCTTAAGTCCTGAATTCTGTTAAGAAGACCTCTGCAGTTTATCGGCCAATTTTCACTCCAATTTCAAATATACTCATTTGTTTATTCATTTATATTATTGTGTGTCTGTGAAGCACTTTGTAACTCTGTGTTTGAAAAGTGTTATATAATTAAAGCTCTACTTACAGTTTTTTCCAATTACTAACACACTAAAATGACGTCATGCATAGCACAATTATTTAAACCGACACACAGAGAGCAAAACCTCTTCTCAAGTCTCCAAAAGTCTAAACACATTTTCTGCTTTACACACATTTTGCAATTCAAAATGGAACTTTGGTTCTCTGCATAAGACAACAGTCTAACATAAAGTCACATATTTGCCATTTCAAAACACTGCCATTCAAAATGACACCACGTGAGCTGATTGGCCAACATACTGTATGTGCCACCTGGCCAGTCACCTCAATGGTTCACTGTTACCACTTCAATCAGGAAGTCAGCACTATGAAAAGACCACAGGTGACAACAATGGAAGACGTTGCAGAGAGAGGAAGAGGAAGAGGGAGGGTAAGAATGAGAGGGAGGTAAGGGTAGAGCTGGTAGAGGAGTTCATGGCCAAAGAAGACAACAACTTTCAAATGAAATCAGAGCAACCTTAGTTGATCATGTCATCAACCATGGGCTGACAGAGAGTGCAGCCCAACTTGTTTTACTGTTGCCTCTGTCATCACGACATTTAGACTGGAGCACAGCTATGTAACCAAAATGTCTTTCACACTATGTAGTACTCCCCATGTCATAGTGTATCAGTTGGGTGACACCTGTTTACTTCATGAATGGCTGATGTCATACACTAACTGAACAAGTTTCCTGTACAATTTACTCTACTGTGGGGGAAATATATTTAGGCTGCATTGTCCAAGCCATATATATATATATATATATATATATATATATATATATATATATATATATATATATCTTCTAAAGGACTGAGAGATGCAACCATGGTGGAGGAAGGGGCCAAATGTTCACCAGGGTACAGGAAGCTGCCATTGTAAACATGGTTTTGGAAAATAATTAAATCAGATTACGAGAAATTCAAAGCCACATCATCCAAGACGACACCATATTCAACAACATTCATCGAGTCAGTCTGTCCACATTGGCTCGCACTCTCAAGCAAAACCAAATCAGAATGAAACCACTTTAAAAAGGTCCCGTTTGAGAGAAACTCTCAAAGGAACAACGAGCTCAATATTGACTGCAGTACACTACACGCAACATTGTTTCCCAGTGTACTGGATGACACCATATTGACTGATTTTTGTTCTTAGTTTTCAGGGAGTACTGGAAATGGATGCTCATGCAATCCCCCATGAGTTCATCTTTATAGATGAGGCTGGGTTCAACCTAGCAAAGACCAGAAGAAGGTGGAGAAACACCATTGGCCACAGAGCCATTATAGATGTTCCTGGACAACGTGGTGGGAACATCACAATGTGCGCTGCTATCTCCAATACGCATGGTGTCCTCCGCAGTCATGCCAACCTTGGATCATACAACACAGCCCATATTCTCACATTTCTGGACAGGCTCCACAACATCCTCATACCACCAGAGCGTATGAATGATGCAGAAGAATCAAAGAAACCGGTACGTTGTAGTATGGGACAACGTGAGCTTTCATCGTGCCGCCCCAGTCCAAAACTGGTTTGCTGACCACCCACCATTTCTTGTGCAATACCTCCCACCATACTCGACATTTCTGAACCCCATAGAAGAGTTCTTTTCGTCATGGCGGTGGAAGGTTTGTGCGCATGCTTCTCGTGCAGGCCATGGAAGAGGCATGTGATGAAATTGATGTGAGTCCGATTCAGGGATGGACAAGGTACTCAAGGCGTTTCTTCCCTCGATGTCTGGCAAGGGAAGATATTGCCTGAGATGTGGACGAGGCGTTGAGGCGTTGTGGCCAGAGAGAGGAGATTTAAAACAAGATGTCATGCTGTGATTGGCTTGCAGTACATGGATGTCTCTGATTGGTTTAACTGAAACAGCTGAACATGATTGACACTGATGAGCGACAGCCTAGGAACAGCTGATCAATTAGGAGTGATGTAAACATGAGTTTGAAGTCTTCCTGAAAGAACTTACGCTGAGCTCCATATGGTTAAGTTTAGAAATAGATCATGATTGTATTCAGGGGCGTAGCACAAAATTCTGGGCCCTGTAGAAAGGCATTTTCTATGGGCCCCTCTCCGCATCTACAGCTATTCATTCTATCTTTTTGGGCTGGGTTTGGGTTAAAAAAAAACAACCTTGCCATTTACTTTTATTTACAATTGGGACATGAACCCTGGTCTCCTGGGTGAAAGTCCTGTGCTTGTTTGATTTGGCGCTCTTATACTTTGTCACCTTTCTTTGCTCCCGTCAAAATTACTACAGCCACTAGAGGGCGCCGCCATTATAAACGTAAATATAAGTCGTAATTGCTGCTTGAACAAACAACTTATGTGGGAGTTTTTCGGGGGAGGACAGTCTCTTTAGTATTTATAATAGTTTTAATCGTATTAGTCTGTTTTCACCTTGTGACCACAGCAGGTTCATATTAGCTGTCAAACTGGAGACTCAACGACAGAAACAAGACGACAAAAACAAGGGCAAAAAACGTAGTCAACAGAAAGAAACACCATGCAAATGTCCATTCGCCAGCTTGCTGCAGCTGTTAAATGTCAGCCAACCTATCGGGCAGATTAACACCAAACCGACATGTCGTCACAGGGGGGAAAGAGGGGATTTAAACCTGTGGGTCAGAGTCTACAGTTACACACACACACACACACACACACTCACCTGCTGCAGCATCTTTCCATTGACTGAGCCCTCTGCGTGACAAATGATGAAGCTGAAGGGGATTGACTTGTTTAACGGGCCACCGGGGAAATGGCTGATTAGGATGAACTTAATTTTGTAAAGCTTTGTGTCCACCCGGGGCCTCTTGTTAAGGGCGCTTTTACACCTGTAGTTTGGTGGACTCGGTGTGATTCAGTGGTGCAGTTGTAACATTGTTACATTTTTCATTTGCACACATATATCACACTTTGTCAAATGCACCAAACATTGTAAAAACAAACGGTTGAAATGGTCAAATGGTCTATTGGACAGAATATCCGAGTGAAACACTTCTGGTCTCAGAAACGTCATCTTGGGTTTTCTGGTTATGCTTTAGTGATTCTAATATTTTCAAGGAAGGCGAACAATATGAGCAGCTGACAGACAGCGAGTGAAGGAGAGAGATGATGATGTGTTGTCCCACGGACGATCAGCAATGTATGGTCATATTAGGTTATGGATCTATTTCCTGTATTTGGGTCGGATTGCGTTCTCACTTGAAGTAAACCAAGTTGTAGTTCACTTGGAAGCCAACCGAGACCCCCGTTTTCAAGCGGATTAGAGTTCGGTTGTTTGGTTCTCACACCAGAGTTTGTATGAGCTTTCACACCGCCCCACACAAACTGGGCTATCTGACGAAACACTCCAGATTCAGTTAAAACTAACCAAAGAGCTCATGCGTGAAAGCAACCTTGGACTCTTAGGGTGTTTTCACACCTGTAGTCCGTTTGCGTTGGTCCGAGTCAGGTGGTGAGTTTGTAAACTTGGAGCGATTTGCCCTCGGTTCAGTTTGCTCTGGTTTGGTTTCACACCTGGAAAAATCCAAGCGTACCAAAATGCGCCATTACAAATCACGCAAGAACGTCCACTCCTCTTATTGGTAGGATGTGTCTGGGGGCGGGAGCAAGAAAGTAAATACAGGAAGAAGGTCCTGTGTTCTGGACTAGTGCATATTTCTTGCATCTCCATTTCATTAAAATGATCAGACATTGTTTCGCGAGAGATGTTACTACGTCTGCTCTGGTCACCAAGACTTCGCTCTGCTCTGCCGGCGGCTGTCTCCAATTTTAGCGGCAGCTGGTTTGACCACGGAGATGCGAGTGACGGACGGCAAGCTTAACCGCAGTCTATTTCTGTGATAGAAACACTGCAAGCTGCTACAGTTTGCTGCTCTGCTGCATCACAGATTTCTAAACACACCTGACTACAGGAGACATAAGCTCAGACTTGAGTATGTATAGGCTAGTTGGTGTGGTTCAAATACGGATCACGTTCTCACCAGAAATGAACCGCTCCAGAGTTATATTGAAAGGGTACCGAGACCACCTCTTCAAGCAGGTCTCGGTACACTTGTTTGGTCCACTTTTGGTGCGCACCCGAGTTCGATTGCCGTGTTCTCACCTGCCTAAACGACCGCACCAGCGGGGCAAACAAACTCTAGTTCGATTCAACCGAACTAAAGGCTGTCAGTGTGAAAATGCCCTTAGACTCTTAGACTTCTGGTACCCTCAATTTCAGATTCAACGTCCACCAGAAGCACAATTTAAAGACCGTTCGTGCACTCTTATACTTTGTCACCTCACTTCTTTGCTTTCTCTCGTGATAATTAGTAGAGCCACAAGAGGTAACGCTGGGTTTCTAGACCAACTGACACAAGTATTCATATTTCCCTTGTTCTCAAAATGTGAAGAGACATGAAGACAGCTAAAAAACTTAGTTGCAGGACATTCATTTTTGTTTCATATATTAAGGTTGTTCTTGAGGAAAAACTCAAGTAATGTCGGTTATTGGTCTCAAGCCTGTTTCATACTCTCGACAAAGACTTGACTGCGTCTGTTTTTTCTGTTTTTCTAATGGAACAAACAGAGCAGCTTGTGGAGGCAGGCAGGTAAATATAAACCCATTAGAGCACTCCCACAGCCTTGAGCCTCCATTCAGCCCACAGACACACACCTCTTGTATGTTCGGGAAGAATACAAAAAGGTTATGGCCTGATGACACAACAAGAGGCAGACAAGCCAAACACTATCGTCACAGTAGAACTGGAGGCACTTTATTCACCAACTCCTGCAATTCAATTCACAGTCTTTGGTTTTTTGTCTACACTGAACAAAAATAAGAAATGTTTTATTTTAAGTTTAATTACCTGGAATAAATACTCACAGATTCACAGTTTCCCTTTAAGATCAGGCCAAGTGTTCTACAAAATTCAAAGAACTTTTGGATTTAATCATTTCATTTGCACCACCTTTTTGACAAACTTTACATTTCAACAATTTCATCAGTATGTGGTTTGTTCTGTTCAACATTTTTACAATATAGGGTGTAATAAACAGAGGATAGTATTAATGCTAAGCCTACAACAAGTTACAAGTTACTGTTAAGGCCTGATTAGTCTATATCGATGCTCCGGTGCTGCCGGAAAATTCCGCCGGATGTCCCTCTTCTTAGGCCGGATGTCCGTCTGAACTCAGGTATGGTTACTGTAACTGCTCCTCAGATCTCTGCAGGGTAAATCCAGACAGCCAGCTAGACTATCTGTCAATCTGAGTTCACACGGCAGGATAATTAGGCCGATTTTAGCCCCGATTCACCCCTTCTGACAATCTTAAGGATGCTCCGATTATCGTAAAATAATCTGATCAGATATTCCTGCTATGTGTGGTGTGTTAAGACGGTTCTCGTCTGCTCGGAAGGACGTCGGGACCGCTCCCATCTCAAATCGGGGAAATCCAACATTTTTTGGCCCGATTTCTCCTCGTGCGTGGTGTCCCCCCGGGGACAAACGAGCACGCAGCCTGTGGACTGTGGCGTGTAGCCAATCAGAAAGCAAGGTGACGAAGCAGCGAGGAAGCACCGGGAAACAAAATCAAAACAGCCGGCGGAATGGCGCACCAGAAAGTCTGGTGGACCTCCATATCATGATGTAGCAAGTACAGTCCATGCTCGCGTTTTTCGGTTAAAAACAAACTACAAACTATCGCCACTGCATCCTCTTCGTCCACCATGATTGTTTACTCTGAAGTCACGTTTGATCTCGAGGGATTTTGCGAGATTTCCCGTCTGACCTGGGAATGCTCGGGAGTCAAATCGGTCCGTGTGTGATGTGTTGATTTTGCCGTGTGCTGCGCACCACAAACTGTACGACCAAAACTGTTAGACACGTGATTTTTTTATGGCCGTGTGTGGGGTCTCTCAGAATTGGAAAATCGGCCAACAATTTTAAAATCGTCCCGTGTGAACCAGGCTTAAAACAACTTTTGAACGTACACATGTTCCACCAAAACAAGTTCCTTCCTGAGGCTATCTTGCAGAGGCACCGTCATTGTATCCGGGGCTTAGCGCCGCCCAAGATGATTGTGATTGGTTTAAAGAAATGCCAATGAACCAGAGCATGTTTTTCTCCCATCCCGGAATGATGTGTGGACTAGCCAGACCCTCCACCACAGCTGTGAGACTAAGGGCCGATTAAACTGAGAAGAATCACTAGTAATGCATCGCCAGCAAAACCATTGTTTTCCTATGGTACAGCGCACCTGGCGTGCACTTCTTTCTTCCACTGCACGTTCTGTTTTTCGAATGTTTTTTAAGACGCGCGTAATAGTTAAAATATGAATGGCAGCCAATCAAACTGAGCAAGAAGCAGGCTTTACTACTTCCTTTCTGTTTTGATGCAGGTAACTTATGACAGCATTTAGCTTCCTGTCGGTTAGCATGTAAACAACACAGATAATAAGTCACAGTAAAAACTATAAAATACACCAAATGATGCTGGAGTTGTAAACATTTTATTGGTCTTTACTGACTCTAACTGACCGTAAATTGCATCTGTTAACACTTTGATTAGCCTGTATATTGCTTATGCTAATTGCTAACTCCTACATTATCTTGTGAACCGCTAATTTTACTGCTATCTCTACATGAATCCATTGTTGCATCCCGCACTCCACAGGTCTACCACATTTTTGACATACATATTTTATATTATTAAACCTGATTTAGTGCTTTAGCTGGTGACTACCTTCAGTAACATTGTTAAAATCACATTGTTGTTCATTCTGTCTCTTTCATCTGCTGTGTTCAGTTACTGTAACTTGTACACATTATTGTAATCCCAATATATGTAATCTATTACGTTCCAGGCCAATGGCTGCCAATCCCATTAGAGGATTATCAGGATAAGATGTCATAACCGGTGCTGAACACACACACACACACTCACATACACACAAACAAACGGTCTCCTGGCTGTCCCGATGCTTTTTCATTGAGGTGATTACGCGCTGTGATGATGGGACATCCGGGCGACAGGTAGGAATGTGTGATTCAAATACACACTGTGTGTGTTTCAATTTGAATTTAAATTTATGTTAAGCAAAGGATCATTTTTAGTGTTTTAGCTCACTGGCTTCATTGCCAGTGCTAGACACTTAGTCTCCTTTTAGTTGTGTTGTCATTGTTTTGTTGCATTGCCACCGTGTGGTGATACATTGGAAAGCAGGGACTGTTGAAGGTGCATTTAAAGATAAGGAACAAAAGACGTAAACACTGTGAAAACAATATTGCCAGAGAAGAATGATGATATGGAAGTTTTCTGCAAAACAAAAAGTGGACAAAAGCTTTTTAACAGTTTGTTTCCAACCAATTTGTAGATCCAACCAGAAGGTCTGAACCTTTCCTGGCTGGGACCTTGGCAAGGATGGGCTGTTTTTAAAGGTCCAGCAAGTTTCTTCTTTTTTCACTTCAAGGACTCCAGACGTTTTCTAGGCTAAACGTTCACAAGAATTTCATTGATCTCTTCCACTTCCAATCCAATAAATGGCGAATCACCAGCCCTTGTGCCCTTGGACCAGGGTGATCAACTTTACAGAAACCTGGCTGGGATGTTGCAGAGTTTGAGAACAGTCCAGTCGGTCCTTGAACTTTATCCAGACCTGAATTAAAGCCTACAACTCGAGTCTAACTTTGGGCGGAGTCTGGACCTCACCTTGCTGCTATGACGTGTGACCCTGATGTTGATCCGGTAATTGAAAGTGAGCCTAATGGCGACTTCACTTGAAGTTGCTATGGACAAAAGTCAGCAATAACCAGGGAGGGTGAGTTACTGAATGTTCAGGATGAAGTGGCGATCCATTTTACTAACTTTTGTCTTTCTGACTCGCCGGTTTCACCAGCCTGTCACCGGTGACTATGCGCCCTCTGATGAACGCCCAGACGTTGGACACGATGAAGATGTACACCCCAACACCCTCACAGAAACAAACGGAGATGTACTGGACATGAACATCCAAACAAGCAGGGATGTACCAGACACAAACTTTGAAACAAACTGGGACACAAACAAGGACAACTTTGAGGACGCTGACTGGCATCCTCCTTCCTCCCTCGTGGAAACAGACTCCGACCTGTCCCCAGAGATTGGTACTTTATCAGCACAGTGCGGTGAGTACAGCAGCCATCTGACGTCAAGTGGCCATTGCCGACTGATGGCAACGCTGCCTCCGGTGCCAGTGGGAACATCGCAGAAACGCTGCCCAGATATGTTCCGCTGCACAGACGACATCTCATATTGGCTCCACGAGAACCAGAACAGAAAAGAGCAGCTGGACGACTTGACGGAAACAATGTCAGAGGTGCAGGAAGAGCTGAAGAACCACGGCCATCGAATCACAACCCTGGAGGAGCAGGTACACTGTTGGTGGTAGTTTTCTATAGAGAGAAGTCCTCTTCATGTGGACCATCATGAGACCTTTTTTCGGAAAGAATATGTAAAGTAGTGAACAGGAAGAGACAAATAATGATTTGATCCTGCTTGATTTGAGCCATGAATTACACGTATAATGTTCGTCAATTTAAAAGATAATTTTGCAAGTCACAAAAACTATAAGTCTGTGAAAATACATAATTAAAAAGACTACTCGGCCCAAAGGCGCATAAGCAACGTATCGCTGAAGCTATGATGCCTGTGTGTTTTTTACCGGGATGTTACGTTACTACACAAGCAACGGATCTTGCTCGTACTGTAACAGGTACAAGCACTCCTTCATCCCCACAGATATTTCACTTGTAAACTCGGTCCGGGGGACTTAGACTTAGAAAACTTTAATATCCCCGAGAGGCAATTTGTTGTACAGTACAGGCATATTGACACATAATCCACAACACAAACATTGAACCAAACATCTACAGCGCTGTTTATCTAACACAATAAATAAATAGAATACAGTAAAAGGAGTATATTGCACAATGTCATAAATAAATAAAATTTAAATAAAAACTACTGCAAATTATCCTACTTCACATCTACTCCTTCAGTCATACTCCTCCCTACACCTTATTCTAGAGGTAGTAACCCCTCAATTCACTTGGTAAAGTGTGTAGTTTAGTTGGCAATATGATGTCTATGCTGCTAATGGGGACAATTTGTGTTACGATGGAAGAGATGTTGATCATTTATTCAAACTTGTCTGGTCACTTTGCACTTCATGGCACTCACCCACTTCTGGTACCAGCTCTGCTCTGGTCTGCTCGGCTCGGCTCGATTTGGCCGCGGTGCCCCGAAACTCCGTTTTCCATTGCAGATTTAGTACCGCCTCGTGCGTGAGTCGAGCGTGGCTAGTCGTCATAGCGACGCCGCAGGAAACTGCCATGACCTAACGCGACACACACACACACAGAACGTCGAAGGTGTGTTGTTGTTGATTCTCGGCATGTGGCTGTTTGCCAGAAGACAAATTTAGTTTCAAAAGAAACTGGAGGCAGCAAAAAAAAAAAACACCGCTGGCTAAACTATTTAAAAATGGCGAGTTTGTTCAGGACAGCCCCGTCTGTAGCTATCAATGACGTCGTAGTGATTAGTGACGATTCTCTCCGACCAATCAGGAGTCTGCAGGTTTTCACGTTACCTTTATCACCTCAGCTCGCTTGGAACCTCGACTGAGGTGGTACTAAAAAAAGTACCTGTTAGCAGGTACCAGGGACTTTTTTTCATAATGGAAAACCAAAAAAGGCGAGTCGAGCAGGTACCATGGAATGGAAAAACGCCAATATTGTGGGTATTTGTGGCTGTGTCCTCATTCTGCCACTTTTTTAGATGTTATTAATGCTGTGCTTTATGTCAAAGTCAGTCACCAGTAACTATTGTTGATCTTCTAGCCCACTGGTACTAAAGGTCCCCCCCCCACCCCCCATCTCCTTCTGAATTGTACAACTATGTTGTTTTTCATGTATTGTACCTTGCTGCAAAACCAATTGCCTCCCGAGACATAAATAAAGTTGAAAGAAAGAAGTTGAAAGAAGTCCTTTCGCTTCCTGGTTTTTAGAAGATGCTGGATGAAAAACATCAGGTACGATAACGTTACATGTGTTGTGGAACAGAGCTAAGCTAGCTAGCTAGTGAGCAAGGTGACGTATATTGTGTGAGATGAGAGATGTAGTTTCACACAAAACTAAGTGACACTGACAAACCTACAACAAACTTTCTTCAGTAATGCTTCAGATTACAGCGTGCAACGTGCAGCGTAATTACTCCGGAGACAAACATCATATGTGTAATTCATGGCTCAATATAAGCAGAAATCATTATTTGTCTCTCCCCGTTCACTACTGTAGGCCTACATATTGTTTGTCTGAAATAAGGTCCCATGGGGTCCACCGGAAAGGGGAATAGTTTCACGCTTACTGTGAGATCAGACAATTTTAGAGGTGGTTGTACTTTAATACTCGGGCTAACATAGCAGGTTCACAAGCTAATTGTTAGCATTTTAGTGCATGCAGGAGACCGAGGAAACAGCTAACAATAAAAATATACTCACTTAAATGTTTAAACTGAATGAAAACAATACAGGCAATGCTAAAAATAACCTGTTGCTATTACAAGCAATGTGTATTATATAGAGGAAAAGATTATCCGGGCAAGTAAAACCCAACACCCTCCTCTGTTTCTCTCTATTTATCTCTGTCTGTCTTTATCTCTCTGTTTATTATCTCTCTGTCTTCACACACTAAGTCTTCCTTAACCCTAAAAGCTAACAGGATTAGCTGCTGGCCTTCTGTGTCTGCCTGACCCATAGAGCATTTTGTCTGGGCTGGAGCGTCTGTGGGCCGCCCGTGGTCAAAATCGAGTTAAGGCTGCAGTCTGACTTTGTGACATTTGTTGTTTTTTGCTGATGGAAGTAGACCATGCTTTCCATTTTGATTGAGCTACCATTTCATTTCACATATTAAACAATAGATTAGTTTTAAAAGATTAAAAAAAACACACTTTGTTAGTACCACAGATTCTGCATTTACGGCCAGCATTGTTAACAAAGACAAACCTCACTAAACCACCTGTCTTCTCTCTTCTGTTTTTGATCTCTCAGGGTGTAGAAAGTGTTAGTTTAAACTTGACCTTTGACCAGCGGTTGAGGTGTCTGGACTTGCGTCACGCCGAGGTCGACACGCTTTTCCATGTGCATGCGACGCTGCTGTACGAGTTGCAGGTGCAGCTGCGCAACCTGTCAGCAGCCGTGCAGCGCATGAGCCGCAAAACGGGCTGCAAGATCAACGACATCAGAACTTCACCGCAGCTCGGCATGCAAGACACACCAGGTACACATGCAACCAACATGGTGATGAGTTGCATGTTGCACGATGTTCATGCAACCTTACTGCCACGTGTAGTACGTTGACACACATCAAAACTACACACAGCAGCAGTTCTTCCTGCAGCGCATACCACAGTTACTTTATTTCACTTTACAAAGCTGCAATAACACAAATCAGCCAATGTTTTATTAACGGTTAAGCTACCACTAGTCACATTTATTCCTTTGGCTTTGCAGGTCACTATCCATCGCTGTTTGTATTGTGTTTGTATTTGTGTTATTTTTTATGTCACGATGTTCTTGTAGTAACAGAATACTGTTACCCTGATGCTTTGTTCACACAAAACGCAAAGCGAATTTTCGCATCATGTTTCTCGCGAGTTTGATCATTCATGTTTATTTGTGTCACTTGCGCGAGATGCGCCGGAGAGGGGGAGGGGCTTCATGTAGATACCCAACAACGTTTCTTTGCGCCATTTTTTTCCGTCATCAACGATGGCCGGAATAACCACTGTTACTGCTTTGTACCTGTTGTGGAAGTCCTAGATAAGGCTGCCAACAGGCTCATATGGGGTGTGGTATCAGATGTAGCGTTGTGGATGTTGATAATGATGAAGATGAGTGAATGAAGACATGGTCGCAGATTCCATTTGCATATTGAGGTTAGCATTTTTATATTCAAATTATTGCAAGTGAGTCCGTTTGCAGGCCACAAGACCCTTCAAGTTCCGCCCCCATGTCACTAACATTTATACAGCAAGTAACAAAACAGAAAGTGTTTACACGCAGTGACAGTCACATTATCACCTGTGCAGTTTAAAGAAACAACTCAGGACAACTTTCACATGTATTATGTTTAGTTAGTTTAGTTTATGTGTAGTTTATGTGTTTGATGATGCTGTGTTTCTCTCTCTCTCCGTTAGAGAGACAGTACCTGTCTTTCTGTTCATCCGACTGTGCGTCTCTGTATCACAATGGTGTTCGTCATTCTGGTGTTTACAACATCATCCTGTCGCCAGGCACCGTCCTGCCAGTCTACTGCGACATGGAGACAGAGGGTGAGACACACACACACACACACACACACACACACACACACACACACACACACACACACACACACACACACACACACACACACACACACACACACACACACACACACACATTATATGTTCACACACATATGCAGCATGTGCAATAGAGCTCAACAGTGACCGCCCACTTTTTAAACAGCTCTGGTTCCAGAAGTGATTTTCCCCCATTCAATATCTTCATTGATGTTTCAGAAAATGCTTTTATAAAGAGTCATTCGACGATCATTCGGCGATAGGCAAGACTTGACAATTCTGATTCAACTATGAAAATTCTTAGTTGGGGACACTCTTTCTATTCTGAATTTTTAATCCATGGACTTTTTATATTTGACGTCACTAGAATGTAAAGTTTATGGGCTGAGCGGTAACTTGCGGGCGGGACCAGTGAGACTAACACTACATATACAGCGTTCTCTTATACATCCATGATATACAGTGGAAATTACAGAAGTAAACCCAGCCAAATGATGGAACTGCAACTCCCAGGCCCAAAAACACTTTTCCCTATACTTACATGGTGAAAGAGACGTCTCATACATTTTTTGAGCGTTACAACCCCCCCCCCCCCCCCAAAATGACTCGTTTCACTATCAGAATTTGATCCATTTCGTCCGATAACAGCTGCACGATTTAATCATTTAATCCCCATTCAAGTTAGCAGAGTGCTAAACCGGAAGTGTTTCTTTATATAGGCGTACCTGTATATTGGGTTGTCCACCAAAGTGTGTATTTAGACATAATGTATTTCTTTGTGTGTATGTGTGACTGCTGTAGGTGGGGGCTGGACGGTGTTTCAGCGGCGGCGCAACGGCTTGGTGAGTTTTAACCGCGGCTGGTCGGAGTATCGCGACGGCTTTGGCGAGCCACGGGGAGAACACTGGCTGGGCAACCAACAGCTCCACCTGCTGTCCAACCACGGCCACTACAGCCTCCGCATCGAGCTGCAGGACTGGAGCCACGTCCAAAGACACGCCTTGTACCACAGCTTCAGGTAGAGAGACAAACTGTAGAAGAAGGGGAAGATAATGTCAGTAACAGTGCAGAACTGTTGCTTTCAAACCGGAGTTTGGTCCGTTTCAGTCTCGCTTTGCTGCAAAATAGCCTCGGGAAGGAAGTTGTTTTGGTGGAACATGTGTACATTCAAAAGTTGTTTTAGTCGTTCCTCTTGTCTTCCTCTAGCATGTGACCCGTTTCAACTCCACCCCTCCAAAAATCAGAATCGAGAATCGATAAGAACCGAAAATAAAAATAAAAATCGGAATCAGAATTGTTAATGTCCAGACGATGCCCAACCCTACTCTTAACACTATTTTTGATTTCACGATTCTGGTTTCTTCTCCTCCTCCTGCAGGATAGAGAATGAGGAGAACCATTACCGCCTCCATGTGTCTGGTTTCAGCGGAACGGTGGAGGATTCGTTCGGTTGGTACCACGACCAGCAGGGCTTCAGCACGCCAGACACCGGCAACATCTGTGCCGAGATCAGCCATGCCGGCTGGTGGTTCCACCAGTGTTTCTACGCCAACCTCAACGGCGTCTACTACAAGGTAGGACTGTGTGTAAAAATACACAGCGAGATATAGTAGCACCGTGCACAATAACACAGAACAACGTGCACTGACTTTATGTTGAAACCACATTGTTATTATGTTGTTTAAGGAGAGACACCATTTTTTTATTTTAAGTTTTGGGGATATTTTGCTTCCATAACATGTGTTTTTTCAGACTATAGTGGGTAAAAAAACATCAAAAATACATATTTCAGTCCCTCCAGAGTTTTTTTGTGATTGTTGCGGGCAAAAATCCTTGATTATGCGGCACGTTTTCTGAAAAAATGCGATGGAATATGCAGGATTTTTATGCCATTTTATGCGATGAAAATGCGGGAACTTGCAAAAATTGCGGTTTGATGAAAAAGAGAAAAGAAGTGATTCCCCCAACACAGTGTTCTCAGCATAGACAGTATATAAAAGTAGGTGAAATTACGTCACTTCATAACGTTCCCATGGCAACAGGGGAAAATGGCTGCTCTTGTGTGAAGTAAACGCAACATTTTTCAACTTTCTGCTGAGATATATGTGACTTTTTTGCAACGAAAATACGGGGATTATGAAATCATGCAAGCCCCGCATATTTTGCGCAGAAATCGGCAATTTATGCGGCGAAAGTGCGGCGTATTTGAAAAAATGCGGCCCCCGCATAAATATGCGGACTTTGGCTGATTATGCATTGAATTCTGCGATCGCATAATCGCGTTTTTCTGGAGGGACTGGTATTTAGTAGGGCTGGGTATCAACCACTGATTTTCGATTCAATGTCGATTCTAGATATTTCAGTTGCAAAACCAATTTTGTGTGAATATGAAAGAGATTGTGCAGCTCTACAGAGTCTACCAGTGTTGTAGTCGAGTCCCCAGCCGTCAAGTCCAAGTCAAGTCTTGAGTCCCCAGTGTTCGAGTCCAAGTCCAAGTCTGAGTCAATAAAGAAGAGTCTGAGTCGAGTCACCATTACCTGAGTTCGAATCACGAGTCCAGAGACTAGCGACTCGAGTCCGAGCCAATAACTCGAGTACTCCATCACCGCCTATTACACATAAAAGAAGTCAGAACCTTCATCCAACTTCCAAGTCCGATTTCATGAACGCTTGAGTCCAAGTCCAAGTCGTCAGTTTGCGAGTCAAAGTCAAGTCACAAATCCAGAGAATACCGACTAAAGTTGCACTCAAGTCCGTCTCTGACTCGAGTACTCCATCACTGGACTCTACAGCGAGTGAGTATTGAGTAACATTTCATCCATCTATCTGGAGGTGAGAGGTCAAGGGACCCCTTTTAAAATGGCCATGCCAGTTTTTCCCTCGCCAAAATGTAGCTTTGGAGCTTTATGTAACCCGCTTCCTGACAAGCTAGCGTGACATAGTTGTTACCAATAGATTTCATAGGTCTTGTTGTTACATATGTTACAGACCGACGGAGATTGATTTTGGATTTTTTGAATCGATAGTGGATCATTCAAATGAAAAATACTACTTCTAATACACTAATACATAATAACAATGTTGTTTAAAGAAATCATTCAAATTTAAATCGGAAAATACATTTTTTTAAACCCAGCCCTAATATTTAGGTATTTATTTTACTACACTTTGTCTACTTGCGTCTATAGATTTCTCCCAAATTCACCAAAAGTTAGTAGTTAATGCCTCATTTGCATATTTAAACAAACATTTCAGAACTTTTAATACAGAAAATAATTGTCTTAATGTCATTAATCAACTGGGGGAAGTTTCATGTTATACATTTTTTACAGAGGGGGTTGTTCATATTTTATTCATAGCCTGATTTATGTAACATTTTATACCTAAAACATGGCAAAATAGATTTTTTTTATGGCTGTTGACAGTATTTCCTGATTTATGTAGTGATTAAAAATATATTGAAAATCCCCTCTGTTAAAATCTTTGACTCAACAACATGAAACAAGAATGTTGAACCTAGCTTTATCCAATGTTCACATTTCTGTTCTGTAGATGTATGCGAAATTAGTGCATATTTAACAAGATAATACCTCATTTGCATATTTAAACATAGAATTTCTGAAAACTTGTAATACAAAAGATTATTGTCTTTATGTAAGTAATCAACTGTGGAAGTTTAATGGTGATCTCTAAATGTGTTATTGTTGAAATTGTGTTTTCGACCAGGGTGGGCGCTACTCTCTGAAAGCCCAGAACTTGCTCGGGCCGGACGGCATCGTCTGGTTCTCCTGGAAGGACTCAGACTTCTACTCTCTGAAGGCGGTCACCATGATGATACGACCACGCAACTTCAGGCCACGCTTGTCGCCATAGAGACGCACCAGTCTGAAGCCCGACTAGCAGCTTCTTAGGACTGCTAGCTGCCTCGACGGGCCGCCAGAAATACTCACAAGAGCACCAAATATATATTAATCCGCTGCTGAAAACAATAAATGCACTTTTTCCGCATGTTTGAGTAACTTAAGCTAAAAACAAGTTATCTGATTTAAGAAATCTCTGAGTCTTAAAGGACAAATCTGGCGCAAAATGAACCTAGGGGCTAATAACACGTATACCGAGTCGACCGTTCTCTGGGATATGTTTTCATGCTAGTCGAATGTGACCAGTTTTAGCGCAAACCGCTAATTAGCTTATAAAGCTAGTCGTCGGGGCCACGGGTAAACAGTCATGACCAGTCGAACTACGAACGCCGTGCAACCCAGCCTGGTCTCACAGAATTCCGTGAAATGATCACGAACTGTTAACACCGCATTACGTGGTGGTAGCACGGAAAAATCCTGTGTGGCCACCACGGAAACAACGCCAATGCAAAGTCAATGAGAAGATGACGTAGCATTAGGAGTGTCTGCGGTAGCGAGTAGTATGTAAGCTCGAAAATCTGCACAGGGAGGTTGGTTTGGAGGCGTTGGATGGGTCAAACAACACAGGACTTTCACCCCGGAGACCAGTGGATTGTGTCCCACGTGTCACATTTCCTAAACCCAACTGTAACTGTCCCGTTCTTCTTTTTCCTAAACCCAACCGTCCCGTTGTTGTCCCGCGTGTCATGGAAATGTAAGCCCACCCACGACATTTTCCTTAACTTAAAGGGCCGAGTGCATTCCACATAATTCTGTGAGATCAGGTTGGTGCGACCAGTAACCAGTAACACAGCTAAGGCACGACGTTCATCGTTCGACTGGTCATGACTGTTTTCCCAAGATGGCGTCCGTCTTTCTAAACTATCTTTTTAATAAACTGCCTGCACACTTACAGAGTTCTCAATGCTTGTGTTTACATGTAGAGACTCTCACTATGCTACCATGGACGTGTGATGATATTTTGAGCCTTGTTAGGGGTATAGAAATAGCGTATTCTTTGGTCATGACTGTTTACCCATGGCCCCGATGACTAGCTTTATAAGCTAATTAGCGGTTTGCACTAAAACTGGTCACATTCGATTAGCATGAAAACATATCCCAGAAAACGGTCGACTCGATACACGTTATTAACCCCTAGGTTCATTTTGCGCCGGATTTGTCCTTTAAAAAAAACAGGCATTTTCTAAAGAGTTACACCTTCAGTCAGAGCCAATGGGCTCGGAGCTGAGAGCCACAGACAGGAAGTCAAAAAGTACCGAGACGACTGCCACATTATTGGTTCTGAGTTTCAGGATTTACGGGCAAATAATTTTTTTTTTTTATTGGATCAGAAGTTAAATTGTTATTGAGGAAGAAATTAAGAAGCAGCACTGCTTGATTGACATCTTCCTCTCTGACTTGTTGTCAGGACGGGGCACATTTCACTTTCATCATTCTTATTGGTGTCTTGTATGTAAGGATAAGGATAATCCCCTGTGCATGTACACAGCACAGGGCCTTTAAAACGCTCAGTTTTTTCCAGTAATACCCAAAAAGCTGCTTTCTTGCAGAGATAGATGAGAAGATCTACAAGAGTATAAATGCAGTAGATGTTTGTTGGTACGACAGACCAAATTTAAGTGAAACTCAGAACTTTTTCAGGTGGTTAACTTTTCATGCTTTACCTCATCAGCAGGCCCACATGGAATTAAACCAATAAAAAAAAAATGTCAACGCATCTCGTCTTGACCCCAACAAGAACAAAAAAAAATGCTAAATTCAGCAGATTTTTATTTAGGATCATCACTGAAAACTGTGAAAATATGTTTTTAATTAGGGTTGCAGTCGCAGTTAAATGTGGCTTCACAGGGGAGCGTGCCTATGTTCCCACATTTCCTTTTTCATAAATTTGTATCAGATTGTATCCCTTAAAAATGTTGAAGGAGGATAGGGCTTAAATTGAAGGGAAATGTAGGAACACAAGACCTAATTTTGAATTTTTTGAATGTGGGAACATAGGTCTGTGGGAAAATTGGGTTGCAATGTGTTTCATTACACAACACACAAACACAATTTACATCATATATTTATTTATTGGAACAGTTACAGGTATTATTTGAAACATGTACAGGACTTTTCAAAGTCACCAACCTCCTTGCACTGACTACTAAAGGATCTGTATGAATTCAGGCAGGTTGATTTCTCAGCCATGCAACCTGCACAGGTGAATGACTGATAAAACATCCTTTACAGACAGGTGGTAATTCATTAAGAGGTCAGCCAGCCTTCGTGCTGCTTCTGCTGTTGTTGTTGTTTCCTCTCAGACTGAGGGGGGGGGGGGGGGGGGGGGGTGACCGACCCCATGAGGTGGATGCTGTTTATGTGGGGCGCTCCCTGGGGCGGGTGACGTACTGCCACCACAGAGGGGGGAGGTCTCCCTCCTTGCGGGCAGGAGGGAGGGCTTCGGTCTTGGGGCCGCCGGGTTGAGTCTCGGCCTGCAGCTGGGCGACCTGAAACCAGACAGGTTATTTTCATCATCAAATGAGAGAATAGTGAAAAGGTTCATTTTCATCATCAAATGAGAGAATAGTGAAAAGGTTCAATCACAATGTCTCAGAGCCAAAGGGTGTCCATTTTAAAGGCTGCATTCTGTCTGATCAACAGTCCGAAATGAGATGACTCTTGCACAAAATTGCATCCATTTTTTTTGCAGAGACGAAGTCATGAGTGGTGGGACTGCGTTGTGAACAGCTTCACAGAGAGGCATCATTGTGACAAATGTCGACGTAGATTGACGTAAAAGTTGCATCAAATCCGCCTTGGTTGTTCACACTGCGGCCACATTGAAAAAAGAAAATCTGACCTGGCTTTGATTAAGGACCACATATGGAAGTGGTCTAAATCTGATTTGAAAAAAAAAAAAGGATCTGGGCAAGATTTGAGTGTTCACACTACTTCTGAAGAAGTCTGACCTGGTCATTGACCCCCCCAAAAATCTGATTTGGACCACTTTTGCCTGCAGTCTGAACGTAGCCTTAAAGCCAGGTTCTTTGAGCAGAATTAACCCACAAAAGAACAGGTGACATGTGCCCTTGACGGTATGTAAAACGTGTCTGAACTGCCCACCTCTTTGTCCCAGCTCTGCAGTCTCAGTTTCTTCCACTGCTCTCTCTTGGAGAAGTAGTCCGGGTACATGGCCTTCTCTGAGGGGTGCCAGTGGTCCAACGCCCACTCGGGGACCTGCGGGAGGAAAACAGAGCTCAGGACTTTTCATCCGTGGCCGTTCCCAAACTCCGTTCGCTTCGGGAAACAACAACAAACTTCGAGCTACACGCTGAAAATGTCAAGTTTTGAAGAAAAGTTGGACCGTGCTACACGGCAGGCCTGCTTGGTTCTTTCAGTGAATGATTGTAAAGATTTACATTGAATATGTTGACGGCATTTCCTTCTAACTGGGACGTTTTCGGACCGATTGAGAGATCTGGCAATGCCGAGACTAATCTAAAATAAGCGAACTCATAAATAAGAAAGTTTTGAGAATTCAAAAGAACAAGCACACTCGTTGACAGTACACAATGTGAAATCTCTGAAATAGTATTTTAACATCTGAGGATAGAATTTCTCAGAACATGTGATGGAGATGTTGAGACTCCAGAAGCACCGCCCTTACACCTCCAGCAGAGGGCAGGAGCAATCTGACAGACAGGCAACACACTTTCTCACACAGTCCTGCACGTCATCAGTCACATTTTTGATTCATAGTTTGATCAATACATCGCTCAGCTTTATGTTACCAAAATTATTAGTAGGTGGTATTTTAACACAAAGAAACCACTGTGATTAAAAAGGAGAAACAGCTTGCAAATGTATTGTAGCCACGTCCCTACATTTGTTTTCTGGTACAGAAAAGTTCTCAAACCACAAGTTTGCTTCTAAATCATTTTGTGTCACAAATTGTGGGGAAAACAACAACATAATAATTCACTATAGACTGATTTTGTCGCATTTGTGCAGCTTTTTTTTTGTCATTTTTGTCGTTTCTTCCCACTTTTTTGTTTCTTTCTCAACATACTTGTTGCTTTTTACGAAGGTTTTTCAGGGTTTTTTTCCACATTGTTGTCGCTTGTCCCGACGCTTTCTTATATTTTTGTTTAACTTTTGTCTTTCTTTTCGTTTTTGCCACTTTATTAAACATGTTTGTCTGTATTCTTTCCAAAAGGGTTTGCAGCTGTTTGTCGACATCTTTTTTTTCCCCACTGTTGCTATATAACCTTTTTTCTTAGAATTGTAAGAGCGATACTAAGAAATATATATATTGAGTGGGGGATGATTTCACGGTCACTGTCCAGATGAAGCACATTGAAGCTCTGCCTCACCTTGTAGCACTCGTATCTCTCGTAGGACGTTCCTCCAGGAGAGTCGGGGAAGATGTAGGGCTGGGGGTGTTGATTGGACCAGAACTCCTCCTCCCCCGCCTTCAGCATCCTGGTAGCCTTCACCATGTCCTTCTCATCCTTGTTGTCGTCGAAGCGAGCCCGCAGCATGCAGGCGTAGAACCGATATTTGTCTCTATGACGGGAAAACAACAACAACAGTTAAATAAGCTTGAATCATAATATAGTAACTGTTATAGGGCTGCAACTAACAATTATTTTCATCGTCGACTGATCTGTGGATTATTTTCTCCATTAATCGATTAGTTGTTTGGTCTGTAAAATGTTACAAAATGGTGAAAAATGTAGCTCAGTGTTTCCCAATAGCCCAAGATGACGTGCACAACTCAAAAGATATTCAGTTTATTGTCACAGAGGAGAGAAGAAACTAGAAAATATTCACATTTTAAAGAAACTAGAATCAGAATCTTTATCTAAATTACTCAAACCAATTAAATAGTTGGCAATTAGTTTAATAGTTGACAACTGATCGACTAATCGATTCATCTTTGCAGCTACAAACTGTAAGACATCTAGTTTAGATTCAGTATAAACTTGACACGGACAAAAACATTACGTGTGCTTATCATTTGGGCCAACAGGCAGCATTTCTTCCTCTTGAGAAAAACACTATAATATAAGTAATTTATACTTTATTAATCCTGCAAGGGGAAATTACAATGTTTTCACTCTGTTGTTACTACACACAGGTCTGAATTACACACACATGCTCAGTACCAGTAATCAGAGTGGGGGAGCTGCCCGTGCAAAGGCGCCCCGAACAGTTGGGGGTTCGGTGCCTTGCTCAAGAGCACCTTGGCAGTACCCAGGAGGTGAACTGGCAGTCTACCTACCTACCTGCAACCCTCCGGTTCCCAACCCAACTCCCTACTGACGGAGCTACTGCCCCCCCTACAGTATGTTTAGCTTGCACTGTAACAATGAGACGGTTGACATAAACAATGTCAAATTCTTCTTTATAACTCGTATCTGATATGCAAGTTCTGGAAGTTTTTTTTTAACCAATAACTTTATTATCCAATAGCAATACTCACAGTGGTTGACCAACATAAGTTTGTATGTTAGCAGAAGAAATGTAAAATCATATGTTTAACAAATCTCTATAACGTCTAGAGTGTATTACTTTACTGCTAAATCTCTACTACTACTACTACTACTCCTACTCCTTTACTTCATATTATGCAGTGCATCACAAGGAACAGAGTTACAGCTTAATTCACCACTTAATAACAACAACAACAACTTTTACAGAACAGCGTTTGGAGCTGTGAGCAAATGCAATCCAAATGTATGAATAAAGCACATTTAAAAACAACAGCTGACCAATGCGATGGACAATTAAAGATAACAAAAAACAAACAGAACACAGCAAAAACACACATACCACTTAAAAGACAAATGATTAGCCTACCTATCCTTTAAACAAGCTCAATTTATATTATGTATGGAGATTTCTGGTTATATAGCTACATTACCATTTATTAGGCTGTCTGCCATGACACTGAGAGTCAAGTTTAAAGTATTTTATATAACTCGACTATTCACTGATTTCGACGCTAGCTAGCGCCTCGTAAACGTGTAAATTAACTTAGCTTCAACACAATATACTGTTTTAAATTAGCAGGACAGCTTCAGGGATATATTAGTGGGTTAATGAAGGCTGATGAGCTGACGAGGATCGGTATTTTGCAGTGGGACTGACTGACTTAGCCAAGTAATGAGTGACCTGGCTAGCAGTTAGCTTAGCTGTTAGCTTAGCTGTTAGCTTAGCAGCAGAGCAGACAGACCCGAGGACAGCAGCGATGCTCTGTATTAGTCACTTTTCACCGCAGAGCTTAAACGAAGGCAGCTCCTCTTACCTAAAGATGCACCATGACTCGAGGTGTCTCAGTGATTTCTTGTAAAGTCGCAACACTTTTTGGTGGTGGGTGAGATAGGCAGTGGCCATTTTCACCGTCCCCTGTCACCTTCTCGGCGAGCGGCGCGGAGGATTCTGGGATTTTGTGGCGTATGGACGTTATGACCGTAATTACCTCCAAAATGCGCAAACGGTATTTTGTGTCTTGTCGCTTGTTTGGTCTGTTTCTTACTTGGGTAAAGAATTGTTTACGTGTATTTCTATGGAATGCCGTTTTATTCAGAATTAAATCAATAAACACATTAATAAATAAATAAATAAATATGCCTTTGAAATACATCATGAAATAAATAAATGAGGCAATAAATACATAAATAATTAAATACATGTAATTATTTCATGGTACTTTTATTTCATAAGTCCACATTTATTTATTTCAAGAGACTTATTCATAAGTCCACATTTATTCATTTCAAGAGACTTTTATTTATTATTTATTTATTTATTCATGTATTTATTCATTTATTTATGTATTTATTTATTTATTTATTTAATTCTGAATAAAACTGCATTCCATACATTTCTGGGACGAATAAAGTATTTTTAAATGAATAAAGATAACCAAAGTAACCGAAATCTAGCTATGCCAGTAATGTGGCTTCTCTTTTCTATGGTACTTACGGTATTGCAGCATTATGGGATTGGTGAGAGCTGCATGTGTGGTTCTTTTCAGAAGTATTGCTCTTACAACCATGGCTCAGCACAAATTCATTGGTAAGACACTTGCGGTGAATGATTAGATTAATAAAACATAAAGAGACGACAGAAGACTTTGAGTGTCAGTGTCCCTGTATGCCGGTGTTTGCTGTAAACAGACAAGCCTGCATGTTTTCAGTTAGCATGCGAGCTAGTTTGAGTTAGCACTGCTAAAAATGACAACATAGCATACAGTCACAGAGAAATGTCAGATGGTTGGTTTTCGGTTCATATAGCAGTTCACAACTATATTTCCATTTTTCTTTGTACTTCTCTTCTGCTTCACTACATCTTATTTGCACATACTGTACTTTTTACTCCACTACATACAGTTAGTTACAGATTGTTGTGAATTATACTGTACATACATAATCCACGAATACATGATGATGTATTATTATGAATGAATTGACAAGTTACCGGGCAGTAGTACAGTAGCCTATATATAATGTAGTTTTGACTGTCAGACAATACGAGCATTTTGAAGGCGTCACCTTAGGTTCCAATTAAAACACTGACACATTAATTCATAATGAAAATAATAGTAGTATTTGACAGTGAACTAACAGTGGTGTAGTCTAATGTATTGTAGTGGGTATACTGTACTGTGTATGTGTGTGTGTGTGTGGGCCAGAATGGTGTGTGTGTGGTTGGCATATCATATTGGGGGGTCTGAGTGTCCTCCACCAGAGAAATTTTGAGCGTCAAATACTTTTTTTTTTTTTACTTTTTCTGCATTCTGATACACTTTTATCAACCAATTTACTGTGGAAATACCTTTATTTAGACTATGCACAGAACCTAAAAAAAACAAACACAGATGACAATTCTAAATATATCAAAAATATAATGGAAAGTATGTTTTAAGTGGGTATATGGAAATCCTGGAGCTTTCTCAGTGGGTATACGTACAGTATACCTGCGTATCACGTAGACTACACCACTGTGAACTAAATATTTTAAGGTTTTAAAAGGAAACAAGCGATTTGATTACATCACCTTGTGTGTTAGAAAACTGTGATTTGCATTCATTATATATACATTTTTTTTTTTACTATTTTCTGATTTGTTGTAGATCTAATCCTTAGACTAATCAATAATGATAAAAGGCATTAGTTGCACCCCAAATAAAAGCATTTGTTGTAATTACAACCATATTCATTTAGTCTAAATCATGTAGCCTACCACTGTTGTTGTATCATGCATTTTTTGGTGTCTGTGCCGGCAATATGAATCACTTCAGAATGTATTTATTTCACACCACTGTAATATCAACAGCATAGTTGTAGGTGTTGGAAAGATAAGATATCCCGGCAGGATGTTGGTACCAGTATCACAGTCCTGTATGTTATTGGTTCCAGCACAACCGAATGTTTGGTGACATATTGCAGTTTAGATCTTCCATCCTCTCCCTCTCCAGATATCGGGGTGAACCTGACAGATCCCATGTTTAGAGGAGTCTACAGAGGGAAGCAGAAGCACGACGGTGAGCTACTGATTCCCTTTTGACTTGTGGGCTATTAAATTCAATTTAATGTATAGTGTCAAATCATAACAGACATTATCTCAGGACACTTGACTTATGGGCTGTTCAATTCAATTTAATAAAGATGCCATATTATGGTCATTTTCAGGTTCATAATTGTATTTTAAGGTTGCACCAGAATATGTTTACATGGTTTAATATATTTTTGTTGTACTGCACATCTCTCTCTCACTGCTGCAGCTCCTCTTTTCACCTTGTGTTCAGGTCTCTGTTTTAGCTACAGAGTGAATCATCTTTTCTTCTGTACTATCTTTGATTCCACTCGCACATGCTCAGTAGCTCAGATGGTAGATCATGTCAGTTAGCTCCACAGACAGTAAAAGAAAGGTTGTTTCTCCAACTTTGGTCAGTTACAAGGCAGGATTAGCCGGGAGACTTCTTCTAAAGGAGGGCGCACATGGAAGTACTTCTTTTGGAGATTATGGTGAACTTGTGTGTGTTGTAGCAAGGCGTTGCCATTGAGAACGAGGTAGCATGCTAACGCTAGCGCTAGCATGCTAACGGTTGTGTTTAGCCCGTCGGTTCGGCTAGTTACGTAACAAGCCCTGCAGATTTTGATCAGCTCACCCGGAGACTGAAGGCAGGAATCATTCAGAAACCGTATCTCACTCAGAACAACATGGATGGATTTTTTTTAAAGTTTGTATGTGTGTGGAAGCACCAGAGACACAAAATAACACCCCAAATCCCAGAAAAAGTGTATTTTTTCATAATATGGGCACTTTAATTATTATGTCAAATTAGGGCTGCACGATACGATGAAAATCTGCGATATGCGATAATGTTGTTGAATATCCCACTTCATTTTTCACTTCTTGTATTCATGACATTGTTTTACATGAAAACAAGTGAAACTAATAATGAATGTGATGTTTTATTTACATTACATTTACATTGTGTTGTTCTATCCTGTCCAATATTTTTCATATATTTCTAAGCAGATTTTTTATGCTGTATTCTGTATTTTTTCCCGACAGATGACTTCAATCAGATCATCGACCGAGCTCTCAAAACAGGAGTCGAAAAGGTAAGCCACGTGTCCATCACTTATATAATATATATGTGTATATATATATATATATATATATATATATATATATATATATATATATATATATATATATGCACTTTATTCCAGTTGGAGCCTCACAATCAACATTTTTTTGGGGGATTGCAATGTTGGCGTAGACTGAAATATCTCAACAACTATTGGATGGATTGCCATGGGATTTGGTACATACATTCATGGTCCCTAGAGGATGAATCCTAATGACTTTGGTGATCCTCTGACTTTTCCTCTAGCGCCACCATGAGGCTTCTATTTATGGTTTCGAGTAAAATGTTTCAACGACCATTAAATGGACTGGAATTAAATTTGGTGCAGACCTTCATGTTCCCCTCGGCATGAATTGTTATAACTTTGGTGATCCGGGTCTTGTAATTGAACACTGAAAAGCAAATTTTTTAAATTTTGTCTCGTAAGCAGACCCAAATGGAATCTGCAGATTTTTTTTAACAGTTTTTCTTTTAGCGTTGATCTAAAATGAAGATCTGCTGAATTTAGCAGACTGTTTTTTTCTGGTGGAGATGTGTCAACATTCTGAGTATTATTTTAGATTTGTTTCAATTTGTATATAATTACGCCAAAAATTGAAAATTCTGCAAAGAAATTTGCGTCCGCAGATTCTGTGTGGCCTTGCTCAAAAGTAATATAATACCTGTGGCTTTGTTTCAGTTCATGATCACCGGAGGAAACCTTGAAGACAGCAAAGAGGCCCTGAAACTAGCCGAGACCAGAGGTATTGATAACGACGACAACAACAACAACAAGTGACCAAATGGTTTTTGGTCGATTCTCAGTGTCCATGGGCCTTTTTATGATTGTATTGCAGAGCCGGAGGCACAAGCTAAAATGTGAATTCATGAGGTCTTTATTAAAACATCCATAAGTTCATTTCTTCATGAGCAGAATCAGCCAAATGTGCTCACCTCCAACTGTGCAATATGTCATTTCTATTCATCCGCACCTTACTCATCTGTATATCTGTGTTTATATTCTCTCTGTTTATATATAAAGGTGTTTATTGTAAATATGTTTCTATTTTTTCTAATTCTTATACTTTATGTATATTTTTTTCTCCTATGTCTACTTAATGTGTAGTTGTGTTATTCTGATGTGTGTGTGTAAAAAAAAAAAAAATCTTTTTAGCTGCTGTATGACAGGAATTTCCCCAGTGTGGGATTAATAAAGTCTATCTTATCTTATCTTAATGCTGGACCTTTACACCTTCATATTCAACCATTACAGATGAGTTCTACTGCACGGTCGGCTGCCATCCCACCCGCTGCGGTGAGTTTGAGCAGAATGGAGAATCCGAGTACTTCTCAGGGCTGAGGGAGCTGGCTGCAGCACACAGAGGGAAGGTGGTGGCCATCGGAGAGTGCGGACTCGGTGAGTACTGGCAACAGTGCAGTAAATAAAGAAAAACGATGGCGATGAAAACAGAAATTATTTCAATTTGTATCGACAAGAAATGAGTCAGTTATGGTTCTTTGCTTCTATGCTACTATACCAGTGTAAATGTGTATACATATAATATCATTAAATATTTAGTATGCAGTAATACGTATTTCCATTGTTAAGTGATATGTTGATGCTGTACCGTGTGTTTTTCTACTTGTTCCAGATTTCGACAGGTTGGAATTTTGCCCAAAAGAGACTCAACTCAAGTACGTTTATTTGTCTCTATTGAGTATTAAAAGCTGCTCTAATTGGCTGCATGTTGGCCTTTGACCTTTCAAAATGTACCTTTGCCTCGTCACTGGTTGTGTGTATGTCAATGAGCCGTGAGCAGCTTAATCAGAAACCTTTAAAATGAAGATTTGTCATTCCTACGTTGTTTCATTTAAAGGATTTTTAGAAGCCTAGAGAAGATTTTTGATTTTATTTGACTGTCAAAAAAAAGAAAATGTCCATGACAAGTTTCCAAAAGCCCACAGACATTTGAAGGGGTCAAATGTCTTGTTTTATCAGACCAACAGTCCAAAAACAGCCAATATATTAAATTTACAAAAATATAAAACAGTTGTATTTGACATTTTTTGATAATTGACGTAACCTTGCCAGCACATTGTCAGTTCACCTCCTGGGCACTGCCAATGTGCTCTTGAGCAAGACACCTGTTACGTCCTGTATCTAGGGGTATCAGGACATAGACATAAAACCAGGTGTAATTGGTATTTGAAAGGGTATTTATTTGGAAATAAGGCAAAATGAACTTTAACAGAAAAAGATAGGCCGATGTGTGCTGCGGAAAGCAAAAAGAGATCTTCAAAAGGGAAGAATATTTCTACACTCTTAAGAAACAAAAAAAGGTTAAACAAAATTCCTCTCTTAAATACTGCAAAAACACAAAACACAATACTCACAGCACCCCTGTTCCTAATTTGACAATTTACAACAATATGTTAAATGCTAGAGCAAGTTCGTCAGTTATTAGCTTAGTCCTGGCCCACTTCTTCACACAATTCACTTGGTAAGACACACAATCTGGTCTGGCAGTTGCCCTGGGCTGCAGACAATCAGGCTATTTGTAGAGAGGCGGGCTTCATTGGCTCCCACCGATTGGCTGGACAATGGTGGCTTGCCGCACCAATCAGCCTCCTCCTCCAGGAACTGGGCGGGACTTCTCGTCTTTATCCAATCCAGGGGATGGGATGGCACAGCCTGTTTTGCATCTCACAAAACACTCTTAAACACATACACACCTGAATTAAACACACACACACACACACCTCAACCGTAACAGCACCGAACCCCCAACTGCTCGGGGCGCCTGTCCGTCGACAGCTGCAGCCCCCTCACCGAGCATGTGTGTGTATTTCAGGCCTGTGTGCATAGGCGTAAATCGCAGGGGGGTCGGGACCTACCCAATATGAGGGTTTAATATTAAATAACACGCTGTGTATTGTAAATAATGTAATAATATCTTATTAAAATAATAGTGTAAGTAGTAAAACAATATAAACGAGGCAAACATCTTGAGCCCTTCAATGAATGAGTCATGACAAAAGATTTTTCCATGAATCCTCTATGTTAGCGGTATAACATCACCTAGCTTGTTTGGTAGCTTGTTGGATAGTTAGTTAACGTTAGCTATCTTGCTAATTCCACCCAACGTGCTTTCACTGGTTACAGAAAATGCTAGTTAGTTAGTTAGCTTGCTTGCTACGGGGTTCAGTTCTCAGTTCAGCATCATCTGTATTAGAGAAAAGAATCACTTCATCTGATGTTGAAAGTGAATAAAATCGCTTGCTAGCTTTCTTACTGGAGTTCCTGTACAAGTACAGTTTTGGATGTATTATTTGTGTCCCCTTCAGAAATTACTCTTGAGAAATTCCATGTTTATTTTCCCCCACAACTGTTAGATGAACTTTACTCCCATGCCTGTGTGTAGTGTGTTCTAACAACAGAGTGAAAACATTGTAATTTCCCTTGCAGGATTACAGCTATAGTGCGTAGTTTCTGTCGCCTCCATGAGGAATTGTAAGTAATGACAACAAAACTGTCGGCGCGTGCACATGATACAAGCCTTCCGTGACCGCGCATCGCCCCCCTCCCCTTCCTCCACGCAGTTGCTAGTAGCCAAGGAGGACACAGAGAATAAAAAACGTGATGGACTCTTCAGAAGAGGGAATTATCTCCACTCGAGTTTCTGCGCGGGAAAGTCGCCAGATACATTATTATTATTATTGTTGTTTGCCTCAGAACACATCGAAGCGACGCCGACTTATTATTAAATGATAAATCATTCATCTCTCATTTTTGTTGATCTACTATTCGATAATTCAGCAAACTGTTTCAGCTCTAGTTGGAAATATATACATAACATATGCATTGCTGCTGCTTTCGTCCATACAACACAACTATGACAGGAGGTAGAGTCCTGAAAAAAGTCTTTGGTCTTTCTGGTCTGTGACAGATACTTTGAGAAGCAGTTTGACCTGGCAGAGGACACCAAGCTGCCCATGTTCCTCCACTGCAGGAAATCCCATCAGGAGTTCATCGGTAGGTCCGTGCACCCAGGAACTAGTCTGGTTCACGAGGGCGATTCTGTATACAAAGCTGTTGACTGTTTCTTTGTCTTTGCTTTGACAGACATCATGAGGAGAAATCGAGAGCGATGTGTTGGAGGAGTGGTGAGGACATTTGTTTAGTTAGTTTGTGACATTGTGTGACTTTGGTGTTTCAAAGGGTTAGAAACTAACAAAACTAACAAACTAACTAACCGATGGAGGCAGCGGTAGAGCAGCAACTCCCGTGTTCTGCGAGGTAAAATGGCTGTTTTTGTCAAAGGAGTCTGGTGGCTTTGAAGAGAGCGATATATAACGGCTTCAGTTCCCCGTCGTAAAGGGCCGTCTGACAGCAAAGGTAAAGCTGTAAAAATATTCTAAATATAGCGTACACTTAAACAGATATACATTTTTTAGGTGTCTAAAATACATTTATCTGCTGCCACCGTCCACAGCAGGACATTAGCTTAGCTTCCGTGTCGGTACTCCTGCCTGCTTCTCCAAACTGGGTGCATGCCGACCGCCGTCTACTGTAGCTAACACACTGACTATGGAGAAGTAGCTCATACAACCACGCTGTAAAACATCACAACTATCCCCTTTAACACAGAAATGAATGCGTTAGAGTTTCAGATGGGAAGTTAAATCTCGATGCAGCTGATTACCTGTAACCTTTCCGTTCAGGTCCACTCCTTTGATGGGACGGCAGAGGACGCTGCTTCCCTCATTGACCTGGACCTCTACATTGGGATAAACGGATGGTGAGAGGATTTTGTTTTCCCAACTACACCCAAAGACTTGACCTGACATGAACCACATCTGGGCTCAGCTACACATCCGCTCTTACTCTCACTCGCGACGGGTCTAAACACGAGCAAAATGTTTGATTAGACCCGATTACTGACAGGACGGCGTGTGTTGAATGTTTGGTCAACCGAACAAGTTGCCACAAATTCTTAGCTTGAAACTTGTTAAGAATTCAAACTATTTCTGTCTCTGTCTGGTTTGGACATTTGACACTTAAAACCAGCATTAAAGGTGCTGTAGGATTGTGAAGATCCAGGACATCGACAACTTCTCAGTCCCTCCCCCCCTTTCTGCTAAAGCCCAAAACAGTCTCCTAAGCCCCTCCCCCCACAAGAGAGAATTAATGCGTGTGCATGAGCAGTGATTGACACGATGTTAGACCCCCCCCCCCCCCCCACTCCTGGAATGAAGGAGCTTGACATGACTTATGAAGACAATATGAAGCTTTTAGGAAATTTATATTTTATTTAAAAAAGTTAAGATACGTTTAAACGTACATAATTACAGTACTGCAATTTAATCTGTGTTTATCGTTATTGCTGTTTTTCAGTTCCTTGAAAACAGAGGCTAATATTGAAGCCATGAAGTCTATCCCCACTGAGAGACTCATGATAGAAACAGGTGAGTTGCAGCCAGTTTACTGTAATAAAGAAGGTATTTGACAAAGAAATGTGGCCATCGAAAGGTTCAATAAAAGTAGATACAGTAGCATAAAGCCAAATGTTTCAGATTTTCAAGTGACGCAGCTCCAGACTTATTGTTTTACACCAATAGATACAATTATTTTCAGCATGTCATTGAAGCTAATCCAACATGCCACGTTTTATGGCTTCATCATTACATGAAGGCAACAGAAAATCGAGATGTTTGGTGCATCACATTGCTGTCGTAAGTGTGACTATGAAACTGTTACATTTATTTATGCGTGGATGCCGTCCCACTCCTTCCCCAGATGCTCCCTGGTGTGGCGTGAAGAACACTCATGCAGGCTCCAAATATGTAAAAACTACATTTCCCACGAAGAAGAAATGGGAGGCGGGTCACTGTCTGAAGGACAGGAATGAGCCCTGTCACATCAAGTGAGTAATGTCGGCGTCGAGCCAGAGGGAAGAACTCATCGGATAAATTCATCAAGTTTGCAAGCGAGCAAACACCGTTTTTCAATCCATCAAGCAATTTTAATAGCGGCCTTACTTAACAACAAAAACCAGGATCAATAAAGTTTTATCTTATCTGTCTGTTCCAGACAAGTTCTAGAGGTGATGGCAGCAGCGAGGGAAGAGGACCCGCTCGAGCTGGCAAACACAATCTACAACAATACCATCAACGTGTTCTTCAGATCGAGCTGATGATGAACCACATTAAACCTTCAGCAGACAGACTGATCAAGAGATAGAGAGTGTGTGTGTGTGTGTGTGTGTGTGTGTGTGTGTGTGTGTGTGTGTGTGTGTGTGTGTGTGTGTGTGTGTGTGTGTGTGTGTGTGTGTGTGTGTGTGTGTGAGTGATGATAACTTTCCCCTTGCAAATTTTTAAGTCAAATAGCTTCTGATCTGTCTTCTTTAAAGTGCTCATATTATTCTCATTTTCAGGTTCATAATTGTATTTAGAGGATTTAGATGTTATTAGAATATGTTTACATGGTTTAATGTTCAAAAAACATCATATTTTTGTTGTACTGCACATTGCTGCAGCTCCTCTTTTCACCCTGTGTGTTGAGCTCTCTGTTTTAGCTACAGAGTGAGACATCTCACTTCTGTTTCATCTTTGTTGGGAGTCGCACATACGCAGTAGCTAGGTAAGGACTACTAGCCAGTCAGAAGCAGAGCATGAGGGCGTGTCCTAAGGGTGCTCCGATCAGGATTTTTGGGGCCGATCACCGATTGCTGGCAGACGTATCGGCCGATACCGATAACCGATCACCGATCCCTTTTATGAACTGAAAATTACGCCATTACATAACGGTCACACATGTTTAGAGAATGTATCAGGAACTGTTTGGCTTTCTGTCCTAGCTCAAAATCTAAAAAATGTCCTTTCAATCACTGCACATTTCTTCAGCACACACACACACACACAGTCAGTCACGCACACACACACATACACACCGACACACACAGTCAGTCACACACACACACACACACACACACACACACACACGGGGAAACAGCTGTTTGAGCGGCGCCGGAGCTGCTAGCTACACGACTCACACACACGGACCGACACACACACACACGGACCAACACACACGGACTGACACACACACACACACGTACCGACACACACACACACGGACTGACACACACACACGGACCAACACACACGGACCGACACACACACACACACATGGACCGACACACACACACACGGACCAACACACACGGACCGACACACACACACACACACGGACCGAGACACACACACACGGAGAAACAGCTGTTTGAGCGCCGGAGCTGCTAGCTACACGACTCCGCTCTGCCTTAGCGTTAGCTAACTTTGAAAACTCCTCATCCTGCTTTCTGTGACTAACCTTCAAATGTCTGATGAGGTTGGTGGTGTTGAAATGTCTTTGGAGCTTTCCTCCTCGTGGTATTTCCTCGGCACACACGTTGCTAATCGCTAGTGTATTGTCTTTTTCCCAGATAGCAACGAGTCGGCGGACCACCAGCGGTGCTCCAGAGGCAGTAGAAGCGTCAGAATGGTGAAATCACAAACACGTTTGCTGGAGCACCACTAGTGGCAGACGCTTTTTAAAAGCAGTAGCCGTCTTCCTAGCGTCTTCGTTTCCGCGGCCGGCCGCGGGCCAACTTCTGTTCTGCCGCCGTTCAGACACCTTGTAGAACTGCCAGACCGCTGAATGTAGGGACGCCGCCATTTTGAAAATGTTCTCAGGAGTAGTAGCTCTTAATACATCCGTGGTAGTGCGTCATCTGATCGGCCTATCTGATCGGCCTTTATGGAGACCACCGATCAAACTATTTAAAGCCATTATCGGCCGATACCGATCGGTGGCCGATCGATCGGAGCACCCTTAGCGTGTCCTGACAGTACCTAGGTAAGGACTACTAGCCAGTCAGAAGCAGAGTATGAGGGCGTGTCCTGACAGTAGCTAGGTAAGGACTACTAGCCAGTCAGAAGCAGAGTATGAGGGCGTGTCCTGACAGTACCTAGGTAAGGACTACTAGCCAGTCAGAAGCAGAGCATGAGGGCGTGTCCTGACAGTACCTAGGTAAGGACTACTAGCCAGTCAGAAGCAGAGTATGAGGGCGTGCCATGCTAGCAGCTAGGCGAGCATTATAACGTGTGTTCCAAAGTGACCACGTGTGTCTCTGAAGTAAAGGCTGGACTACAACAGAGCTGTTTGGAGCAGTTTGTGAACAGTGTTTTCTGGTGGAGATGGTAAGTCCCTTTGGGGGGGACTTTGGGCTTTTTTCACTTTGTAAACCTATAACATGCACAAAAAAGATACATAATAGCCTGGAAGTCCAGACCCAAATCCGAAAGATTAAGGGTCTGGCACTGAGTAATGAAATGAAATGAACTCGAGGGGCGGCACCAAGCATGCGTTTGAAAATCTCACTGCACGCAATTGGATAACACTACGACCAATCACAACAATACACGGGGTGACGTATCCAGATCCCCATATGCTTAGCTACCAGCGGAGCTAACTGGTAGATTAAACTGTCGTCAGCTCTCCTCTGGCCCGCCTACATCAGATACACCGATGTGATTGGTGCAGCTCGCCTCTGGCCCGCCTACATCAGATACACCGATGTGATTGGTGCAGCTCGCCTCTGGCCCGCCTACATCAGATACACCGATGTGATTGGTGCAGCTCGGCTACCAGGGCATAGTTAATGAGCAGCATTACTGAACGCCAGAGTGACTCGCTGAGCAAATTCAAATTGTGCTCTTGCGAGAACTTTGGATTTCAAGGGTAAATAAACACAGTAAATGTAAAAAGCATAATATGAGCACTTTCAAATAAAGAATCACAGTTTCAAGGGGTTTGCCTTAATGCTGAAATTATTTATAATTTCCTTGTGTTTCATGTACCTGTACGTTTTTTCAATAAATGGTGATGCATGTAGCAAGAGCAGATTTTCCTTTTTTCAAATTTAATATTTTCTAACCTGCACAGCACAGAAGAACTGATGGATGTGCGAATTGTTTCTTCGAAGTTTATTTTTGGCCTTAGAAAATAAGCCATGATTATGAGGTCTGCCTGACTTTCTCCGTGTTATTTGAATTTAAATCTTCTCTTTGAACACATTTACACTCATAATTTAACATTTTGTTTTAGACAAAGAATCCTTAAAGGCTTCGAAGCAGATATATAGCAGCTTCCATAACTTTAGAAAAACACAAACATTAATAAACCTGTTGAAAATTGTATTTAGCATTTTTATGTTCGACTATACACAGAGCTGATTGCACAAAAGTTACGTCTGTTTATAATCCTTTTGACGAAACATTATCAACCAAAATTTGTCGCAACTTTACATCTATAAGAACAATAGTGTTAAACAACAGAGATGGAGATTATAAAAGACATTAAAGGAAACAAAGAATGGCATTATAGCAGATTAAATTAAACTATTTCAAAACTGCTATTATGACATTTAGTTGAGTAGATTAATTATTTTAACTTTTTGTTTTATTCCGGAATAATAATAATAATTCTTTATTTAACATTAGGAACAGACATTCAGCGGGTCATGGACATCGTTATGTGTGTAAAAAAAAAAAATCAATCAAATGATATATGAAAACGTTTTTTTTTTTAATATATATATTTGTTTGTCTTTTTTATTCACAACTTAATTCAAAAAACATTCAAATATACAACATTTCAGACATGTACTCAAAATAATGATCCAGAGAAATAAATAATATGACTTCAAATAAATACAAATAGTGTTAATAACAAAAACATTTATGTAGAAGGGGATGAATAAACAATCATAAAACAGTGTGACAGTTTTGTCAGTGTCTATACGTTTGAGAGACTTAATATACTCCTCGAATTCAAATAAAAAAGCAGTGAAATTTGGGGTTAACATTTGTTGTTTTGCATTTATTTGTTGTTTTTATTTTATTTATTATTTTTTTTATTTTTTTAGAGCAGAGGTCTTCAATGTTTTTTAAGCCAATGACCCCTTAACTGAGAGAGAGATGGAGCAGGGACCCCCTACAACTGGAACAAACTTCCAGAAAACTGCAGGTCCGCTGCAACTCTCAGATCTTTTAAATCCAGGCTGAAGACATTTCTTTTTGATGTTGCCTTTCGTTAGATACTTGTCCATTTCTTATACTTATTGCACGAAAAACTAGCCGCTTCGATGCAAGGAATGCCTAGAACGTTAAAACTAGCCAGGCTCGCCGAGGACTTTTGCCTGGAAACTATAGAAACTGTGAACATTAAAACTAGCCAGGCTCGCCGAGGAGTTTTGCCTAGAACGTTAAAACTATATCTGCTTTTATATTTTTAAACTGCTCTTTAATGTTTAATGTCTTATACTGCACTGCAACGTTTATTGTTGTATTTTAATCGTTTTCATGTAAAGCACTTTGAATTGCCCTGTTGCTGAAATGTGCTATACAAAAATAAAGCTGCCTTACAACATTTATAGAAAAAGAAGTTGCATATTAAACTGGGCCTACAATAACGTGTAAGGCGGCCTAAAGCCTTTGTACATACAGTACCTTTTTTGCATAGAATACTAAGCTTTTAAAATAGCATTGTTGGCATGATTTTATAAATCCATCCATCCATCGTCGTCCGCTTATCCGTGGTCGGGTCGCGGGGGCAGCAGCTCCAGCAGGGGACCCCAAACTTCCCTTTCCCGAGCCACATTAACCAGCTCTGACTGGGGGATCCTGAGGCGTTCCCAGGCCAGGTTGGAGATATAATCCCTCCACCTAGTCCTGGGTCTTCCCCGAGGTCTCCTCCCAGCTGGACGTGCCTGGAACACCTCCCTAGGGAGGCGCCCAGGGGGCATCCTTACCAGATGCCCGAACCACCTCAACTGGCTCCTTTCGACGTGAAGGAGCAGCGGCTCTACTCCGAGCTCCTCACGGATGACTGAGCTTCTCACCCTATCTCTAAGGGAGACGCCAGCCCCCCTCCTGAGGAAACCCATTCGCCGCTTGTATACCCTGAATCTTTAGAATTAACTGTATACGTGGATGGCTATATTACCTATAGGCCAGTAATATATAATATTTATATTTGCTAATAATATGTTGGCTTTGTGTTGGAAAAAACTTTAAAAAATTAACAATAATTTGGAGGCCCCCCTGCACTGACTCTGAAGACCCCCTAGGGGTCACGGACCCCCAACGTTGAAGATCCCCGTGTAGAGTTTAGCTAAATGCTACGTCAGCTGCCACACCCTCTGACGCTGGAAGTGACGTCACCTTACGTCGGAACCAACAGCCTGTTTTGGCAACTGGCAACTTCTGCCGTGTTTCCAAAGCAACCAGGAGGTGGACATTTGAAAGACATGCTAATATTTTACAGCAGACCAGACGAGACAGGATTCTGAGGAGAACTTCTGTTGTTGGCGATAACACTGCGGATGGGAGCAACCTCGACATTAAAGAGAAAATAAGAAGCAACAGGAGGTTGAGCTGGGGCGGACATGGCGGACGGCAGCAGGTTCACAGCTATTAAATAAACGCCAGGCAAAGCAGACCCGAAAGCGAGAGGTTGCTGCTGAGGGACTTTAATTTATTTGAATGTTGCACGGATAGCCGGGGCTCCCCCAGGACTGTCACAGCCCTCCACAGAAGCCTGCATGGCGGCCTCTCAAGTCCGGCTAGGCCAGCAGGCCTTAGCTGTGCTTGATGTGGCTCTGCGAGTTCCCTGTATCTTTATTATCGACGCCATTTTTAACTCTTACTACGACCCTGGTTCGGGATGGCTCGGGGTGATGGGGAAGGTGTTCGTCAGAGTCATGGGTGAGTGTTTAAAAGTCTTATTTTACAGCCTCCGAACTGTGTCAACAACATCCAGCAAACTGACAGCTAGCTAACGTTAGCTAGCTAGCTTACTGACGCTGCGTTAGCCATGACGTTAGTCAGCAGTGTGGAGCTATATGTCACCTGTCACACAGACTAAAGCCGATTAACACACCGGCAGTAACATAAATTACAAGTCTGGTTTGTCTGACACAGTGTTTATAGTTTGTATCAAACATAATTTAGTCTGATTTGCTGCTAGCTACTCGCTATCTATCTAGCTAACCGCCTAAAGTTCTTTATTGGTATTTTAATCACAGGTGTCGTGTCAAATTCTGTGTCCTTAAAGAATCTGCCCGGGGACGTTTAGGCAGCCTGTCATTCTGCCTGTCAAAATATACTACTTTATCCCCTGGATCCTTATCTAAACTATGGTCTGAACTCTGTATGTGACTTGGTGTAAGGCATGGGGGATATGGACCACATTAATATGGCAGTAATAACCACTAGGGCTGCAACTAACTAGTATCTTTATTTCATTTTCGATTTATCAATGGCCCATAACATGTCCAAAAACAGTGACAAATGCCACTACAATTTCCCAGGTCCCAAGTTGACTTACTTAAATGTCTTGTTTTGTCTGACCAACAGACCCAAACTCAAATATATTTAGTTAACTGTCATAAGACAAACAAAAAAAACAACAGAAAATATTAACATTTACAAAGTTAGAACCATGTTTGGAAATTAGCACCACCCTAATGCTGGGGAAATATGCAAGTGGCTGCTAGTTTTGCTTCACTAACCAGCCAGAAACACAATAGTAATCTATTGAGTAGCGGGTATATTCTGAAATCCACTAGCCACAGTGACAGGTGGACAAAAAACGTTAATTTCCAACCATGGCACATATCTCATTTTTGTGAAGTATTCATAATCTAATGGCAAAATGGAAGAAATCATGATGTCAAATTGAAAGATGCTTGACCCTTGTTTGCATTTTTTGAAGTCTGGTGCACTTTCACTTTTCTTTTACAGACTACCATATCATAGCTCATAAAACACCTAATCTGAAATAACATTTGAATTGTTGTGTATTACATAATTCACGGCACACATTTTCATGTTTTGTGGCGCGCGTCGGGCATAGCTGAAGCTTTTCAGCGCCCTGAAACTAGTCTACATTAATCACTTGCAGCTGTTTTTATTCTTCCAACAGTTTTTAGTCATTTGCAGAAAGCCCTGTGCACAGACAAACATCTACCAGGTTACATAACTCTCCGTTTGTCCAGCTTATAGACCTTTGAACAGCTTAGGCCCCATGGAAGTCCTTTTGGTGTTGGCCAAGAGCTATCTGGGCCAAATAAGGAGCCTTTTTTTTAAAATGGGTCAGCCAACAGGCTCATCTTTCCCCAGCCCACAATGTTTTTGTGTTTAGTATCAGCACATAAACCTAGGAGTGTTTACCGGAATTATAACAAAAACAAGACTTTGGAAAAGTCCCCAAAAGCAATACAAATCAAAACATGACCATTAGTGCATTCACATTTTGACATCCACAAACACCTCTTTATCAACTAAGTTCAGTGCCCTAAGTCCATTTAGTCAAGGGACTATTTACAGAGCTGATCCAATTTTAACATTGCCCTTGAATAAAGCTCCTCAGTTAGAGGGGAACGTTGTAAGGGGGCCTGAGGTCAAGGTGGCAACAAGCGTTGTGGAAATAGTCAGGTGATAAAGAGACAACCCACGCCAGTATACTGACTTTTGAAACGATTTATTGCCAAGTAAGTAACACTTAAGGAGTTTGCCACGGTGGACGGTGCATACGTACACATATTTAAAGGAAGGGGAAAAATATGGTGAAAAATGTCGACCAAGATGACGTCGTCAAATGTCTTGTTTTGTCCACAACTCAAAGATATTCAGTTCACTGTCACAGAGGAGAGAAGAAACTAGAACATATTGACATTTAAGAAGCTGGAATCTGAGAATTTTGACCCTTTTTCATAACAAATGACTCAAATAGATGAATCAGTTGTCAAAATAGTTGGTTAATTTAATAGTTGACAACTAATCGTTTCATCTTCGCCGCTCTAAAGTCTAGCATTACCAGCATTTGGCTAGCGGATGGTGCTAATTTTGTATCCTGGCTGCACACTGATTGTTTTCCTAATCTCATTCATGCCATTATTTCACCTGAAAACCCACAAACTCTTAATATTGTTTTAGCGGACAGATTAGTCTCTCTGATAGGAAATAGTTCCATCACTTTTTTTTCATATTTTTTCATCAATTTTAGATCTTTGCTAACTCTCTTGTGTGTCGCAGGTGTCCTCATCTCCAGCATGGTGCTGCTGCTCTCCCAGAAAGCCTTGTTCAAGTTCTACACCCTCTTCTTTGCCGTCCTCCTCGGCATGGCGGCGGTCCTCATCAACTACTACGCCACCTCCCACATAGACTTCTACAGCGCGTACTACAAAGCGGCACTGGGGTTCAGATTGTTGCCCAGAAACGGGCCGACGCTGTGGCTGGGCATGGCCGCCGTCCAGCTTGTTTTTGGCGTGGGCTACGTGTTCCTTCTCAACCTCCAGTCAGTGTTTGCCGCACTGGTGGTCCTGGACATCATGATACCTCTGTGGGGGCTGATGATTGAGCTGCCCACCGACGTCAGGCAGCTAGTGGCCGTGTTCTCGGGCCTGGCGCTGGCTCTCAACACGGCCGTGTGTCTGGCCATGAGGCTCAAATGGTTCTACTACTCGTGCCGGTACGTCTACCTGCTCGTGCGGCACATGTACCGGATCTACGGGCTTCAGCTGCTGCTCGAGGACACGTGGAAGAGGATCCGATTCCCTGACGTGCTGCGGGTGTTCTGGCTGACCCGGGTCACCGCCCAGGCGCTGATCCTGGTCTACGTGGTGCGGGCGGTGAGGAGGGAGAGCGGAGACGCCACGGGTGGCGTCGCAGACGGGATCTCCGACTCCCAGGTAAGATCAGAACCATTCAAACTCCTTTTAATCAGGATATCTGAAGGTCTTGAAAAAGGTTGGAAAGCACTGAATTCACTTCCTCCAAAAAGGCCTTAAAGGGAATCTCATTAACAAAGGTCCAGAATATTTGTTTTTGCCTGCTGTGGACACATTGCATACACGTTACATTATCTCTAAATATTTTTGTATGTGGTTGCAAGCTGCTGTGGGAGACGATATAAATCTATAAACTAAAAGCAGGGATGTCCATTACCTTTTTGACCCCTGATCCCAATCCCTTTTTTTAAATATTGACCCAGTCTGGGTCCGATACTTGTATTCGCCTAGATAATAGAGCTGCACACCGTTTTTTGTGTCTAAAATAAAATATAAAAATCTAAGTAAACAAAGTAACTAAAATATGTCTTCAGCTTAATACATCTAACTTAGTGCAGCTAGCATTGTTGTAAAACTCGCATGTAAAATCTACACATCTACTTGAAGTGGTGCAATAGCTCATTCATTGTGCTGAGCTAATGTAAATGATCGGAGAAAGGTGATCGGGGTGACTGCTGATCCCAGATCAGTTAAAAAATACAAACTTGCGATCAGGACATCTCTAGGTAGAAGTGTGATTGTGGCAACAGTGGATTGTGACTGCAGGATTAATTAATCAAATAGAAGTCCTTGTTAGTACTGACAACAATTTTCTTTTTAAATGAATCTGCTTAATGTATAATTATAAGCCTTGTCATCACTACTGTTTGTTTTTTTTCATCGTTCTTTACCAGTATGACTGTGAAAAACATTAAATTGCATTCTGTGTGATTTCAAAAAAGGTCTTAAAAAGTCTTGAATTAGGTGCAGAAATGAATGCAGGTCTGCAAAATCTGAAGGAAGGAATGTTTGTTAACTGCACCAGAAGCCTTTTCCAGATAGCGTAGGTCTAGACCACACTCTATAATTTACAAAGACCCAACAATTCCAGTAATTCCCCCAAGAGCAAGCATTCAGTGCGACAGTGGCGAGGAAAAACTCCCTTTTAGGCAGAAACCTGGAGAATGCATTGTCTGAATGTCTGAATATAAAGAGTAAAGGGAGTTAGAAGTCATGGTGACATGCGTAGCTGTGTTACTGCTCTGTGTTCAGGGTTACCTGCTGAGCTGGGACGTGTTCTGGGATCTAACCAGTAACCTGATCATCTCTGGCTGTGATTCTACGCTCACCGTGCTGGGGATGAGTGCCGTTATCTCCTCCGTCGCACACTACCTAGGCCTCAGCATCCTGGCCTTCATAGGTGCGTGTCATCGTGTGTGCGTGTTGTACAAACATCTATACTCTGCCATACATACGGGCTATAAGAGTTCCTGGAGTTTAGTGTTTTTTTATTGGTTTATTTGATAGGGACCATGCATATTTATGAACATTGTTGTATAAAAAGCACCATGTAAATATGCCAGAATTAGTAAAAAATGACTACTTTTCATCTGCAGTCCCCTAGGCAGGTGACATAAGACAGCCAGCAGTCATACAGCACTCATTCACTATAAATTAAAAGGTACACATAATGGTGACATATACATTGACAAAACAAACAAAACAAAACAAAAATACATGAAGACAAAGACATTATTCATCCACCTCTATACAGTCCCTCCAGAAAAACGCAATTATGCGATCGCAGAATTCAACGCATAATCAGCCAAAGTCCGCATATTTATGCGTTGGACGCATTTTTTCAAATACGCCTCACTTTCGCCGCGTAAATTTCCGATTTCTTCGCAAAATATGCGGGGCTTGCATGATTTCATAATCCCCGCATTTGCGAAAGTCACATATCTTTAGCAGAAAGTTGAAAAATGTTGCGTTTACTTCACACAAGAGCAGCCATTTTCCCTGTTGCCATGGGAACGTTATTAAGTGGCGTAATTTCGCCTAGTGAGAACACGGTGTTGGGGGAATCACTTTTTTTTCTCTTTTTCATCAAACCGCAGTTTTTGCTAATTCCTGCAATTTCATCGCATAAAATTGCATAAATATCCCACATATTCCATTGCATTTTTGCCCGCAACAATCACAAAATAAATCTGACTATACTGCATTCAGTTTAACAGTGAAAGTGTACGGGTGATGATATGTGTGACCGTTAGAAGTGAGTGCATCTCTGGTTTTCTAGAAGCCACTGGTTTAAGTGAGCTTTAAAGGTGTTGAATGTAGGACTCTCTCTTATTGGGATTATTTTGACCCCTCAGGTTCGACCGAGGAGGAGGATAAGCGTTTAGGCTTCGTGGCTCCTGTTCTGTTCTTCATCCTGGCTCTGCAGACCGGCCTCAGCAGCCTGAACCCCGAGGAGCGCCTGGTATGTCCCTGCAGGATGCACGGCCTCCAGTTTCCCAGTTAATTAACAGATTGATTACTGGGTCGAGTATAATCAGTGAATGTAGAAAGGGATCTTGGACACACACAACTCTAGAGGGAGCAGACAGCGGGTGCTCACGATTTCATGCTGAATGTGTTTCTGAACATTTTTACCTTCTCTGATTATTATTTTCTTTTTGCGTTTGTCCATTTTGACTTTCTGTGCGGCTTTCTCCACCTTTTCCTCCAAAGCACAATTAACAAGGGCTTCTTAAAGCCTCTAAAATACCAATTTTATACAACAAAGTAACAGTATTTTGTGCCATGTTGATTTATTATTATCATTTATTATTATTTTTCTAGTTTTGTGTAATTATTTCCAGTGAGTGTTGCTCTGTGGTATTTTTTTGTTATGTTTTTTTAACAATACTTTTTTCTAGTTGTATAATTTTATAATATAATTGTATTAAGGGGGTCAAGCCTATTTTGCACACTTGTATGCCATTGCTCATTACTATAAACAGTGTTTGCATATTTCAGCCTTTATTAATTTTTTTTTAAGATTCTTTTTTGGGCATTTTTTGGCCTTTATTTGACAGGACAGCTGAAGTCGTGATAGGGGAGAGAGAGGGGGGGATAACATGCAGCAAAGTGCCGCAGGTCGGACTCAAACCTGGGCCACTGCGTTGAGGAGTAAACCTCTATATATGGGTGCGCACTCTACCAGCTGAGCTCTCCGGGTGCCCATATTTCAGCCTTTATTATAGACTGTAGAGAGGCGACGGGAAACAAGGGAGAGAGAGATGCAGCAAAGGTCCCTGTCCTCTAACTAGACAGTTAGAGCAGTTCATGCTCGACATCGTAACCCCGTAAGCTACAGGGACTTAAAGTCTTATTTTAACTTCTAATTGGCATTAAACTTTCTTAAGTCTAATGCCGACCTTACACCAAACGACTTTTCAAGCGATTCCACTGTTGCAGACAAATTTCCAATATCTACGAGTCTTGCTAGAGTTGGAGCGCGCTTCCGTCGTCTCAATAGACCTTTTTCACGGCAGACATGTTGATATATGTCACAGTAGGAAAAGCACAGGTGTATTCAAGACCATTAATGATGGCTGCATTCCACTTAGGAGAGGCCCTGGTGTCGTGCACGCTGACTCACTGAGATATCTTTCTGGGACACTTGATGGATTCGAGCCATCGTCAAGGTTATCAATTTCAGCTGAGCTTTTCCTACTATGACAAGTCAAAATGTCTGCTGTGATAAAGGTCCATCATTTGGTGTAAGGTGATCATAATACTCAGTCCGAGTCAATTACTTTTACCCGTCTTGACGTTCCGACAAAATCAAACGTGTTTGAGTGACGTTAAATCACGTGAACATTGTCAACAACCAATGGGTGCGCTCCCTCCAGCACCAAACTGGAAGCAGCAAACCGCTTGAGCCGGTGCTGTGTATGGTTTCATGGCGCTGTGCTAAGCTAAATGCTAAAGAAGCAAAGTTGCCGATTTTCAACCCCTTCTGAAGCGAGTCGTCCAACGGAGATTTTCCGGCGGGTAAACGCAGACCTCTGTGTGCTGCCGCCGTTCATCTGTACGGCAGAACAGAAAGTCGTCAAACTTTCTCTCAAGTTACCAGCTAACCCTAGCGGTAGCTAGCTAGCTTTGTTCATTTTTTTCAAAACGAATCTAGTTGTAGTCTTGTAAATTGTGGCCCTGCAAGATCCCCAGTCTTTGCTAAATCTATAGTCAGTAACTAAACACTCAGTGACATGACAGATGGTCTTCAGATGTGAGATGGTGTCAGACTTTAGTCTTCTCGACGTCTTTTCAGTCTTCTAGTGTTTGGCATAAGTTGATGAAACTCACATGCACCTTGAACTGATTATGTGGAAAACATCCTGTTGATTTAATGACAAAACACTTTGAGGTTATAATTTAGCATCACATGTCGGTGACTGAGCCTCTCTCGCTTTGACTTGAAGGTCCGCCTGAGCCGGAACATGTGCCTTCTGCTGACGGCCATCCTGCACTTCATCCACGGCATGACGGACCCTGTCCTGATGTCCCTGAGCGCCTCCCACGTCTCCTCCTTTCGCCGCCATTTCCCGGTCCTGCTGGTGTCCCTGGCGCTCTTCGTGCTCCCCGTGGCGCTCAGCTACGCCCTCTGGCACTCCTATGTCCTCAACACCTGGCTCTTCGCCGTCACCGCCTTCTGCGTGGAGCTCTGCCTCAAGGTGAGGACGGGGAATCTACTGTTACATTTAGGTTTTATTTATGTAATTATTTATTTTTTCGATACTGGTGCTAAAACGATACTTTTAAAATGTTCCGTTGCCTAAACGGTGCCTAAACCAATCATTTAAAACAAAAGAAGAGCACAAAACAACATTAAATAATGGCTTGTTAATTGCTATATATGGTCATATTTAAATCATTTATTTAAGCGTAATTGCTTAAGTGAGTCAATTGCTGTTAAATGACAAATGGAAGGAACTGAAGATGGCAGAGGGGTACTTTTACAACAACATTGAATGCGCCATGAGCCTACGAGGTGCAGTTGAACACACCATTAAGTCCCGTCTGTGTGGTTTCTCCTACAACTCCGGCAGTGACCACGGTGTCTCAAAGTGCAGCTGGTCTCCCCTGTGTCTTTAGCTGCAGACTGTTCTACGTCCCGCTGTTGGAATCCTCTCCAGTGAAATACAGTCACACGTTTAGCTGTCAGCATTTTAACCGTGTTTGAGCTAGCTACCAGCTAACCGTAGGCTAGCGTTAACCTGCTGCCAAGTGTAATGATAACTAGCGTCTCATGCAGTGATGCAGCGCAGGCACTTAAGTGGCACTGCGTTTTCATTCGGTTCGATAGATAGCGGTCGTAGGTTCAGCGTTTGTTATTCTGTGACCAAAGTCTTTGAAGGTATAAGTAGCTTGGAAAATGCTAATGGATCATTTGTGGATTACATGTGTATGGGGAGACAGAAACTGTAATAGTATTGTAAGAGCAAAAGACCCAAGTTTTTATTTTTTTCTGTAGGCGTAGTTATTTAAGATAAGATAGACTTTATTAATCCCACACTGGGGAAATTCCTGTGCTACAGCAGCTCAAAAGAAAACAATTTACACACATCAGAATAACACAAATACACATTAAGTAGACATAGGAGAAAAATATACATAAAGTATAAGAAATAGAAAAAATAGAATTAGTTATAATAATAATAATAATAATAATAATAATAATAATAATAATAGTAATAAAAACAAACATTTTTACACAATAAACACCCTTTATATAAACAGACAGTATATAAACACAGATATACAGATGAATAGATATGACATATTGCACAGTCGGAGGTAACAAAGAGTGATAAATAAATAAATAAATAAATATGCATAGTGCAGAATATTGTCCTAAAGGAAGAACTATTAAATTTACCCAGAATGCATTGCCCTTTGTCATCAGTTCACTTCATCTAATCAGCAGTGTGATCTCTCAGATGTTGCTGGTTGCTAGTGTTTGATCCTCTGTACAGCACACAGTATGCAGTGTCTTACCCTCCCTCCCTCCCTCCCTCCCTCCAGGTGGTGGTGTCCCTGACCGTCTATGGCCTATTCATGGCGGACGGCCTCTCCAACGTCCTGTGGGAGAAGCTGGACGACTACGTCTACTACGTGCGCTCCACGGGCAACGTCATCGAGTTCCTGTTCGGAGTCATCATGTTTGGTAACGGCGCCTACACTATGATGTTTGAATCGGGCAGCAAGATCCGCGCCTGCATGATGTGCCTGCACGCCTACTTCAACATCTACCTGCAGGCCCGGAACGGCTGGAAGACCTTCATCAACCGCCGCACGGCCGTCAAGAAGATCAACTCCCTGCCGGAGATCCGCGGCGACCAGCTGAGGGACATCGAGGACGTGTGCGCCATCTGCTACCAGGAGTTCGCCACCTCGGCCCGCATCACGCCCTGCCACCACTACTTCCACGCGCTGTGCCTGAGGAAGTGGCTCTACATCCAGGACACGTGTCCCATGTGCCATCAGAGAGTTTACATCGAGGACGAGAGCCGAGACAGAGACGCCTTTTCCAACAACAACGGGGGCTACGCAGCGCCGCAGGATGTCGCTGCCGCAGCCCCGCCCGCGCCGGGGGACAACCAGCACGGACAGCTGGCCGCCGAGCCGCCGGCCAACGGAGCAGCAGCGGCCGGCGGCCAGGCCGCAGGAGGACCGGCGGAGCGCGACAACGAGCTGCTGGAGGACAACGACAGCATAGAGTACGACGAGGACGAGTGGGGGACTCAAAATGGCTGCACGCCAATAGAAGAAGACTATATCAACGATGACACAGACTCCACCGAGGACTGACGAGAAGAGATCTGTTGAAAGAAATATACGTATATATCTTTATTATATTTAAGTTAAAAAGCATTATAAAAACACAACAGCATCTTAATTTGTTCTTGAAAAATGTCAGGGATGTCATTCTCGTTTCTTTTTGATTGATTTGGGGTTTTTACTCTAAAAGGGCTTGAGGAAAGAATAACTGCTGCTCATTCTGTGTGTGTGTGTGTGTGTGTGTGTGTGTGTGTGTGTGTGTGCGCGTGTGTGTGTATGTTGGGACTGCATGATGTAGACCAAAAACTCATACTGTTATTATTATTTTATCCCAGAATTATTGGAGATCCTGATAACAAATCTTGCGATGTGGGCACAGCTGTCTCTACACCGTTTTATTTAACGCCTCAGAGCTGACACACATCAGTACTATAAGTTATTTTATCAGATTTTCTGCGATATATATTCTGCACAGCACAAGTCTCCCTTGTTGAGCGCGCTGTTGAAAGTTCTTCTTCCAGAGAGAAGAAAAGAAAAAGATCATGACTTTGTTTAGATTTTGTCACTTATGCAGCCCCATTGTGTATTTGTGTGTAAGGATATGTGTGATTTTGTGCGTGCGTGCGTGTGCGCCCGCGCCTGCCGACGTGTATTGTGCGTAGGCGATGTCTTAAAGATGCAGTTCCTGTTCCCTAGCAGTGTGTTATAAGGGAAACGCTGGAGTGTGTTAGTTTATAAACGGCAAAACTGTGGAGCGCATAAACACATTCAAGCTTTAAGCTGTAAGTCAGGATGGAGGGAGTTGGTAGAAAGACACATTTTTTTTTAGTTTGCTTCCGTTTGAAACCTGCTGTCATTACTTTTCTCCAGCTGTTTTCATTTTTGCCAAATGTGATTGGTTAACAGTCTCATGGGGGGGGGTTACTTCTTTGTCCGTAGTGCGCTCAAAACATAGATTACACTCGCGCTCTTACTAAACCAGCCTCGAGTGCTCTGAAATCCTGACTTTCAGATTGATCACAGCTCAAGTTTGTGATTGACTTGTTCAACATTTTTGTCCTTAACTAACTAACTCAGACAGTCTTTGTGAACGTGTCCAGAGAGAGAGTGAAGCAGTTTTCTACCAACTCTGCGCCAACCAGAGAAAAACTTGAGAGGTTGTCTGATTTGAAAAAAAAAGAAAATAAAAAAAAAAAAAGAAGAAGAATAAATAAGTGACTTGCTACTGTAATCACTGATATACCTCTATCATTACTTTACTACTGGTCTCTTGTGTGACCTCACTTACTATTGTGTACGTTATTGTACATATAATAAAACAAACATGTGCACACGTTCTCCCTTAGGATAAGAGAAGAGTTTGTTTTCAATTTGTTTTTTCAATTATGCAAATTTTACAATTTTTCTCTCACATAAATCAGTATTTAGTTTGCTTAGATTCTTGTTTCAAACCCAGAAATTGTTGTTTATAATGGTATTGGCTGGTATTCAAAAAATTCTCCGCAGTAAAAGTCACAAAGATACAGTATGAAAAGGTTCCACTTATTTTGTTTATGGACTTTAAGTACTTGCATTTCTTTCAAAAGGAGAAACAAAAGCACCATATTTGCTTTTAAGTGTTGGTTATTAGTCATATTTTAAGAGCAGACGTCACTTTTGTTCCCATACGAGTGGTCATATCATTCAGTAAATGCACCTTTTTTTTTGTTTGTAATCACTGGTACAGACGGAAGCGTTCTCGTTCTGTTCAACTCTGGCAACAAACTAAACGACTGCACCTTTCTCAAGTCTCAAACTGTGTTTCTAGTCTCAGGGTCCCTCTGCAGGGCCGGAACAGTTGAATTCATAAATAACGTTTCATCATGAAAAAAATAATAATAATCTTACGGAGCTGCAGAATTTACAGATACTGTAAGTTGTGTTGCCCGGTAAACTCCTGACTAACTATTCCTGAAGATGCGAAGACACCGTCACGGCATACAATGTGTGATTATTTATCGTAACAACGCTACAAGAAGCAATTCCTCCGGGTTGTTTTCCAGCAGCAGGTGTCCCAACTGAACACTGATCCAAAAATATTTAACCACTGGAACGAAAACAAAGACCCTGAAAATATTCAGAAGCCACGTTTTCACCTTTTTTTTTTTTTTTTTTTTTTTTTTAAGACGGCACAGCTCGGCCAATACAGATCCCTCCGTTTTCATTGTGAATTTAAAACTCTTTCAAGCACAACTCCTCCGAGTATTACGTTGTTTAGACTTCCACAGCCGTCTGAACGTCTTAAGGGTTTGACTGCAAACTCATGTTCATTACTGTTGTAATTACTGGTCGCAGAAAATAAGCTGCAAGGAATCCATGAAGTTCTTGTTGATGATGAGAAAGCTGGGTGGTGGTGGTGGTGGGAGGGGGGGGGGGTCTAATTTGATAAGAAAGCTGTGCTTTTTGACATGTTTTCAGCTATGAAGGAATTTGATAATTAGTTTGATTGTTCTGAAAGCTTTTTTTTTTTAAAAAAGGTAAAAGCTGTTTATTTTGCCTTTTGTTTTAAAAGGAGATTTATGTAAATAAAATCATCTTTGATATTGCATTTGGACTGTATCTCAAATATCTCGAACATCGACCCTTTTGAAATGACTTTGGCGGGCACATATTTGGCACCAGTCTCGTATAAAGTACTTGAAAGCAATACTTGAGTAAAAGTACACGTATGTTACCAGAAAAGGACTTTGGTAGAAGTTAAAGTCACCTTCTAGAATATTACTTGAGTAAAAGTCTTAAAAGTATCTGATATTGACTGTACTTAAGTATCAAAAGTAATTTTCTGACAATAAATATACTTAAGTATTAGAAGTAAAAGTAAAAAAAAAAAAAAACATTGATTATGAACTTGATGACCAAAGGTGTGTAACGTTATCTTCATCACCACTGTCGTCGGGGGGGTGGTCATCGTCTGTTACCATGGCGGCAGAGCCTGCAGCAGTCATTATGCTTCCTCCTCTTCTTCTGTAGTTTTAGCCTCTGTTTTTTTCTTTTTTTCTTACCGCTTGGCAACAAACAGGCATCAGGTCACCAACTGGAATGGATCATGTATTATCTTGACAATTTAGGAGCAATGATTTGCCATATCTGCTTTTTTTTTTCCAGTGTAACAAATTTCTTCAGATTTTATTGTGTAGTAACGAGTAACTAAGATGCCTAGGGGAAATGTAGTGGAGTAAAAGTATACATTTTATTTAGGAAATGTAGTGAAGTAAAAGTAAAAGTTTCCAGAAATATAAATAACGAAGTAAAGTACAGATACGTGAAAATTCTACTTAAGTACAGTAGTGAAGTATTTGTACTTCGTTACATTACAACACTGTTTGGCACACATAGCGATCCAAATGAAGCTGCAATAAATATACACTACCACGTTCAGGATGTGACGATGGAGACAGCTCATTGGACCAGTAGATGGGACTATTTCACCATTTATGAGTTGGGTGTGATTTCTCAGCTGATGCATTTTTAGTTACAGTTTGCAGTTTGGCTTGAAGCTTTTAAACTCTTAAAGTGATTATATGATTTAGAGGTTATATCAGAATAGGTTTACATGGTATAATTTTCAAAAAAGACCATATTCTTGTTGTACTGCACATTGCTGCTAGTCTGGCTATCACCAGACCAATGCTCCATCTTTTAAGCCTTTAAGATATCAGGCTCCCTCCAACAATGCTCATTAATTATAAAAAGAAAATCATGCAAGTACAAAATTAGAATCTAGGGATAACACATATAAATATGAAATAAAATAATTTTATAATATTTGTGGGAGACAGTAATTGCAAAATGAATAAACTGCATTTTAAACTGGGATGTAATACATGCATTTGCATACTGAGATGTAATAAAAATACACTATACAGGGATGTAAACGGGTAGTAAAACAGTCATTAAGGTAAATTGGCTGGTAGGGTTAGTAGCATAGACTGGTTATTATAATGGTTAATAATGGTTATATTATTCTGTTTTCTGAAGTGAAAACATTTTTTTTAAGATTATTTTTTTGGCTTTTCCGCCTTTATTTGATAGCACAGCTAGGTGAGAAAGGGGGGAGAGAGAGAGGAGGAAGATGCAGGAAATCGTCACAGGTCGGACTTGAACCCTGGACCTCTGCATCGAGGCATAAACATCTCAGTATATGTGCGCCTGATCGACCCACTGACCCAACCCGGCCACAGTGAAAACATTTTCAGTTTGCCAATTTTTGTGTGCCCTGAAGTCACGTTGCAACATTTTTTTTTCTTCTTTTTTTTTACAAGTAGATTTAATATGAAAGGTATTACCGGAAGCAGCGCGTTTTATTTTGAAAGCTGCCGCCGGAAATTAGCTTCCCCGCCCGACTTGACAGTAGTTCTAGTTCTTGTTCGGCTTTTAGCTGAATAACTTCACGTGCCAGACCTCTGACCGCTCCTAAAAGATCATGAGACGTGTCGGTCGGCGGACGGCACGAAGAGAAGATAATGTGTACGGCTGCTTGGAAGTTACCCCGAGTTTAAGAGAAACGGTAATCAAAAGTCGTCCGTTTCTTTGCCATTGAGTGTCCAACGTAGATAACGTTACGTTACTAGGACCGAACGAGAAACAACTTCTGGACCGGCGAGACAACGGCTGATATCTGCGCTCAAAGAACCAGTTTATTACATTGTTACGACTTAGAGTAACGTTAGTAGTTATTTATTTTCGCCACAATGCTCAGGCTTTGTCTACTCAGAGCTTTCCGACCGGTTGTACAGAAGTTCCCAGCGGCGGGGATAGTCCCGAGGCTGCCGGGGATAGTGCCGAGGCTGCCGGGGATAGTGCCGAGGCTGCCGGGGATAGTGCCGAGGCTGCCGGGGATAGTGCGACACACACCGATCTGCTGGATGGGAACACATGTGAGGAACGAGCCGAGGGAGACGCTCAACTCACCCAAGAGAGCCAAAGACTTTATTTACCGCCTCCAGCCGACCGAGAGGACTTGTTTACTGAAGGAGCTGCAGAGTTTCGAGTCCACAGCCGTTGCTCAAGGTGAGAAATAAACAGCGCAGGTCAAAGGTGAGATTGAATGAGAAGTCACAGGTACGGGACATCGTGATGCACCGATATTTTCCCGCCCTCATAATTTACCGATATTGATATGCAAGTGCAAATAGCGAACTGCGAACTGCGAACTGCTGTCTAAAGGGATTTCAGTCAGCAGGGGTGGGCCAGCATCTGTCATCGTTCAGTGTTGCTCATCGATGGGTGGAGTCTTTGAATTAAAACCTGCAGACAGTTGGCACTCAAAGGCAAATTATTAGCCACACCTGGACTAAGTAAAGTAAAGTAAAGGTGTAGTATTGGGTAAAACATGTGGCTCTTTGGTAACATCATGTGGCAGCTGGATAAACTAAACCACATTGGAAAAGGGTTGTCGCCTTAATAAGCTATATAAGCAATATACAACCATAGTTAGTTAACTTCATTCAACGTTATTGTCACAGTAAAGTTGAGTCTGAAAATTACCGAGCTTGGTTGTTTGATTGTGGTTCTCTAAACCTGGCACACACTGTGATTTCCACTCCATTTCAATTCTGCATATGCAGCAAGTAAACACAGATACCTACAACATGGTAATAACACAATACATAATGTTATTGTGTTTCAAATGCAAGATTTTGTCTGCAGTGACAGTTGCGTAGGTTGCATTCAGACCATAGTTTAACATGTTTCTATTTTTTCAATAAATCAATAAATAACAGCTGATTAGCAGCTTTAGTCAGATCTGTCAGAATCCCGACTGGGTTGTTGAAGTGAACAGTATCTCCAAGATGGAAATTATAGGAATTATGGGAACTCCCAATGTAATGTGAAGATGCCATAGTTTGTTTTACCTGGCCAACACGTCAGTATTGGTTTTACACAATGTGAAGCTCCCTCCGTCTCCGTGGCAGCACCAACGGTCTGGAAATCTTAAAAAACATCATGTAACAGCAGAGTGACAGTGAAATATGAGAGTCATTTTGTGCCAGTTAAGTTTTACTAATTCCACCTTTAATTACAAATAATGAACCTCGCTGTGTGTGTGTGTGTGTGTGTGTGTGTGTGTGTGTGTGTGTGTGGAGGAGAACAACGTGTGTGTGTGTGTGTGTGTGTGTGTGTGGAGGAGAACAACGTGTGTGTGTGTGTGTGTGTGTGTGTGTGTGTGTGTGTGTGGAGAACGTGTGTGTGTGTACAGTTAGTGTGTGTGTGTGTGTGTGTGTGTGTGTGTGTGTACAGTCAGTGTGTGTGTGTGTGTGTGTGTGTGTGTGTGTGTGGAGGAGAACAACGTGTGTGTGTGTGTGTGTGTGTGTGTGTGTGTGTGTGTGTGTGTGTGTGTGGAAAACGTGTATGTCTGTGTGTACAGTCAGTGTGTGTGTGTGTACAGTCAGTGTGTGTGTGTGTGTGTGTGTGTGTGTGTCTGTGTGTACAGTCAGTGTGTGTGTGTGTGTGTGTACAGTCTTTGTGTGTGTGTGTGTGTGTGTGGAGGAGAACAGCGTGTGTGTGTGTGTGTGTGTCTGTGTGTACAGTCAGTGTGTGTGTGTGTGTGTGTACAGTCAGTGTGTGTGTGTGTGTGTGTGTGGAGGAGAACAGTGTGTGTGTGTGTATACAGTCAGTGTGTGTGTGTGTGTGTGTGTGTACAGTCAGTGTGTGTGTGTGTGTGTGTGTACAGTGTGTGTGTGTGTGTGTGTGTGTGTGTGTGTGTACAGTCAGTGGGTATGAACAGGCAGGCGAGTGTGTGCATGTGTGTGTATATACTTCCTCTTTTGAGTCACCAGAGGGTATTGTCTGTTTGGTTTTGATCCATGTTGAGGCGATTTGTTTCCACTTTCAAGCAGAGTGACTCATCTTAGGACTGAAATAGTGAAATCAGCTGCCGGGTCAGGAGAACAAAGATCTGAGTAATGTCTTCACTCTGAGCGTCCTGGGGAATCTCCCAATTCCTGCGTAGCAAGGGCCAGGAAATCCAGGGGAAAACTTTCATAACAAATAAATAGCTTTCAAAATGTTTTCAGCTTGGATTTAAAATAAGCGTTGTAGGAAGACCACAGGTACGTAGATCAAGGTCAAGGTCATTAAGGTAAACTTTATTATCCCACAAGGGGAAATTCATGTGGTCATCCATTTCGCACCTTTGTCACAACATATTCTCTAAACATACAGACACCACAGACAAACATGTATAGAAAAGAAAGTAACAGTACTACAGAAATAACAATAACAGGGCTGAAACGATTAGGCCCCAATTTTTCGATTACAAAAATTCCGCGAGGCAAAAACTCTGCCTCGAAGCCTCGTTAAATTCGCACGTGTATTCACACGCAGGGATCTGATTGTTCCACACGGACCGTTGTTCAGGAAGCACACCACTAGCGCGCGATACATTTTGAATTTAGTTAGCGCGATGGCGGAGACAGAAACGGCAGAGAATGTCTAAAGTTTGGGAAGAGAACAAGGTGCAATGTGTCTACTGACCTGGCATACCACAGCAGTACGATTTCAGCATCTGAACCGAAAACATCCGCTCCACGCCGTTTCACCGAGCGTCGCTGAAACAAGGTAACGTAGCCTAAGCTCAGCTGATTTTAATCACATACTGTATTTGTAGCGATGTCGTGATGCGGGTTGACTAGATATGATGTTTAGCTTTGATGTTTTTAACTAGTAAACTTATTCACGTTCAATTGCAAGAGAGTACAGCCTAAAACCTTCACACACACACACACACACACACACACACACACACACACACACACACACACACACACACACACACACACACACACACACACACACACACACAGGTTGCTAGGTTACCATAGAAAATAGGCTCACCCCAGAAATTCTATATTATTTGTTGGTAGCCTAATGGTAAATGCTGCAGGTGTAGAAATCTACATAAAACAGATATTTACTTTGATGTCAGGGTTAGATTACAGCATCAAACTTAATTAAATGAAATTGCCAAATGTTGGAGTTGGAATAAATACCTCTGTTCTTTTGAGAAATAAAAGCCAAATGCTTGATCATTTTACAGCCACATCATTTTCGTTATACATTATTTGTTTTGGTTGTTTCAAAACGCAAAAAAAAATATCCGATTAATCGATTAATCGATCGATTAATTTTTAGATTAATCGATTACAAAAAGAATCGATAGCTGCAGCCCTAAACAATAACAGAAGATAAACAATACTACAGAAATAACAAAGACAATCCGACATCTGACGTTTACGAAACATTAACTAGGAGTGTTTGTCAAAAAAGAAAAATTGGGATCTACCATCCAGTTAAAGTGCCAGATGTCACTTCCCCCCCCCCCCACCACAAGCCGCATTTACATTCGGCACCTGGCGGCAGCTCACCAGGTGCTGTGCTTCCCCGGTGTCTCGCGGTGCGTTTATTGTCCTTCTCGTCTCCGTCTCCTTTTTCGGGATATTATGTAAGATGATGTGTAAGCTGATTTTAAAGGAGCATTTTTACCCTTTTCTGCCGGCTAATCTATCTGCCTACCACGTTACAGCATTTTATTCAGCTTTTAATGGACTAAAATGGATTTAGAAAATGTAATTTGCAGCATTGCATAACCTGTAGTTTCAAGCAAAATGAAGAAAAAAAACCTTGCATGAGACCCAGCTTAGAGTCTACACCCAGTCAGTCGTTAGAAAACATTTCTTTAGAGAGAGAGAGAGAGAGACGTTGGGTAAGAGGTTTCATGTAGGAATGTGTCTTCCATCGACTCTACACAAGTGCAGTATATGGCTGGGTTACAATAATCAATTCTCCAAATTAAAATCTTTGTGTGATCTGATAATAAAATCTAGAAATGTATCTTTTTTTGTGTGTGTGTGATCTATTTAATAATTTATTCGCAGCCATGTTATTACAATTTTACAGAGCTTCATTTACCCTTGTCTAGAAATTGATCTTTTAATATATGCCTTTTAACAATGGATGTACTAGTAAAGTACTAGTAAGTAAAACATACTTTAAACCAACTTTTTGGGGCTGTAAACACTGCAACAGTGCATTATATAAAATAAATGTATATATTTGAGTGTTGCTTCTCGCTCGTACAATTTACAGCGTACGTTCTCTGAGCATCTCTCTTATATCCAAGCTAAATTGGTATTGTAATTTAAATATTGGAATCAAATTGATTCTGAAGAGTACGGAAACCTGATTGATTCATTTAAAGCTACAGTGTGTAAGAATTTCTCCCATCTAGCGGTGAAATTGTATATGACAACCAACTGAATATTCCGATCGCGTTTTAACCCTTGTGTTGTCCTCCCAGGTCAAAATTAACACTCTTTTAGGCACTGTTTTCACATTGTTGTTGCTTTTCCCCATGTTATGCTTGTTTTTTTCCACACCAGTATATTCACCACTATAGCCTACCTATTTATTTGCACTAGTTTTACACTTAATTTTGGAATTCATGGTCAATAAACCTCATTTATACGACATTTTCAAATTTTTGTGTAAGAAAAAAAGCACAAATGACACCTATTTTCTATGAAAATAAAGCTCTGATCCTTACCCTGATTTCCTTTTGTGAAGAGCGTCTTATGGAACCATCCATGTTATTTTGTGGCAATTTGGTTAAAAGAAATACAAATTTATGATATAGAAACTTTGAAAATGGGTCAAATTTGACCCGAGGACAACATGAGGGTTAACTGCTACGGTGGCCGAACCCAAAATTACGGTGCCTTCTTTTTGCCTCCGAAGTCGGAGGTCGGAACTGGGAATGACGTCACACCCGAGTTGAATGCGTTCTATTTACAAGTCTGATTTTCATTGTTTTCGTTAGCTCTAGCCAGGTTAGCCATTGTTAGCAACGCCAGTTTAAACAACGCATACGCTGTTTTTTTTTTGTGCATACAAACCGCGTGACAACACAGATAGAAGACAGCGCTGCGTGTAGATTTAGTGAGACACAAATAACACAGAAGTGCTTATAACTATGTTACTACAACTTTCACAACTGTCGATGCACGGAGCAGCCATGTTGGATTTTTAGCTCGGGGTACTCGGTGGTTGTACGAGTTCCGAGCTCGGAAATCCGAGGTCAGGGGGGCGTGTTTACGACTTTGACCTCGTAAAATACGAGTTCGGAGGCAAAAAGAACGCACCGTTAGCTCTTAGTATCTCCATCTTTACACGCAGCTGTTCTAGCCGCTCCAATGTTAACTTTGGTCTTGTTGCTTAGCCTGTCACGTCGTCGTTTTAATTCTCTTTTTCGCTTCCCTGGCGAGTAATCTCCCCCTGGCATTCGTCACGGTGCCACTGAAGAATGCGAAAGGCGGAGGTATGTCCCTCTTTGGCTAAGGTATTTTAAAGATGGAGGCACCACATGCCGGCCGTCATTCGAGCGACTCGCCTGTATGTATTCTGAGTGATTCTGAATGGCAGATTCTACGCTTACGAGAATACTTTAATTAGTTGGTGGAAGTAATTACACATGAATGAGCATGTATATTTGTGAAAGAACGAAGGGGTTTTTGTTGCTAAGAATCAACTAAAAAAATGACACAATGTAGGTTTAACATCTTTATCAATACATAACTAGTATCCTGTCAAACCAGAAACTTTCCACAGAAAAGACAATACAAGCTTATTTTTTGGCCTTTAGTTGTGAAGGCTCAGTACTGTTGAGCTGCTGTGGGAAACGACGGGTAATAATCCTGTAAGTGTGAGAGTTCACATTCTTTGAGCCTCCAGAAAGATAAAGCTCAGAAAAATCGTGTTTTATTTATGTTTTATATCCCTTAAAACAGATAATGTCAGCGTGGCGGCAGAGAGCTTTGAGCCCCTCCTTGAGAGAGTTTGATTTGATTTTTTTTCTCGATTAATCGATTAGTAGTTTGGTCTATAAAATGTCAGAAAATGGTGAAAAATGTTGATCCGTGTTTCCCAAAAAGCCCAAGATGACGTCCTCAGATGTCTTGTTTTGTCCACAAATTAAAAGATATTCAGTTTACTGTCCCAGAGGAGAGAAGAAACTAGAACATATTCACATTTAACAAGCTGACATCAGAGAATTTTGACTTTTGTCTTAAAAAATTACTCAAGCCGACTAATCGATTATCAAAATAGTTGGCGATTAATTTAACAGTTGACAACTAATCGATTAAACGATTAATCTTTGCAGGTTTTGTGATTGTTGCGGGCAAAAATGCGATGGAATATGCGAGATATTTATGCCATTTTATGCGATGAAAATGCGGGAACTTGCAAAAATTGCGGGAACTTGCAAAAACTGCGGTTTGATGAAAAAGAGAAAAAAAGTGATTCCCCCAACACCGTGTTCTCAGTAGGTGAAATTACGTCACTTCATAACGTTCCCATGGCAACAGGGGAAAATGGCTGCTCTTGTGTGAAGGAAACGCAACATTTTTCAACTTTCTGCTGAGATATATGTGACTTTTTTGCAACGAAAATGCGGGGATTATGAAATCATGCAAGCCCCGCATATTTTGCGCGGAAATCGGCAATTTATGCGGCGAAAGTGCGGCGTATTTTAAAAAATGCGGCCCCCGCATAAATATGCGGACTTTGGCTGATTATGCATTGAATTCTGCGATCGCATAATCGCGTTTTTCTGGAGGGACTGATTATTGGCCAGGCCTATTATTGGGGCCGATATTTGGCAATTTGCAGATTATCCGTATCATTTTTGTGTTTTACTGATAACCGATCAAGTTAATTATTAAAAAGTGCGCTACTTTGTCTCCGCTGCGGCTCTGTCATCAGTCTGCAAACAAACTGTTAGCACGTTAAAGCTTCAGGAAGCTATTTTAGTTTTTATTTCTTGATTTACTTACTGTGTATTATTTTCAGAAGTTTCCGTTGTATTACATAATTGCTCAAAGTTTTTAATCAAACTTTTGTGTTGGAGTTTGTACCATTTTAAAAGTGTTAATTTAGACAAAGATTTGAAATTTTTACTGTAAATACTAGGGCTGTCCTCGACTAAAGAAATTCTTAGTCGACTAACGCTTATATTATTTTGAGAGCTGGTTAAGACTAGAAAAGCGCAATATAAATGTAGTTAATTAACCATCTGTAAAACTGAGTTTCTCCGAAATTAATCCTGCAAAAGCACCACTTTAAATCTCGTGTTCACCAGAAATGTTCTCATAAGTTGCTTGGAAATGAGTAATTGAGCATTAATCAGCATAAAAACTGACTTATCGACTAAAGAAATCTTAGTCGACTAAGACCAAAACGACCGATTAGTCGACTAAAAGGGGGCAGCACTAGTAAATACACATCGGATCCAATATCTGATATTGGTTTCATTAACTAACTAATCATTCGTATCGATATCAGCTCGGTCGACCCCTATTTCTTATCCTTTATTATTTTCATAGACGTTCAAGATCCCTGCATTGGCTGTGATTAGGAGCTTGTACTTGGTAAACTAATGTAAGTAGTTGTGTAGCTATTTTTAAGTGGTACAGTCACCAAAGCACCATCTCTCTTTCTGTAGCATTTGTCCAGCATATAAATTAGGCCACCCAGTGTAGGTATGAGTTTTGGCTGTGTAAGTCCTCGCTAATAAGCAACTGTCTAACAGATCAGAACCCCCACCCCCCCCCCCCCCCCCCCCCCACACACACACACACACACACACACACACACACCCTTTACTTTTACTGCTAATGAGCTAAATACCAAGTAGGAAGCAGTGAGAGAATCGGAAGCATTTACTGTTGAGCTGTGAAAGATTTTCTGCCCCGTGCGTTAGTCTGACAACGAGCTAAGCTGCAGGCTCATTAAAAAAAACGCTTCCAGCAGACGCTCTCAACTCCAGAGGCTAATAGTGACTGTAAAAGTAGAGAATGTTTGGTTGCATTTAGCCGAGATTGTGTGACATGTTGTAAAGGACTTTGTCACAGCGGACATTTTGACGGACAGGTGGAACTTAACGTTCAAAATGACAGTGTTTCATTTAGATGCGTCTGTCCTCCTGGGACCGACTCGCATGGTAACAATCCTAAATGGTATGGAGTCACCGTGATTGTAGTCTCGCGTTGCCAGACCTTCCGTCACAGTGCTGTGGAGGAGGGTCTGGCTCGTCCACATAGCATTCCGGGATGGGAGAAAAACGTGCTCTGGTTTATTTAGTTTTTTGATTTCAATTGTTTTGCCTTTTCCCCGCTTTATTCGATAGTGGATAGACAGGAAAGGGGGGAGAGAAAGAGAGAGGATGACACGCAGCAAAGGGCCGCAGGTCGGATTCGCACCTGGGCAGCTGCAAAGGACTCGGCCTACATGGGGCACACGCTCTTACTGGGTGAGCTAGAGGCCGCCCCCGTGCTCTGGTTTATTGGCATTTCTTTAAACCAATCACAGTCGTCTTGGGGCGGTGCTAAGCGCCGAGCGGAGCCACGGTGCCTCTGCTAAATAGCCTCGGGAAGGAACTTGTTTTGGTGGAACACGTGTACAATCAAAGGTTGTTTTAGTCGTGCAACAGAAAACTCAGATTGGACAGATAGTCTAGCTAGCTGTCTGGATTTACCCTGCAGAGATCTGAGGAGCAGTTAACCAGAGTCCTCACAAATCAGCCGGAGGTTAGAACGCCAACACAGAGACAGAGGAAGGTGGTGGACATCCGGCAATCTCGGAAGTGGAACGTCGTGGATATAGACTAGCGTGATTGTAAAGGTATGTTTGAGGGGGTTTATTATCCGTCCACCACAGAGCACTTACACATTTCTTTCACGGTCCCTCAAACCTAAGAAATCCTTGATATAAAAATGTGTCTCTCTGTTATTCTGACCATAATTGCTTCTTGACTGTGCAGCACTTTGACTCAACTAAGTTGCTTTTGAATGTGCTTTTTTTTCCCGTCCACACGGCGGGCCCTACACTTTCAAACGAGGCCACGCCCATTTAGCAGACAGGAAGTGAGTACCCGTATTTTTCGGACTATAAGTCGCTCCTGAGTATAAGTCGCATCAGTCCAAAAATGCGTCATGAAGAGGAAAAAAACATATTTAAGTCGCACTGGACTATAAGTCGCACTGGACTATAAGTCGCACTGGACTATAAGTCGCGTGCGTCTTCTTCGCTGCTCTAAACAGTGGTTGCTTGTGGCAACAGCACAACTTCCTGTGTCGCCACAAGCAACCACTGTTTAGAGCAGCGAAGAAGAAGACGCGCGTCGCGCGCGCTACCAGTATGTCCGCTGTTCTCCGTTAATATTTCAGTTAACAGTTTTTTGTTGTTTTCAGGTAATGTTTTCAGGGGTTGCTAGGCAACAGGAGCACTGAGCAGCATAGAGCGCCCTCGCCGCTGTAGACGGTGATGTTTTCTCTCGGTTAATTTCTCATGGTTCATAAATAAGTCGCACCTGACTATAAGTCGCAGGACCAGCCAAACTATGAAAAAAAGTGTGACTTATAGTCCGGAAAATACGGTACAGTTTCATACTGTTGGCGAAGCTTGTAATGCGCTAATCTTAAGTTATAGAGAATCTTTGAAGTAATTATTAATTATTATCTGTGATCCTCTGATTTTTACTCTAAGTTGACTGTAATATGCGAAACCAAGTCATGGTGTGATGCATGTGAGGACATGTCTTTTCATTGTTGTGTAAGATTTTAATGTTTTCGAAATGTGTTCATTGAGTTGGGTGAATTTAATCCTCAAAACCTGTATCATTACCATCCCGCTGTCGACACTCTCCGCTCTCAGGCGAGTATTAAGTGGTAGCAGTTTTTATTTTTTTTACTCTCTGCAGTAATTTGTCTGAAATGTCTCCCTGCTTATACGTTGTTATCACTAATGAGGCTCTAGAGATCGGCTCTGTTATCATAGTATTGAATTGGTTATTGATGTTGTCGTCATGTGCTGACAAGTGAACAGACGGGTTCACGGGTACGAGTACTTAGAGCTCCAAGTAGAAACCCCCCCCCCTCAGGGGAAATGTATTTCTGAATAGAATTATTTCCTCCTCTCTCTGTATCTGATAGAAGTAGCGGATATAAAGTGATGCCGTATCTACAGCATATATCATTTTTTCATCATTTATTGTCGTCCTCCCAAAAAATCCTTTTGAGAAAGACGACACTCAGCGATGAGTATTATTCACTTTTATTTACAGACTGATGAGCTCAGAAAGTTTTTGTCACTTGGCTGTGATGTGGCTTTTAAGCAGAGGAACACATTGATGTGCACAGCGTTGAGAAAGTCTTGGCTGGAACTCCCAAGTTCTTTGAAGCATGGAACCAAAGTGATTTTAAACGAGTTTCACGACGCCACTTGGCAATGCAAACCTCTCTGTGCATGAAAGACCCATAATTTGCTTTCCCTTAATCAGTTGCACTGCACCGCTAATTTAGCAGGCCTGCACCTTGAGAATGATGCCTGAGTGCTAAAAAGAGGACTATATATATATATATATATATATATATATATATATATATATATATATATATATATATACACAGTATCACACTGTATTTGCAACTGAACTCCTGTTTCATTGAGCTCTACCTTAATTGTATCCATACCAAGTTATTTCTGTGATATTCATTATGTGAAATCAGTCTTGTATAAAGTACTTGAAAGCAATACTTGAGTAAAAGTATAAGTACGTTACCAGAAAATGACTTTGGTAGAAGTTAAAGTCTCCTTTTAGAATATTACTTGAGTAAAAGTCTTAAAGTATCTGATATTTACAGTACTTAAGTATCAAAAGTAATTTTCTGATATTAAATGTACTTAAGTATTAGAAGTAAAAGTAAAAAGAACTTTGATCATGAACTTTATGGCCGAAGGTGTGTGTAACGTTATCTTCATCACGACTGTCGTCTGGGTGGTCATCGTCTGTTACCATGGCAGCAGAGCCTGCACCAGGTGCTTCCATAACCCGATCAGTCAATAGGCTTCCTCCTCTTCTTCTTTAGTTTTGGCCTATGATTTTTTTTTGTTGTTGCAACAAACAGGCATTAGGTCACCAACTAGAATGGATCATGTATTGACTTGGCAATTTAGTAACAATGATTGGCCAAACCTGCTTTCTTCCAGTGTAATACACTTCTTCTGATTTTATTTTGTAGTAACAAGTAACTAAGATGCTGAGGGGAAATGTAGTGGAGTAAAAGTATACATTTTATTTAGGAAATGTAGTGGAGTAGAAGTAAAAGTTTCCAGAAATATAAATAACAAAGTGAAGTCCAGATACGTGAAAATTCTACTTAAGTACAATAGTGAAGTATTTGTACTTCGTTACATTACAGCACTGTGTGAAATAGTTTTTCACACTTTTCCCGTTGGAGCGAGACAGCGTTCTCGTTTGACAGAAAATTAAATGGCTGTAATTTAGACGACGGACCACGAAACGGTTGCCAATTGACTCAATCTGGTTGCCAAGGACACTATTGAAAGTTGTCTGTTGAAAGTTTTGTGTTGCAACCGTTACTGTCGAGCCCTGATTTACCAGATATGTTGTGTTCCGAATAACTTTCCAAGTCACTGCAAAGCGAGGCAAGCTGCGTGGAAATGGGCCACAATCATAAAGATCAAGATCAATGAAATGAAATGAGGCTGTCTGCACTGTAATCACTAGCGTGAAATGTTGAAATGTCAGTAATGGGTTGTGAAATTGAAAATGTGGCCTTCCAGAAACAAAAGTCTTAAAGGAGCCCTGCCACACGTATTTCATTACTTTGTGGTAATGTCTGAAGTTCTACCGTGGACTCTGTAACCGTGGTTACCTTGTTTCAAGCCATTCTAGCGTGGTGTAGAAATCCTGCAGGAAGACTCAGCTTGATTTGTGCCAGTTCTCATTAATATTCAACGAGCTAAGCCGCTTGACTCTGATTGGCTAACAGCGAGCCAATGAGAGCCTGGCTATCGGCATCCTTCACCTAGCACAACTGGGCGAGCTCGTCACACTGACCAGCTTTTGTAATTGACCTGATTTCTCCTCTTATTTCTTTTCAGTGGCTAGAGCTGACATTTTGACATTCACCACATAACACAAACACATATGGACACATTTAAAAAAAAAATACAAGTAAAAACGATTTTGTGTGACACGGCACCTTTAAACCTACCAATCTGCAGCAAATAATGCCTCCCACTATGGGTGTGAATTTTCACTGGTCACACGATTTTGATTATCCTGTCAACGATTCGATATATCACAACGCATCACGATGCGTCACTTCCTCAATATAATTATTAGGGCTGTCAATCGATTAAAAAATGTAATCGAATTAATTACAGACTTTGTGATTAATTAATCTAATTCTCAATTCAAGTGAATAATCATCATTAGTGACATTAAAGTTAATTTTTTTTAATTATTTTCACTGTTCATATATATATATATATATGAACAATCAACAATATGCTGAGGAAATAAATTCAAAAGGGTATTTTACAACAAGTACGAATGCACCGCAAGGCTGTAGATTACCAGCTTCATTGAACGCACCGTCTCTCGTCTGTGTTGCGACAGAAACAGTCAAACTTTAGCGTTAGCCGTCAGCTTTTAATCCAGCTACTAGCTAGCAGAAGGCTAACGTTACCTGCTGTTGAGTTGTTAAGCTGTTAACTAGCCAGCACTGTTTCTGTTCTCTTAATAAGCTACATCCATGGTCTCCCTCCTTCATATAACAGTTGTATAGTGGTTAGAACGGCTCCGGGTGAAAGGTCAATATGGAATCGATTAATTGCGATTCATTTTTTTTTTAACGCACTTATTTTTCTCAGAAAATTTACGCGTTATTTTGACAGCCCTAATAATTATATATTACTACACATGGTTCTCATGGACAAATTCAAGCAGTGCGATATACATGAACTCCCCTTTTTTTATCGTATCTGCTCTTAAATAAGACACTTCCTGAATGTAGTGGAGTCTGAACACAGCAGACAAAAGGCAGAAACTAAAAATCAGGTTTAGCTTTTAACATTTGCACTAAACCAAAGTTGCAAATAAAAACACTATTGAAAGTTGTCTGTTGAAAGTTTTGCGTTGCAGCCTATTCAATGTCGACAGCGTGAAAATGAGCCGATGGCAGTAGATTTCTTTTTATTTATTTATTTTTTGTCTCAAAACGCTGCTTGAAAATGAAAACGTAGACCAAACTAAACTGAACGATGTGTTTTCATTTGATATAATGAGAAATGAAATAACATGATGGCAGTAGATCTGAATGTATTTGTCTTGGCCCCTTTGCTGGTGTTTATTGCATTCTTATTTGGCGAAGTTTTCCCTTTTTTCTTTTCAGGTTTGATGTGTGTCTCTGTGCCGGGAACATATCCCACCAGCGACAACGATAGACGCCCGGAATTAATTCAGACAAATAGTACAAATCTACAGGGAATTAATTAGTTGTAATAGGACGCTTCCCTGTGCCGTAGCAGACACTTTCTTAGTTTGTTTGCATATAAATCCTGTCGAGTGCTAATCTAATTGCAGATAGAAGTTTGGAACTGGATGGTAATAGACTTGTTCTGTGAATTATTCACGCTGCTGTTTGTGCAGCTCAGCATTATAAACAAAGAGCTGCAGGCTGCCAACAGATGAAAGCACGGTAGTGAAACGCTATATAGCGAGAAAGAGAGAAGCTAAACTTAATAACATTCAGTTTTGTGTTCAGTTACCCACCGCTAGTACTGGCTCGGCTCGACTCGGCCGCAGTGCCCCGTCTTCCTTTCTCCATTGCAGATTTAGTACCGCCTCATGCGTGAGGCGAGCGTGGCTGGTCGTCATAGCGACGCCGCAGGAAACTGCCTTGGCCTAACGTGACACACACACACACACACACACAGAACGTCGAAGGTGTGTTGTTGTTGATTCTCGGCATGTGGCTGTTTGCCAGAAGACAAATTTAGTTTAAAAAGAAGCTGGAGGCAGCAAAAAAAAAAAAAACGCCGCTGACTAAACTATTTAAAAATGGCGAGTTTGTTCAGGACAGCCCCGTCTGTAGCTATCAATGACGACGCAGCGATTAGGGACGATTCCGTCCGACCAATCGGCAGTCTGCAGGTTTTCACGTCACCTTTTGGTATCGCCTCAGCTCACTTGGAACCTCGACGGAGGTGATGCTAAATAAAGTACCTGTTAGCAGGTACCAGGGACTTTTTTTCATAATGGGAAACCAAAAAAGGCGAGTAGAGTCGAGGCAAGTGGAGCAGGTACCATGTGATGGAAAAACGCCATAAGTGGTTGATAAATAATTCAGATTCTTTGAAATGCTGTCAAACCCCAACTGTAGAGTACTTTTTAAAGCCTCTGTCCTCACACTGTCAGCATAGAGAACGAGACAGGCGTTTATCTTCCATATACATATAAATATAAATATATGGAATATAAATCCTGCCGCCACACACGGCACAGTGCGAGCCTTCAGTCTTCCGCTCAGCACACTCCCGAACACGTCAATCTCATCGAGGGTTGTGGAAGTCAGGTTGGAACGAAGCAGTTATTTCCCCCGAGACTTGAGACCGATGAGCAATCTGCTGAATGCGTGTTTTGAGGCGCTCAGCAGCACCACGAAAGTTTGAGTAAGATTAAAGATGGTGCCGTTTGACTGACACATAAATTAGGCCTTCGCTTCAACACTCGAGCTGCCTGCTTCAAGTCAGCGCCGGAGCCTGCCAGGTCAACAACGGCAGCATAATATCGCTTTCAACTGAGCAGAAAGTGCTGCCTCATGTAGAGAGATTGAGACATATCCGCATCTCAAAGCTACATAACAGGGTGAAGAGAAAGATACAGAAAGAGAGAGAGCTATGGAAAGACTCTGCTGCAAAACAAAACACAATACTTTGAATAAATACATTAGACTATGATATCCCTAACATTGTGTTTTTACCATGTATCTAGGTGTTTGTACACATGGACATATTGCTTGTGTCCTCTGAAGATTTTCATGAAGTCACACACATTTGATGCCATTTTTGGTCTATTTCAATTCATTGGCAATTCAGTAATTATCTCCCGTAGACTGTAAAAATAACGGACGTAGCATCTGTGACGTCCCCCATTGGTTTGTGGACTTCCATTCTGAAGCGGTGTTTGGTGTTTTAAGCCCCCAACGTCGTCTTCCAGGCAGCGCTGCCTGGAAGGCACTAGGATTAGGCAACGGTTAGGGTTAAGGTGCCTTGAAGTTGACGTTGGGGGCTTAAAACACCATCGAGCTTTTGAAGCCAGCTGTTTGCATTTTGGCCGTCGCCAACTTGGCTTTTCTGGATTTTTTTTTTAGACAAAAGGTCCGAGCTTGAGAGGATGACGAGCCTAGCCAGTGTTTTGTATGCTTTCACGGCGCTGCGCTGAGCTAAACGCCGAAGAGGGAAAGTTCAACCCTTCTGATGCCAGTCAGCCAGCGGAGATTAACTGGCAGGTCAACACGGATCTCCGCTTACGTCCTAAAGCCCCTTAGCTCGCTAGCTCCGAGTTTGTTGTTGTTTCCCGAAGCGAATGGAGTTAGAGAGCGGCAACGCACAGAGAGCGGAAGGTGAGGGACATCTGTCAGGCAATTATCCTGGAAATGTAATTCCGTTGATGCAGACTACTAACTCCATAACAAGGTGACCAACTTTACAAGTAGAAAACTACTCCTGCCGTGTGCAGCATGGAATCATATTGCAGTTGTAATTCATTTTAACTGACTTCTTTATTACAACATTCGTTTTTTCAGAGTTATTTTGCCTCTCCATCTCCCTGTTTTTCTATGAGAGCCAACAGTCAGTATGCTTTGCTCTATATATATATATATATATATATATATATATATATATATATATATATATATATATGTATATATGTATATGTATAGCCTCCTAGCCTGTGATTCCAGAGTCAAGTGTTGTCCCAAAACGTTTATTGCTGTCATGCAGGAAGTCTACAGCCGAGCCGAAGTCTGCCCGAGGCGTCTGCTTTGTGTTTGAACTCCACAGAAAACTTATCTCGCCTCCATGTCCTTTGTTGTGTGCAGCATACATCTGCTGTCCTGCAGTCACACAGCAGAGCTACACTATCTTTTATGCTCACGCTCCCGCACGTCTGCAGAGGCCTGCTCTCAGCACAGATATCCTAAGAGCCTCTTCCCCAAATTGAATTTTCAATCAAATGAAAATGTCAGCGTTCCTGCACAACTCTGAAGAGTTTGAAAGTAGACTGCAGCTCCAGATCTTTTAAAAAAAACAAAAGAAAAACTGCAGTGGCTCAAATGATGTATTTTATGTCTGAAACAAACTGCAGTATGTGTCAGCAGCTCTTCACCCATTCACTTCGGTAAAACTGACAAACTAGTTGTACACAAATTCCCCCAAATGAAGATTTAGACCATCCTCCAGCCATGATCAATTATATTCACTGGGAGGCTTTTACTGTCGAGGTTTTGCATCGACAGCACAGTCACATAGAACATTTTCAGTTTCTTAAGGACGTACTGTATATGTGAGTGATCTGGAAAGTAAGTGTACACACTGTTGTTTAAAGTAACAAACGTTGTTATCATTGCTTTATGTCTCCATAATTGTTGTAATTTGTGTGAGAGAAAGGAAGAGCGTGAGTCTGACAGAGGGTCACGGGATTCCCGCTGGAGTCCCGCGGTACGGGAGTCAATTTCACTGTTGGTAACATCACTCAGCATACCCTCATTTTCAGTGACCGATCTAATCACACTAAGTTCTGTTTTAGTCTCAACAGTTATCACACTAAACTCATCTAAACTGAAGAATCTGACGTCTGGAGGTTTGACGTGTGAAGTGTGCGTGAAAACTAAGTGTGACATGACAGCCGGTGTTGTGCCTGGTAACTCGACTGGACAGTCTGCCTTCTGCCATTCCCTGATTTTTCTTCCATTAAAGCGTAAACTGCTTTACATACTATTAATCACGGTCATGGAACAAACTTTGGAAACATTTCTCAAAAGTGTGAAGTCGATTTTATTAGCGATCCACCATTTTAGAGCATCCATAACTTTTTTTTTTTGTAGCGAGGAGTATATTGGAGGATTCATTAAACCTGAACGCAGCTACCAGACAGCAGCACAATCATGCACTGCTCCTTCAAAAGATTGATTTCATTCTCACAAAGATGACAAACGAAATGCCAAAGAATCGTTTAGTTTGTAGCCTGTTGATGAGACTGGATTTCCGCTTCATTATTCAGTCTGACATTTGTCGTTGGTCCTGTCATTAGTAGCTGATGTTCTGTATCGATCCCATTTTCAGTCGACACAGAAGTTGCAGAAGCGGCCCCTATGTAAGAGATAATGTAGAGATAATGAGCTGGTCATTAGTGCGAATTGAACCCCTTCAGGCTGATTTAAGACCCCGGCGCAAAAAGTATTAACAAGGCCGTGTCGTAAGAGTAGTTAACGGTTCATCATCAACCTTAAAATCATTGAGGTCTCCCTCATTTTCAGTGATGCTGAGATACAAGCAATGAAAAACACATATATAAAAAAGACACGCAAAAAATAATCGAACAAATAATTAATACAATGAAAACAATTTGAAATAACCATCCAGGGGTAGTAAGAGTGTCCAGATTAAGTAAACATTGTAGGTAGTTCCGTGCTTCTGGTGCATAGAAACTGAAAGCAGAGACGCAGAGTTAACAGTTGTCATGTTGATTGAAGAAATCTGCGGATTTCAGAGTTGTTATTTGTGTCTGTCGCTCATCCGTGCACCTATGAGCGTGCTGGTCTTACATGGAGGTGTGTTCAGGTGCATTCTGGGCGTGCTGGTCTTACATGGAGGTGTGTTCAGGTGCATTCTGGGCGTGCTGGTCTTACATGGAGGTGTGTTCAGGTGCATTCTGGGCGTGCTGGTCTTACATGGAGGTGTGTTCAGGTGCATTCTGGGCGTGCTGGTCTTACATGGAGGTGTGTTCAGGTGCATTCTGGGTGTGCTGGTCTTACAGGGAGGTGTGTTCAGGTGCATTCTGGGCGTGCTGGTCTTACAGGGAGGTGTGTTCAGGTGCATTCTGGGCGTGCTGGTCTTACATGGAGGTGTGTTCAGGTGCATTCTGGGCGTGCTGGTCTTACATGGAAGTGTGTTCAGGTGCATTCTGGGTGTGCTGGTCTTACAGGGAGGTGTGTTCAGGTGCATTCTGGGTGTGCTGGTCTTACATGGAGGTGTGTTCAGGTGCATTCTGGGTGTGCTGGTCTTACATGGAGGTGTGTTCAGGTGCATTCTGGGCGTGCTGGTCTTACAGGGAGGTGTGTTCAGGTGCATTCTGGGTGTGCTGGTCTCACAGGGAGGTGTGTTCAGGTGCATTCTGGGCGTGCTGGTCTTACAGGGAGGTGTGTTCAGGTGCATTCTGGGCGTGCTGGTCTTACAGGGAGGTGTGTTCAGGTGCATTCTGGGCGTGCTGGTCTTACAGGGAGGTGTGTTCAGGTGCATTCTGGGCGTGCTGGTCTTACAGGGAGGTGTGTTCAGGTGCATTCTGGGTGTATTGCTATCTTGAGGCAGCGGGAAAGTGACCAGCGCCATTGACCAACAAAAACCTGGTCTAAAGTCAATAACGCAGCATTTCATTGTTATTTTAACAGCACATTAGTAAAATGTGCCTAGGCTCGTGCACAGCGCACGCACACTATGCACAAGATTAAAAATAAAAATGTTACGATGTGAAATAGTATTATGATATGATCTGCTCGCACGCTTTCACTTCACGCACGAGCAGATCAGTTTCTTCTTTTCTCCTTCAAATCTCTCCGTCCTGCTCAGCCAATCCTCCGTCATAACAGCAATGCTCCAAGGTCCAAACGCGCCTGGCTTTTAAAAGGAATGGGAGACGACTCTCTGATTGTTGATTGCATGTTACGCCCAAAACACACCTCTGATTAATGAAGACACTAAGTACAACCCTTTTGAACCATGCGGCTGGAGCATGGACACTTTTATCCGCCGTTAAACTTGCAAAAGTGGATTTGTACACGCCCTAAACACACCTGCACCAGGCGCTTCACGCCGTGCGCTTAGATCGTTAAAATAGGGCCCAAAGTCTGGTGATATTTCTATGTTTTTGTTATTGTATTCAGCCTTATTTTCCTGTATATATTTGGGTCCCATATTTAAAGATTTACGTCTTCTGTAGAAATTGATGGACTTTGGGCTGAGTGCCACAGACAGAAAGTCAAAAAGAATTGGTTTTGGACTTGTTGACAACAACAGAAAGTATTGTAAACCTTATCTTTTAATCCCGCCTACGAAGCTCTGATTGGTTGGTTGTTATCAGCACCAGTCTGAAGACCAGACACATTTAAGTCGCTGAAAAAGAGAGATTAGGTCAAAGTCTGAAAATGGGGCTGCATTTTCATTTAATTTTGGGCTGAACGAAAACGCCATTTCTGTCAAATGTGACAGTAAGTAGTTCCTCTCCTCAGTCCCTCTCCTCAATTTGAATTTGTTCCTCTTGTTTTCATTTGAGTGTGGCCGTTTTCACATATTTTTCAAGGGCAAAGATCAGCCTACTGCCAAAACAATGCAAGAACACAAAAGATCTTCCAAAAGAAATGTCACGTTTCCCACATTTGAATAGATTTAATTAGCTCTCAAATCCGTCCAAACTGGTGTAGTGTTCATTAATAAATCAGGACAGATTCTCACAAAGAAATGTTGTTTTTGTGCTTCGAATCTGCACCAACTATCCTCTCTGAAACTCTATCAGGTGTGCAGGGTGTTGCAGGAAGCTGTTTCACTCTGTTAATCAGCAGTCTGACAGCAGACAGAGGATACAGCATCTGCTGATGTCTAATTATATAAATTATACACACACAGGCTTATGTTTGATTTAGTCACACACTGACATATGGATTGTGTTAGACTCACACTGCTGTCATTATGTACTTTATGAGATATTCTTCAGCGAGATCGGCCAAGATCCCCCGAGAGCTACAACTCTTCTGCATTTACTCCAAATCTGCTATTGGCAGATTGTGCAGCGATATTAGTTTTTGCCTGCGTCTGTCAAGACCTATTTCTGGACACATTTTCCCAGGAGTCACAGTCTTTGTACTCGCTGCAGTCATTAGGACGTTAAAATCAGAAAGGGTGAAAGTGGGTTATTCCCACCGTTGTGGCCTGACATTTTCAGCAGCGCATTTGAAATGAATATTCTTCTGCCAACAAGACAAAAAAAAAAAAAGCCACTTTCCAGCAGCCCTGCGAGGCTGCTTTACACACCAGAAAACAAAACTCTTGGATGGATGAAAAATGGAGACACAAGGTTGAATCTTACATCCAAACAATGTAACGTTTGGTGTGAGTGTGTCGCAGGAGGAAAGGTTTATCCTTTGGGTTCATTTTAGGACTCCTGAGGTGTGTCAGGCACGTTTCTATATTTTTTTTTTCTCCTCCCCTTTCCTCATGTTATGCTGTATTTTCCTTACTTGTAATTCTTCCCTGTAAAGCGACTTTGAGTCTATGAAAAGCGCTATATAAATAAAATTTATTATTATTATTATTAGAACTGTATCGCTTGGAGTAGATGAAAGCAGCACGGCAGCGTGCTCCAGTCGGGGATGACAAAGGAATTCTACGTATGCCATTTCTCATTTGACATGGTTTCAGTTGGCTTCATTGTTGTTGTTTTTACCGTATTTAACCAGGGTAGAACATAGATAGAGAACAATAGATAAGTCAGACTTACATGTCATATCTATTGTTCTATAGATATCACTAGATATAGAGTCACTAGAAATGGATTAATTCAAATGTACCGCAAATTTTGACCAAATTTCTAGTAGGGGTGCACAATATATCGACTCAATACCGTTATCGCGATATCACGTTGCACGATATTATATCGAAAGTCTCGCGATAATTATGCAATATTTTTTTATTATAAAATAATAATCCAAACGATACAGTTCTGATTGTATAGAAACGTGCCTGACACACCTCAGGAGTCCTAAAGTAGTTCCTCCGGTGACACACTCACACCAAACGTTACATTGTTTGGATCTAAAAAATGATTATAAAAAAAAAATATTTAAAAAAAATAGTTTTTTTATATATATATATATTTTGTTTCATTTGTGAAGTGTTGCATCCCGCCCAACATGCACCCAAAGAATATAGAAGTAACAAGAGGCGAAACTCAATATCACTTGGTAGCGTTGCATTTCGATTTCCCCCGACTCATTTCCTGGTTCTCCTTCTCCATAAACAACATGAAATCAAGGAGAGCGTTAACTTCTCCTGCTAAAGATTTCCCACCGTGGTCAGAAAGAACAGGGGAGACACTTTGTTTCTCTAGAGTCGCTACTCGCTCCGAAGATAATCACCGTCACTCTCTCACTTCTCCCTCGCTCGGCCATACACCTGTTCTGTATCTTCATTTATTTAATACTGTACAACACACGTGTCAAACTCGAGGCCCGCGGGCCAAATCCGGCCCCTCGCAGATTACGATCCGGCCCGCTTATCAATTTAGGTTCACGATACATTTTGGCCCAACATTTTTTTTTTGTTGATGATTTGTAACTTTTTTCCGACGTTTATGTCACTTTTTCTGACGTTTTTGTCACTTTTTCCGACGTTTTTGTCACTTTTTCTGACGTTTTTGTCACTTTTTCCGACGTTTTTGTCACTTTTTCCGACGTTTTTGTCACTTTTTCCGACGTTTTTGTCACTTTTTCTGACGTTTTCGTCACTTTTTCCGACGTTTATGTCACTTTTTCCGACGTTTTTGTCACTTTTCTGACGTTTGTCACTTTTTCTGACGTTTTTGTCACTTTTTCTGATGTTTTGTCACTTTTTCTGGCCGTTTTTTTTTTAATGATGGCTGAGGACCTTTTTTCTGACTTCTTTAGGACTTTATGTCGACCAAACTGTAAGTGAGAAGACTATATGACACGTGCAATAATACAGTCAAAGATATTTGACTTTTTTGATTAAATAAAAGCATGTCAATAAACTAAACATGTCTGGCCCTTGATGTGATTCTTATTTTCCAGTGTGGCCCTCTGGGAAGTTGAGTTTGACGCCCCTGCTGTACAACCAGTACAACATGTCCTGTTCTGTAGACACGTGTTGGACCAGTCCAATATGACTGCTGGTTAAAATAAACCTTGTGTTGTAAGAAAACTTGTTTTTTTTTATGCGTTTTCCCATAACTTTGCTAATTTTTTACATATGTTTAAAAATATCGAAATTAATATCGACATCTATCGCAATATTCATTATCGATATCGCAATATAAATTTTTTTCAATATCGTGCACCCCTAATTTCTAGAATATTGGCAAAAGAAAATGCAAATGAATGGGTTCCCCCTCCACTGCTGTTATGGGAATATTCGGCTAGGTGTTGAGTGTGCCAAGTTAAACAGCTGGTGGATCCAATCTAGTGCCAACAAACCATGGCAGAAGAAGAGGGCAAAACAAGATTAAAAGAGCGCCAGTCGAAGCTCAAACGATGGGAAACCATGTTGAAAATGTGATGGAAGTGTAACATTTTGTGTAATAATTTGAGGAATGTTTTGAAGTCTCCTCATCAGTCCACACAGATCTGATGTGTTTACCTCGTCAGTGGAAACTTGAGTGACGTTCCAGTTTCATGCTTCATTAACGTCGTGATTTATTCTTCTTTGCGCGCACATCAGCTAGATTCTCTGGAGTCCCGTGAGGAGCTACTCGCTGCTACGGGCGCGGTTTAGGTGTGTGTGTGACGACACCGAGAGGCAACTGTTCACAACAACAATGGCGGCTCCTGAAGAAGTTAGCGAAGATGCTGCCATAGCATCAGTTGCATCCGAACTGAAGAGTATTTATTCATTGAAAGAAGAGCAAGGAAGGGCACTAAAGTCAAAGTAGCCTGGAAATCTGAAAAATGAGTAATGAAAATGGGCGGCACCAAGCGTGCATTTGAAAATCTCACTGCACGCAATTGGATAACACTACGACCAATCACAACAGCCCCATACACGGAGCTGACTAGTGGATTAAACTCTCGCCGTATCCGGGCGGCAAAACAGCAAAAAACGTCCTTTTTGCAAAGGAACGATTCGAGCGCCGTCTTCTGTTCCTCTTTCAGATAAAAAGCCAAGTCTAACTCGGTCATTGTAACGGCCAAAACAGTTTCAAACAACTGGCGTTCATCCGTAGCCATCTTGCAATGTTTACTAATGACTGTCACTGCGCGATCTGAGTCTCAACGCGATCTGAGTCGCGTCGAGTTGCGCATGCTCAGATTTAAACAATTTACGACATAACGACAAAAACGGAAGATGGGAACAGTAATAATCGGAGATATAGAAGATGGAAATGGCAGTAATTTATTATTTAGCGTAACGCATCACATGTTCACGGCATGATCCCTCACGTCAGTTAATAACAAATAAAAAAAGTCAGTGAACATGGAGCTACATGACCAAGTTTGTTCACTGCTGGCTACAAGTTGGCAATCAAACACAACAACGGCTGTTATTTGAACGGTGTTTTGAGCTAACGTTAGCAATCAAACAATCATAGATAGCATTTGATAACTAAAACGTTTTTGAAATGATTTCCACCTTCTATATCTTCGATTATTTCTGTTCCCAGCTTCCGTTATTGTCGTTATGCCGTAAATTGTTTAAATCTGAGCATGCGCAACTCGACGCGACTCAGATAGCGCTGAGACTCACATCGCGCAGTGACAGCGACTTTGACGTTGCGGCGCTGTCGTCATCTGTTTAGCTCGCCTCTGGCCCGCCTACATCAGATACACCGATGTGATTGGTGCAGCTCGGCTCTGGCCCGCCTACATCAGATACACCGATGTGATTGGTGCAGCTCGGCTACAAGGGCATAGTTAATGAGCAGCGTTACTATGGCGTCATTTTTTAGTCAAAAGTTGTGAGCGTGTAACACATGATCACGAGCACATTATGTTATTTCACACGCGCAAAAATGAACCTTCAGCTGGCATGATAAAAGTACTCGCGCACAAATTCAACAACCGAGAGGTGTAGGTAGCTGCGAGCGAGCGCCTTACTCTGCTTGTACAGTGGAATCCTGCTCGCGCGCAGCGGGCTTCTGCTCGCGGAGTGCTGTTTTGCTCGCGGAGTGGATTTCTGCTCGTTCAGCTGATTTCTGCTCGCTCGAGTACATGACTTTTGACAATTTGGGGGCGGAAACCAAGGAGGGCACTGACCCTCTTATGATTGGTCACTTTCACACAGGGACATCCTTGATTGACAGCTCTCATTACAGGAAGCACGGAGTCAAAGTATCTGACGGAGTTCAGTCATTCAGTTAACACTGCACAGTGGACGGAATGGCGGCGACACCTGAAGATGTAGGAGTAAGTGATATTGATGATATGGTGGGGGCTGTGTGTTTGACAGTGTTATAGCAATTTAATCTGAAATTTGTTGAGAATAAACTCATTAAATATTGAGAATAAAGTCGTTGTATTTCGAGTTTTTTTCTCAATATTTAATGAGTTTTTTCTCGAAACACAACGACTTTATTCTCAATATTTAATGAGTTTATTCTCAACAAATTTCAGATGAAATGGCTATAACACTGTCAAACACACTTACGCCTACATCTTCAGGTGTCGCCGCCATTCCGTCCACTGTGCAGTGTTAACTGAATGACTGAACTCCGTCAGATACTTTGACTCCGTGCTTCCTGTAATGAGAGCTGTCAATCAAGGATGTCCCTGTGTGAAAGTGACCAATCATAAGAGGGTCAGTGCCCTCCTTGGTTTCCGCCCCCAAATTGTCAAAAGTCATGTACTCGAGCGAGCAGAAATCAGCTGAACGAGCAGAAATCCACTCCGCGAGCAAAACAGCACTCCGCGAGCAGAAGCCCGCTGCGCGCGAGCAGGATTCCACTGTACAAGCAGAGTAAGGCGCTCGCTCGCAGCTACCTACACCTCTCGGTTGTTGAATTTGTGCGCGAGTACTTTTATCATGCCAGCTGAAGGTTCATTTTTGCGCGTGTGAAATAACATAATGTGCTCGTGAGCATGTGTTACACGCTCATAACTTTTGACTAAAAAATAACGCCATACGTTACTGAACGCCAGAGTGACTTGCTGAGCAAACTCAAGTTGTGCTCTCGCGAGAACTCTGGATTTCCAGGGTAGCACTAAAGGCTTTTCTCGATGGAACATGTGTTTTCACACTTCTACCGACGGGCTACGTCAAGAGTTTGATGGACAGATGGCTCATTCAGTTACTCCCCATAACCTCAAGAATTCAATACAAGATTGCCCTCATCACCCACCATTGCATCTACAACAACTCCCCGCAATACCTCAAAGACCTCATTATCCCTCACTCATCTACCCGAAACCTCCGGTCCCAAAGCACAAACCTTCTCCATCAGCCCCGCTCAAGACTCCGCACCGCGGGAGATCGAGCCTTCTCCATCGCTGCCCCCTCGCATCTGGAACTCCCTCCCCGAACATCTGAGAAAACCTCAGTCTGTGGACACTTTTGAAAAAGCGCTTAAAACTGTTCTGTTCAGGCAGGCGTTCTTAAGTTATCCTTAGGCTTTGCGGATTTTAATTTGCACTAAACTGCTTTTTTAGCTGTTTTTTTTTAAATGCATATTTTCTGTATGTATTTTATCGCTTGTATATTTTTTCTGTTTTCTATTTTTAATGTGTTTTAATGTGGTTTCTGTAGCACTTTGAGATTCTCTTATGAAAAGTGCTTTACAAATAAAATGTATTATTATTATTATTACCTGGCAAGTATTCTTTGAAAGCGTCTTTCCATTTCCAAGCAGTTTCCAGTGACGGCTTCTCATGTGGTTCTGTGTGACAAACCATCTGGCGCGTCAGGTTAGTTTCCATTGGGCTTTGTCACATTTTTTTAATTTTTTTTATTGATACACCAACTTTTCCACGAGCCAAGCGATATTTCAGCCTTTTTTCCCCCCCGAATTCCCAGAGTTTTCCCTTCTTTTTTTATGTGCGAATTGAAAATATGCAGAGGTGGATAGAAACACACTTACTGAGACTAATGCTCTCTTTTTCAAGAAAGCCCTGTTCACGGTTCACAGTCCAACCGCAATCTAATCTATTTTTGGTGAAGTTAACCTTTAGGTGGTCTGTCGGTCATATTAATCATTTTACTTTACACACGCCTGACATCATTTCACAGAAAAATTCACAGTTGGAAGATTTCGTACCACCCCAGTGAGTTTATATTTTCTACATTCTTCTCTTGATTTCCGCAATTTTGACAATCCTTTCAACTCCTCTAGCTCTGTAAAAGGTTCAGGACTGTGATCTGAAGTGAGACGGTTTAGGATCACCAGAGTTAGTAGCATTCATCCTCTGAGAAACATGAATGTCTTTACTAAATATGATGGTAATACACATAGATATAGAACAATTATATTATTGTATAGCATATTGTTCTATATATATGGCAATACATGTAATGATTCTGGTGCAGTTTCCCTCTGGACCAAAGTGTCCCACTCATAGCACTCTGCAGAAACATGCAACAGCATTAGGATTGCACTATATTAGGAATATATGCGATAACGTTGTTGAATAATGCGATAACGATATTACTTGTGATAAATAAATAGATAAAGTGTACTCATTTCTGCCTTTCTGCTGCTTTCGGTGTACTGCTAAAATACAACAAATTGCTTGTTGAATGTAAAACAAATGTAAGGAAATCATTTCCAACATTCTTTATTATTAAATTAAATTGAACATTGAATTGAACATAAAATGAACCGTTAAAACAGAAAGACGGTTAACATTGAACGTGCAGTTTTCTACTGATATTCTGTTTCAACTAACACAAAAAAATCTCGATATGTTGCAGCCTTTCGCGATGTGTATATTGCGCCAGTGAATAAAAAAAATTGTGCAGCCCTAAACAGCATGGTCTTTTTATTTTTGGAAAGTACTGTCAACTGATTGATCGCTGATGACCTAACAAACATTACTCAGCTGTTGCTACAGGTCGGGATACACCGTACAGACCAATGATGTTTGACCTCACTGTGCTCCGTTGATGCAGTTTTGAGGCGTCTCATTACATTTGTGGTATGTAAACCACTGGAGCACTGACACTGAAGACATTCTTTGCTTTCCTGATGATTATGCACATTTGCAAAGTTTTGTTTCTGTTTGTTTACTTCAAAGTGTGCAAGCCTTGGCCCAGCTTTTCACAGAGAAAGCAGGTTTAATGAGCCGGTATTTTGGGGGGCGATGGATGGATCATTTCACTGGCAAATGGCTTTAATTTCTGTGTCCTCATGGGTTCATTGTCCATCTCCAAGAGAGTCTTAAGCTCTGCTCTTATTGGACCTGGTTGTATAATGTTTTGGCCATCTGTGGGGATCTGTCAGTGCTTTATAATTAGACTTGGACCAACATTTATCTAAAAAGATAGCTGTTCTGCCAGGGGGGTTTAATGCTGCCATCGCATTAAATCTGCAATTCATGATGCATTGAGTTTAAAGATTGTGCAGCTCAATAAAGAGATTAAGCGGTCTGTTGTTGTTGTTGCTGCAGTATTACAACACAGGCTAAATACTTACTGTTTAAACTCTTAATAAAGTGTGACTACTCTCAATAAGTTAACAAAATGACAAATAAACTCTGACTCAGAGTACGAGTGGCTTTTGAGCAACGCAACTAGCCACTGCTGTTTTCTGTGTTAGTGCTCTATATTGATGCTTGAGTGCACACCAGAGGTGCACGGTGTTGGTTTAGCCTAAATAATGAATGAAGCAAAAGTTGTAATACATAAAATTCCTGCAGACCCTCGGCCGTCACTTCGCTGGATGAATGTTGTTGCTACGTGATACTGCTCATTGAGTGGAACGCAGTTTGTTGGCTGGTTATTTAAGCCGATTGATCATTTTGTCAGCAAGACAAATGAAGCATCTGAAATAGAGCCCGACCGATTTTTATTATTTATATATTTGGTATATTTCGTGATTTAAAAATCCGATATTCCGATATATCGGCCGATATATATTTAAAAAAAGAATCCAGAAACGCGTTACTAAACATAAACAGATTTCCCTATCATTAGTTATTTGTAGTTATTTATGATTATTTATCCTCACTAAAATAATATGATAATGCTGTTTAAAAATAAACTTGATTGTTTTATTGTCACAACAGAACATCAAAATATATTAAAAGTTCTGATAAATAAAATGTATAAAAATACAAACTTAAGATATTGAACTTAAAATCCTTTCAACAAAAACACAATAACAAAACAACGGGGATGTTGTAGAGCGCCCTCTGGTGGACAAACTATGCAACGTCATAACATGGTTTAAGGGTGTTTCATCCGTTTTTATTTCAGTTTTTTAAATATTCTTTTATCGGCCATTATAAAGGCCGATATCAATAGTTTGGAAAATGCCTAATATCGGCCCGCCAATATATCGGTCGGCTCTAATCTTAAATCATGAATCTCTCAGATGGTCGGGCTCTGGTCTGGCAGAGGCTTTGATCTGCAAACCGGAAGGATGCTTAAACTTTTGATATGGATGTTTGTTTGTTTTTCATAGGAAGAAAGCGACTTGTTCAGAGCAAAGAGAGGGGGGATGGGACTTTGGGAGTAAGTGAAGTCGGGTTGAATGAAAGAGATGGCACAAAGTTTTTATCTTTAGTTTGAAATGTTGTCCTTTAGGGCTGCAATGATTGGTCAATAATTGTACATAATGGGCTAAATCGTTGTTTTAGGCTTGCAGCATATTTGACTTGATGACATCACCTCTTGCTGGGCATATTTGACTGCAACTGTAACATATATATATATATATATATATATATATATATATATATATATATATATATATATATATATATATATATATAGTTAAACATGGAGATGATAAAGTACCTCTCTGTGTCTCCGGAATAATCGTGCACAAATTAAGAAAGCGACTTACCAAAAACATCAGCTGGACAGAGAAGAGCATGATGGGACACGGGAAGGGAAGTAGGCACGGTTGGAAAAGGAAAATAAAACATAAACATAAACATATTAACTTTTAAATCTCTTTCTGAAAAAAATACTCAGATGTTTTAAGTAAAAGTAGTAATACCACAAAAAGTAAAACGCCAGCATTCAAAACCATATTTAAGTAAAAGTACAAATGAATCAAATAAAAAATAGTACTTATTATGCAGAATTTTTATATATATATATATATATATATATATATATATATATATATATATATATATATATATATATTAGGCATGTGCCGGTATCACTTTTTCATGCTGCGATTAATTGAGAGAGCATTTATCACGGTATACGGTATTATCACGATATTGTAATTTTACAAGAGAAACAGGTTACAAAAGAAACAAACTTCAGTTTTGTCCTTTTAGTAACTAAAATTTTTTTTTTTTATTTAATTATTATTATTATTCTGCCTAACTTCCATTATTAATTACATAACTTTTAGCTGAATATTGCATTTTTTGTTGATAAAATACGAGACGCAATACGAGTTCATGCTAACTCTTAACTCTTCTTACATACAGCAAATGGAAATAAGTTAACGTAACTTTGCCATCCTGTCTTTCAAATAGTTGTTTTATCAACATGTGTTAGATAAAGTGTCTTACCTTTATCTCCCTGAATTGCAGTGGATGGTTGTCACGAATATGAGCGAACATGTTAGACGTGTTCCCTTGCTTTGCAGCCACTTTCTGTCCACATGTCTTACACAAAGGGAAACTGTCTTCGATCAGCAATCCCTCTGCATTTTTTTGGAACCCAAAATATTTCCAAACATCTGACTTTACCCTTTTTGAAGGGGGATAAATTGCGATAAATTGTCGGCAGCGTTCCTCCTTCCGCCATGCTTCTTCTTCATGTGAGAATTTGACTGCGGCGTCAGTGGCCGTGGCGCGCACGTTCTCTTGCAGTGTGATTCTACATGTGACGTGAACACTGTTTACATCCGGGTGCGCTCACGTGTTCTGCGCAGCATATACGCAGTGTTTGTTCAAGCGGTTGATGGAAAATAAGCTATAATACACGTTCTAAAAAAAAATTAAAAAAAAAAAAAAAAAATTCGGATCTATTATTTTTTACGGTATTTTGAAGTGCCCACGATAACAATATCGTGTATATTCATTATCGTGATTTATCGAATTACCGAAAATCGGCACATGTCTAATATATATATATATATATATATATAGTTAAACATGGAGGTCCGACCAATCTGTGGTCTCTGCTGGGCTTATTTTCTGTACTCTGTTGCTTTGCCAGTGTCTTTGATTGGTTTATCAAAGAGCGCTACGAACAGCAACATGTCACCGCCGGTCGGACTGACTGCTAGTTTGGGTGGGTGTCATTTTCTTTGGTCTGCGGCCCAACAGGTACATCAGCTCTCCATGCTAACGTTAGTCAAAGTGTTGACATGTGAAAGCATCAAACATGCCTTTTAGATGAAGGAGATGAGAGTACATCCAGTTGTTCCTCGTCCCAGTTTGCTCAGCGACGTTTTTCCGATAACGAAAATAATTGTTAATTGCATCCCTTTTTCTATTGGCTACATTAAGAGACAGTCTGCCAGTATTTCGTGTTCCTTGTACTTTACAAAACATAATTCATGGCCGGTAAAGTAGTAAAAGTAACAGGTGCATTTCAAGTTGCAGCAGGCGCTGTGATGAATGAAGAGCAGGAGATATTCCTGTCCTGGTTTGAAAGGAACCTTCCACTCCCGTATCCTGAAATAGACCCTGACCTTTCAGAGCGACCGGCAGTCAGAGAGGTGTGAATCTGTTGACGGTGCTGCTTGTTTTGAAAGATGAGTCCACACACACACGGACACACACACGGACACACTAGGACACACACACACACTAGGACACACACACACTCGGACACACACACACGGACACACACACACACGGACACACACACACGGACACACACACTAGGACACACACACACTCAGACACACACACACGGACACACACAGACACACACACACAGACACACACACACGGACACACACTAGGACACACACACACACAGACACACACACACAGACACACACACACGGACACACACACACGGACACACACTAGGACACACACACACGGACACACACGCGGACACACACACGCGGACACACACACGGACACACACATGTTGTTTTTGTGCTCTTGGCATTTCTCTCTTGGCAGTAAAGTTGGTGAAAGTTGTGCGAGACGAGCACATAACTGCAAAGACACACAGGGAGGTCAACAAGTGGAGGACTATAATTGAGCTATACCTGTAATTGGTCTCTCCACTCTGCGCTCCAGCGAGCCACTTCTCTAGAGTCGGCTCGCTGTCTCCCCAGGGTGCTCGACAAAACTAACTGCAGTCCCCAGCGTCTCCTCTTCTCTCTTAGCAATTAAAGTCAGGCGGTCACAAATACACCTTCTAGCTAGAATACCTTGTAGCTTGTAGGGCTGAGTATTGCTTGAAATAATTTGATACAGGTGCCAAAACAACACCTTGAGTTTCCATACTGATAGCAAAGCAATACTTTTACAATTAAACTTTGAGAAATACGTGTTTTTCTGCAAATCTATTAGTTATATTAATCCACACTTCTCAAATGCACCAGTTTAATCATCTTAACACAAAGCAGCTCCCACATGAACTGTGCCTATTTCAAATAAAGTCTTAAAGAGACGAGAAGAGTTCATAAACAAGACTAAGGGCCCTATCTTGTACCCTGCGCAGCGCACGGACCCTTTTATCTGCCGTCAAACTAGCAAAAGTGGATTCGGACACGCCTTAAACGCACCTGCGCCAGGCGCTTCACGCCGTGCGCTTAGATTGTTAAAATAGGGCCCTAAGACTCGGACCAACTTTTGATACTTGATACAGGTTTAGACGCTTCTAATTTGAATGAAATCTGTAAAGATGATCTTTAAACTTTCCCCTGGCATTTAAAAACGGCACTGCTTGGCATCATGGGGGGCGTTTTATAATTAAAGGTCAAAATCTCCACATCTGATTCTGGAGAAACCTAATGGGATGATACATTTTGGCACTTTTTTGCATTCAAATTATTAAAATCGTGGTCGTTTTCTACCATTACACAACAGTGTGTGTGTGTGTGTGTGTGCGTGTGCGTGTGCGTGTGCGTGCGTGCGACAAGAGCTGTCAGAAGTTTTGGGGTGAGCAAACTGTATCTCTGTGTTGCTGCAGACGCACCTGCAGTCAAACCTCAGCAGTTAATGAGTGAACTTCTGATGTGTTTTGATGTTCTCTCTTCTCAGAGACCCTGGAGCCCTCGCCGCCGACTGCAGCCCAGATTAGATATGGTGAGTGATGATTAAATCTCTCACACACAGACACACACACACACACACACACACACACACACACACACACACACACACACACACACAACCTCTATATTTTAGAAAGCAACTCGACATTCCTCCATCAGTATTTCTATGATGGCTTGAACGTAGCAGACGTTCATTAATATAAAATAGTCGCCCACTAAAGCTTTAAGCACAAGTTGTATATCAAAACTCTACATTATCCTCTCTTATAAAGTTTCCACTAATATTTGGATAAGTCTGTTCACTCTGTGTATTAATATGTTTGGATGTATTTCCAGATATGATTCATCACTTTACAATTTACAACTTTCAGCTCTTGTATAGTGATGCAAATTTTACCAAAAGTGTCTACACATAATCTTCTTGATTTGAAAGCACATTTTACATCTACATCTACGGACATATGTACCTAACATATGTGAAATGAATTTATGACTGAGAGCACATGTGTGAATGTTAAAAAGAACGCATTTAAAGAAAATACATTTTGGTGCATTTAATCTATTCATTTTACCAGCCAGGTTGATAAACATGCGCTGTGTTGTTCACTGAAGTCAAAGTGCAGGAATGAAATCTAAATCAGTCAGATTATGTGTTAATTTACTATTTTCTTTCTGTTTGTCTGCAGTTTTGTTCCACAACGGCATCCCCTTTGTTGGATTTGGTTTCCTTGATAATGCCATCATGATCGCAGCAGTAAGTGAATGTATTTAAAGGTGCTGTAAGTAGGATTGTGAAGATCCAGGACAACTTCTCAGTCCCTCCCCTCTTTCCACTAAAGCCCAAAACAGCCTCCTAAGCCCCTCCCCCCACAAGGGAGAGCTGTGCACCATAGAGCGCGTGTGAAGAGGGGGGAAGGGGAGGAAACATATATCAGTCCCTCCAGAAAAAAAAGTTTTTTTGTGATTGTTGCGGGCAAAAATCCTTGATTATGCGGCACGTTTTCTTAAAAAATGTGATGGAATATGCGGGATGTTTATGCAATTTTATGCGATGAAATTGCGGGAACTTGCAAAAACTGCGATTTGATGAAAAAGTGAAAAAAAAAGTGATTCCCCCAACATCGTGTTCTCACTAGACGAAATTACGTCACTTTATAACGTTCCCATGGCAACAGGGGAAAATGGCTGCTCTTATGTGAAGTAAAATTTTTCAACTTTCTGCTGAGATATATGTGACTTTTTTGCAACGAAAATGCGGGGATTATAAAATCATGCAAGCCCCGCCTATTTTGCGTGGAAAAGTGCAGCGTATCTGAAAAAATGCGACCCCCGCATAAATATGTGGACTTTGGCTGATTAAGCATTGAATTATGCGATCGCGTTATCACGTTTTTCTGGAGGGACTGGTATATGCAGCTCATGCGTGGGGAAGAGGGAGGGGAGGACGATATGAAATGCGTGTGCATGAGCAGTGATTGACACGCAGTTAGACACGCCCCCCTGGCCCTGATTGGTACATCTGAACAGGGAGCGGTGGATTTTTACTAATCTCACTCCAGGCTGTAGGTGGTGCCAGAGGAGCTGGATTTCTTTTTAAATGACCTGCTTCATGTAGTTCTACTGGAACATAGGGTCAGTTTCAGCAAATGTGACAGAAAGTTAGTTTTATAAGGCTTACCTGCTGCACCTTTAAACAGCGATGAGGCTTGGTTTGACTGGAAATACTCACCTGAAAGAAAAATAAGTTTTTTGAAAGGAAATAGAATCCGAACAGATATAAATCTCCGCCAAAGATCACATTTTCTTCTGTCTACGTGTTCTTCTTGTGATAACACTGAGTCCGGATGAACGTCTCACCTCATTCTCTTCTGTCCTCCAGGGAACACAGATTGAACTCTCCATCGGAGTCACTCTGGGGATCTCCACCATGGCTGGTAAGAAGAACCAAGCGGACCTGCAGTCTGTGGTCGAGTCACAATGAAATCTAAGTTTTACTTTATCATCCTGTTGGCTATTTCCATTGATCATCAATCAATTGATAAGCGAGTTGATCAACAGAAAATCAAGAACCAACAGTTTTGATAGCCATTTAAGTCATTAATCAAGAAAAACTCCAAATAGTCTCTGCTTCCATCTTCTCAAATATCATGATTTCCTTCTTGTATCATCGTTTTTTTGTACTTTTGAAGATTTAAAAAAAATATTTTAGATAGAAATTGTTTCACTAAAGTATGACCTCATTCAGTAGGGAAAATTATATAAACCTCATTTTGTAAATATGTGACATAGTTAGCTAAAAGTACTGACTAAACAGTTGACATAGCTAAAGTACTGTCTAAACAGTTGAAATAGTAGCTAAAAGTACTGACTAAACAGTTGAAATAGTTAGCTAAAAGTACTGTCTAAACAGTTGAAATAGTTGGCTAAAAGTACTGTCTAAACAGTTGAAATAGTTAGCTAAAAGTACTGACTAAACAGTTGAAATAGTAGCTAAAAGTAATGTCTAAACAGTTGAAATAGTAGCTAAAAGTACTGTCTAAACAGTTGAAATAGTAGCTAAAAGTACTGTCTAAATAGTTGAAATAGTAGCTAAAAGTACTGTCTAAACAGTTGAAATAGTTGGCTAAAAGTACTGTCTAAACAGTTGAAATAGTAGCTAAAAGTACTGTCTAAACAGTTGAAATAGTAGCTAAAAGTACTGTCTAAACAGTTGAAATAGTAGCTTAAAGTACTGTCTAAACATTTGAAATAGTAGCTAAAAGTACTGTCTAAATAGTTGAAATAGTTGGCTAAAAGTACTGTCTAAACAGTTGAAATAGTAGCTAAAAGTACTGTCTAAATAGTTGAAATAGTAGCTAAAAGTACTGTCTAAACAGTTGAAATAGTTGGCTAAAAGTACTGTCTAAACAGTTGAAATAGTAGCTAAAAGTACTGTCTAAACAGTTGAAATAGTAGCTAAAAGTACTGTCTAAACAGTTGAAATAGTAGCTAAAAGTACTGTCTAAATAGTTGAAATAGTAGCTACAAGTACTGTCTAAATAGTTGAAATAGTTGGCTAAAAGTACTGTCTAAACAGTTGAAATAGTAGCTAAAAGTACTGTCTAAACAGTTGAAATAGTAGCTAAAAGTACTGTCTAAACAGTTGAAATAGTAGCTAAAAGTACTGTCTAAACAGTTGAAATAGTAGCTAAAAGTACTGTCTAAACAGTTGAAATAGTAGCTAAAAGTACTGTCTAAATAGTTGAAATAGTAGCTAAAAGTACTGTCTAAACAGTTGAAATAGTAGCTAAAAGTACTGTCTAAACAGTTGAAATAGTAGCTAAAAGTACTGTCTAAACAGTTGAAATAGTAGCTAAAAGTACTGTCTAAACAGTTGAAATAGTAGCTAAAAGTACTGTCTAAATAGTTGAAATAGTAGCTAAAAGTACTGTCTAAACAGTTGAAATAGTAGCTAAAAGTACTGTCTAAACAGTTGAAATAGTAGATACAAGTACTGTCTAAACAGTAATTATCATGAGATCAATCTAGTCATGTACCGATACCACTTTATTCAGACAAAATACAAGTACCAAGTACCGATATGAGTACTTAATAATACCATTAATGGCTGAAATGCATTATTTGCACCTGAATGCATTATGACATTACGAGTTGTACTTGAATGCACCATGAAGGTCGGAGCCCACATGCTTTACTGTTCGTTGTTTGTTTACATAACTCATGGCGGGGGGGGAGAGCAAAATACAGCATCAGGGAAGCAGGAGGATTTTCCAGTTCTGTTGTGTTTTCTCTGGCACTGGCCATGGTCTCTGGAACAATGCAGCCGCAGGCTACCGGTAAACCACGCTGTCTCTTTAGCTACGGACTGTTGCACGTCCCGGTCAAGGACTCCCGGTGTTGGAATCCCTTTCCTTTAAAATAAACTTAATTCATGAACAGAAATCCTATTTTCCTGAGAAAAGAGTGATGTGTGTATATATATATATATATATATATATATATATATATATATATATAAAGTAATAGTTAAAAGATAAGAAAAAAAGTGAATGGCCTCACACCAGGTTCAAATACTTCCTTCTCTTCTTAGTCAATGACGATTTCCTTTATAAAGGATCCTGTCACCAGGCCAGTGTGCCTAACTTATTGCCACATAAAGCTCTTGTGATGTTATTGCTTTTCTTTCAGACTGGAAGTCACACAATATAATCTGAAATCAGTGCCTCCTCTTTCATCAGCCATCACCTGGAAGACTTTGTTCTTACTCGGATAGCTCAGGTGATGCCACCGGTTGTATAAAGTTGCACTGAAATATCTTCTTCACACTCGCAGCCCATCAGAATAATGTTGCAGTTTCTTGCAACACTGCCTGCTGTCATCGTAGCTGCTGCTGTTCTGGGTCTTTATTACGCTGTGAAAACCATGAAGGCACTGGAGCTTGCCTTCTCCCTCTCCTAAACATGAGATCATTTCGTTTCCATGGATACTTGGCTCCAATTTCCCCTGCGAAGTGTAAATGAGAAAAGAGAAGCTCGAGATCAATAGCTCTGCTCTCACGTCTTCATCCATCCAGGCGCTGCTTTGTATTTGTGTTATCCTCATCTGGCCTGCAGTGATGCTCAGACACCGAGTCCATATTTTTATTTTATTTTCATTTGAGCGAGAGACGTTTTCCAGCTTTTATTGCTGACACTTTTCATCGCGCAGCACTTCACTGTCACACACAATCAGTGTCAGAGGTGCTGGAGAAATGAGGCAAGATTGTCTTTCAGCGACTGAAGCCGTCCATCTGGAGGTTTATTCTGCATTCTCACAGTCGGCCAAAACAGCAGGTCTTTCCATGAACTTTAGAATGGGGGGGGGGGTGTAGTGTGTTTAGGCTGCGGCGAAAAGTTGAGACCGACTCAACTTTTGGAGAAACGCAACCCCACGTCACACTGCGGTGGCCAATTATGTAACTGCCGACTTGTCTGAGTGTTTTGAGACGCTGTGAGAGTCCCAAACAGGAAACAGGAAACATCACCGCCTCTATCGCTGCCACAAGAACGTTTTGAAACGCCAAACACAAGCGCTGAACTGCCCTAGTTTGAGTAACAGCTGGCTTTTTCCTCACTCAGTCCCGCCGTCTCTTTTCTTTCTCTCTTTCTCCATGAAATGAAGCTCCCTTCAAGTGCGGTCGGAAACGTCAAGGTCTTTAAACGATCTGACGGAAAACAGTAACTGTGAAATATAAAGTCTACTTGTGCCACAGTGGGAAGTTAAAAGAACACAACAGGACGTTTCAGTGAAACTTCCACTACCCCACAACGCTGCAGCAAATGGCCGGATTTGTTTTCTGTGGTCTGAACGCAGCTTTAGGTCACGTCCTCACGTACCAAAACGAAATTAGCGTCCAAACGGATCCATTTGTAAATGACTCAACACGCTACTTCATATTCCAGGCCTATAGGTGGCACTGTTTCTGCTACAGACATTCACCAAAAACAGAGAAGAAGAGGCGGAGCATGCGCATGAAGCTTGCGCGCTGTATACAAACAGACAGTAGAAGAAGAAAGCAAACACAAGAAGGAGACGACGAAAATGGCCAGCGCAAGGAAACCAGAACGGTTTGTGTGGACCGATAGTGAATTGTTGTTGTTGTTATGAGACGTCATCGCGGGATAAGAGGTCGAAGGCTAGAGGTTGAGGGGTGTGGTGATGACATCATTGATACGCAAGTATGCGGCTTCGCCGTCCAAACTAAGCCACAACGGCGCCGTTTTTCGAATTTTTTCGCCCTGGGACCAGGTTTCAAAAAGGTGCGTCTTCAATTTTAACCTGTGTTGTTCCGATTATATTCCTTTTTGCATTGTTGATTTTATATTTCACAGTTAACCTTGTCTTTTACATGTGTTAAATTATTGTTGTGAAGTGTTCTGGGTCCATGGCGATAATTCACTATAAATAACAATAAATTGAATTGAAATTCGGGCAGCGCGTTTACAGGATTCGTTTGGACGATCGGCCAAAACGATGCAAAACACGTGCGTTTATACCAAAAAGCGTCTCCGTGTGGACGGCCCCTCAGTCTCTCTGCATTCAGCTTCAAGCATCTTTGCTCTCAATGCCTCCAGAGAGCCGCTGAAGGCAAAACAAACAGTACTTAGCACCTTTACAGTTTTAATGGCTGTGCACAGATGTATTTTCTACCACATTGTCAGCAATCCCCTGTGAAAATCGGAGCCACAGTGTGAATTATTCATAGCTGCCAAGTGTTTTTGATGTAGTACATTAACAGGAATTGTTAAGAAGCTGATTCTGCTGACAGTCAAACCATGAAGGCAGATGGAGAAAGACGCTGACTAGTGTCTTGGTGGTTTTCCAAAGGTGCTCTTTGATCTGTAAAAAGTTTCACACCTTCTCTCACTCCTACCGACTCATCTCGGATTGTGCTGCTTTGATCTATTGTTTGGGCTCCTATCTCTGCCTACATGTTTCAGGATATACAGAGATTTATGTGGGCCACTTGGCACTGCAGAGTTTAGGTATATTCACTTATTCGTTCTGGTTGCCATGTGTGGGTGAGTTTCTTAAGTTTTCCTCAAAGGGGGGGGGGGGGCATGTTGGAGGGATGACAAAGGCTTTTAGGATTACAGCATCAACATCAGCCAATTATTTGTCCTGTTATATTTTAACTTCAAGCATCCATCCATCTAATTTTTTGGACGCTAGACAAGGTAGCCCCGAAATCCAGAGGCTACGAAGCAAGGTCAACATGCCCTGGAACCTAACAACAACAGTCCCGCTCAAGGTGTGACACGAAGGTGGTTATCAACTTGTTCAATCAACCCAGGTTTTCCCAATCTAGTGACGAGCGCAGCGCGTTCACATAAAAGTAGGGATGCACCGAATATTCGGCCACCGGAAATTTTCGGCCGAAATACTTTTATCACCGAAACAATATGGCCGAAATTTTGTGATGACGCAAACAGAAACCGCGACCTGCATGTGCTTGTCTGAAGCAACATGTCTGCCGTGTGGATGTATTTCAGCCAAGGGGGCAGGCTTCTCTCCTCAGAGCGAAGCCGCGATGGCGCCATTTTGCTAGCCCCTATCCATCGCCCCCCGTTAGCATCCCATTGACTGCCATTCATTTTGGCGTCATTTATCTCCTTACATATACCTACGCTCTCCGTCTCTGATAGATTGGGAATGATTGAGATTTCTCTTGGCACAGCTACCAGAAGACTTACAACGTTCAGACACGTTGCTCACGTCACATCGGCGGCGGGAAGCTCAGTTTGCAGCTGCGCAGTAACGCTCGGTAACACTTAACCATCACCGGAAAAGTGCTGGTAAGAGGCTTCACTTGTCTCTATCAAAAACAGCGGGGTCGCTGGGTCTATTTTTATATACTGTCTATGATTTCAGCGAATCTGAGAAAGACCCACGGACTGAGCGAAGAGGTTGAGACGGACCACGGAGTGAAAACAATGGAAAGTAGCTCTTAGAGTCCGTCAGCACACATTTCAGTGAGATCTATTCGGGTCCTCTGCACTTCATCGCGACTGTACTTGATCCGCGTTATAAAGACCATTACTTGGATGCGGAAATAAAGCAGCGCGCACGAGAAATGATCGGATGCGGAGAACCCGCGTGGAGACGGAGCAGCGCACGGATCAGAGCGCAGAAAAAAAAGACTCATCTCTCTGCACCAGATGAGGGGCGTGCACCCTCGTTGTCTGATATGTTCAGTGAAATCCTGCAAGAAAGTGCCTCAAATAATAATAATAATAATAATAATAATAATAATAATAATAATAATAATAGGTAAGCAGTGTGCTAAATAAATATTTGCATAATTTGTAATTGATTTATTCTTTGAAACTTTAATTAATTTATACAATTGCAATGCCTTGATTTTAGTGAAGTTAGTACACAGTCATAGCCATAAATGCAATGGTACTAATAATTGGCATAATTTCTTTCGGTGTTTCGGTTTCGGTCTTGGTTTCCTCTTTTTCGGTTTTCAGTTTCGGCCAAGAATTTTCATTTCGGTGCATCCCTACATAAAAGGGGCGGTGTTTGCGCCATATGACCAATCGCAAACATGGACAAGTCTACCGGAGCCGCCGCATATTTGACACGAGAAGAACAAATGATAATCCTACAGAAATATGAAGAACACAAGACATGTAATACAGGCAAAATAGGCAATACCGTCACTGCTGCTAAACCCAGGAAGAAAAGCTGCCAAAAAACCGCAGACGCTGTCAATAGCACTGCCCCATCAGTCAGGCACAACAAGATCTGACCATAATTACACTTCTGCATTCTGTGATGGAAGTTGTTTCTGTAGCAGCAGGTGTAGATGGATTAGAAGAAAATAGAATGGTGAAACAAATATCAAGAAAATAGTCGTAGACTGAACCAATGTAGGTTTTTGTATTTTATTAAAATATATATATATATATATATATATATATATATATATATATATATATATATATAATTGCAAATATAGGAAGATGAGTTCACAGGAGGCACGCGGCGCTAGTGTGAAGGATCTTCTATGAGTAAACAAAAGCACTGAGCTTATATGGATAACAGAGAGGGAGTGAAGGGAGAGGGAGGGCCATGTGCAGGGCTCCACACTAACTTTATGCCCTTGTTGCACTGGTGTGCCTAACTTTTTTATTTAGGTGCACCAGCACAAAATTTAGGTGCACCCACATTTTTCCTCGCGGCGTCGTTAACGCCACAATTTCACTAGTCCAGAACTAAAAATCATATCTCTGTGGACTAAGTGGGCTAAATGTTCCGTTTTAAGTTAAAGCCACTTTTCACTCTTTTATGAAAACAGATTGTGATTAAAATAAAATGCAAACACAGGGTTTACTTCTCAGTTTTTAAAATATACAGCTGCAACACATGTAAATGAAGATTATCTGAAATAAATATATATATCTCTGAGAAAGCTGCTTCACTTATCAACAACAATAACAGACTGATTAAAAGAGAGAGAGGGCGCCCAGATAGCTCAGTTGGTATATATAGAGGTTTAGTCCTCGATGCAGCGGCCAGGTTAGACTCCGACCTGCGGCCCTTTCCTACATGTGACCCACTATCACCCCTAGGTCACAAAGATGCACTGGGAACAGCTGCTAGACTAAGAAGATGGGTTACCGTGACATCACAGAGACATCTGGTTCACAGAGAGGTGTCGTACGCATTTGACTAGATTTCGCTGAAATAGAAACAACATGACTATCTATGTGCTGTACTGAGATAAGCTCTGTTTAAGCATAAATGAATAGTACACAATGACATTAAAACAGGGGAAGGAAAAGAATCATGCTGAATGTAATTTTGTTTAAACTTTTGTTGCTGTATTCTTTTACTTGCAACCCTGGCAGTGGTAAGTGATCGTGGGAACAAGTAGCCTTACTTGCACATATTTTAAGGACAACGCTCAATCGAGTATTGATTGGTCAGTAGGCGGTGCTTTTACACCGGTTGGTCTCTAATCTTGAACATAACCTGCTCTTCCTGTGGGAACCTGAGGCTTTTCTAGGCCAGATTCGATATGAAACGCCGCCGGCGTGTTCTGGGTCTGCCCCGAGGTCTCTTCTCACGCTACATCCACACTTTTCATTTCTGATCAGATGTCTGAACCCATCTCAATTGGCTCCTTTTATCTGAAATGTAAAATAAAAATGAATTAAATTAACTTTAATTAAATTAAAGTTCCTGTAAGATTCAGGAAAATATCAGATTTACCAGAGAGACGAGAAGAGGGTTCCCACAGGCCTTTAAACAACCCTGGACGTTTCCTTTAGTCCCTAAAACTTCTGAAATTTGAAAATGAATGGATAACCGTTAAAGTATGTTGGAATACACCTAACTTGAAAACATGACTCAGACCTGTGCTTTGGCTCTCTCAGGTAAACCCCAAAAAATGCCAATTTGAGTCCTTGAATTTCAACCTAGACCTTGAAAAGTTGCTTAAAAGAAATCCGTCAAATCCTTCATTACATAAGATACCTATTTCTGTGTATTTCTGTGTGTGTTTGATCAGAGAACGGCAGAACTCAAAGTGTTTCCTTCGTTGTGTTTTTGCAGCTGCGGCGCTGGGGAACCTGGTTTCAGATTTAGCAGGTCTTGGGTAAGTAGCATTATAAACGGTCTCTGAGGGTTATTTTAAGGTAGATGTGTGACGTCTATTACAGTCGGTGTTTGCGTCATTTCTAAATTAAAAATAGTAAATTAATAATTGCAATTACTTTGACTTATTATACCTTCTGTTTCCCTCCCAGGCTTTCACACATACTCACAGTTGTAGTTTATATTGGTGCGTGTTTGCTTGCTTTAGTCTTTTTATCTTTGGGAGAACCAGTTCATTTTACATCTTCAACCTGAGGACATTTATCTAAATGATCAGCGTTTGATTAGGAAAGTTGCACAAAGCAAACTCCCGCTAATACAGACGCGTGTTTGCTTCGTCTTTACATCCTTGTGAGTGTTAAAGGTAACTCTACCTGCTGCTTTAGGCTAATGATTAGGGCAAGGATTGGGATGTCATTGAATCAAGACGTGTGGTAAATGATCATTGCCAATGAACGTCAACACAAGTATAATTACCCAAATGTGTGTACATGTAGTCTTGCAGGTTATGTGGAGGCTCTGGCTTCCAAACTGGGGATGCAGGGTCCAGATCTGACGCCCGAACAGATGCACATGTGGCAGACCAAGTTCAGCTCTCACATGGTAAGATTTGGATATTTGCTTTTTGGGGGGTATTAATGCCTTTTTTATTATATAGCCGACAGTAGGGAGATGACAAGAATGAAAGTGAGAGGAGGGAGGGATGGTAATTACATGCAACAGCGATGTTGCAATTTAAGACGGGCTGCCCCAATTTTATTTGTGTGAAATGTTTTAGTCTCTACGTAGCAATTGGCATTACAGTAACAACCAGTAGCCTTCACCAATAAAAATAGGCACAAAACTAGGACATTTGCAAAGAATGAAAAGAAGAAAGATTAAACGGTGCAGGAAGGAAAGTCTGCTGCTGATAACGTATTACAAGAAGAGAATCCACAGACAACAAAAAAGAGGCAGAGATTGAAAGAGAAAGAGATTGGCAAAAAAAATCACTGTCAGCTTTATTCTTATCATTTGCTGAGGAGTGCAAAAATAGGTGTAAGATCTGAAGATTAAAAGCTTAAAAGGAAGAAGTAACTGGTGAGCTGTGTGGTGGAAAATACCCAGGGTGCAGCAGGTGTAGATTAATTAACTGTTTTAGAATAATTGAAGATGAAACAAGTAACAAGAAATAGTAGACTGAAACCAATGTAGGTTTTTGTAATTTATTGAAGTACATATATTCTGCGCAGAATAGGAGAACTCGTTCACAAGATGCACGCAGCAACATGTGGAAGAGTCTTCAAAGTTCACACATCAAGAACATCAGCTTAAATACACAGATAAGAGAGAGGGAGTGACATCGCTTTAAGCACACAATTCAATCTAATAACAAATGAAGATAGACCTTCTGGTCTGTCTGGTTCACAGGGATGTTGTGTCGTATAACCTGTAGAGACCTTGTGACTACGGTTGTATCTCAGTAAACCTAGGTTGGCTATTTTCTCACAGACAAATGTATTTAACTTCTCCTTGGGGGAGACATAACAAGAGCACATACAGAAAAGACATAGTTAATTTGGTAAAGTATAATTTTGCCATTACAGCTGAAACAACCTTATTCTGAAATATTCATTTTATTCTAAAACATGTCTCTGAAGATGTTTGTCTCCTCTGTATCGCAGCCATCTCGGACCCTAACAGGCTGCTCTTAAGGCCCTGACACACTAACCCGATAATCGGCCGTCGGACAGTCTGGCGAGGTCGGTGACTCGAGTCTGTTTGGTGTGTTCCGTGCCGTCGTCCGTCGGAGGAGCCGTCGGCCTTCATTTTGGCCGACCTGACATGCTCGGTCGGAAGGCGGGCACTGCCGGCAGTCGGACTCAAATGACACATCTGATTGGTGGAGTGCTAACCCGGAAATGACGAGCTGGATGAGAGTAACTTAACGCCTCTCAAAATCTGACGAAAATCTTTTAAACTGACCTTTGTGGATCTGAGATGAAGACATTCAGCAACTGCATGGCCTATTTCTCGCTTAAAATGTTTTCAGAAACACGTTTCGGGGAACTATTTTAGTAAAATATGTGATCGTATTCTGAACAAGCAAGACACTTAACCCCTAGTTGTTCCAGAGTCGTGCAACCTCTGATATATATACAGCAATTGTAAGTCGCTTTGGATAAAAAGCGTCAGCTAAATGACATGTAATGTAATGAATATGTGAGTGAGACTCGCCAACATTTGAGAAGTGGAGCAACACCAAATGTGTAACGTCTTCTGGTTCCGCTTTAGTGTTTCTAATATTTTAGAGGAAGGCGATAATGAGCAGCTGACAGACAGTGAGTGAAGGAGAGGAGAGAGAGAGAGAGACAGACAGAGAGAGAGAGAGAGAGACAGACAGACAGAGAGAGAGGATAATGTCACACAAACGACCAGGTTATGGGTTTGAAAGTTATCATCTTTTAAATCATATATAAGTCTGTAAATTGTATGCAAGGTTGAAATCGCAGGCTGTTTTTTGGTTCTGCATTTGGGTTGGATCACCAAGCTCTGGTGCACTCGGAAGCGAACCGAGACCCCCGTTTTCAAGCAGACCAGAGTTCGGTTGTTTGGTCCGCACCAGAGATTGAATAAGCTTTCACGTTAACCCACACGAACCGCAACCAAACAGCTCAGGTGTGAAAGCGACCTTATGTTAATACGTTTAAGTCCAAAGAATATAATAAATGGGTTTTATTCTAGAGTTTATGAGAAGGAGAACAAGTGAAGGATTTCTACTTTTAACACAATATCAATTCTTCTCCTCCTGCAGGGCAAAGCCATCGGAGTGACCATTGGCTGTATTTTGGGGATGTTCCCGCTGTTTTTCCTGGATGACGAGAAGGAGAAGGAGAAAGAGAAAGAGAAAGAAGCACAACCCTGCGGTGACGCCGCGTCTTCCTAACAAGCCACTACAGTCACACAACGCCGTCACACCCACAGACTTGGATACTGCTGATGTCAACTTTTAAAGTATTTACAGTCGGATGTTTCTCTGTTCAGGTGGCGCTCACACTTCTTCAGTCTCCCAACCCTCTAAAGCTGTTTGTGTCAGCTGACCGTATTTAGCTCCATCACAGCTTCAGCTCTTTGTGGCTTCTTCTGACGCACCAAGCGGTGGTATTTCCACACGGTCTGCTCCATCAAGACATGCCATCTGTTCGTTCAGTATGTCGAGTTTATGGGGAATTACTCGTTTAAGTTTGTCATGAGCGATGGCTGCTGGAGGGATCTTATCAGCACTGATTCTATCATCGATTCTTCTCATCAATCCCGTTCTTTCTGGAGTCTGTCCGACCGACCTGTTTGAAAAAGAAACCCCCGGTCCGACCGTTCCTGTAACTTTTCCCAAACCGACGGTCCGACATTCGCGCCGATTTCGTGCTGCTGTTGGTTCGCTGCGTGGAGGTGAGAAGAGAGTCTCTCCTTTTTCATTTCTCACACAACTATTTCTGTCACATTCATGTGAACAGCTGAGTGCAACGCTAAGAATGTCGCGTCTCCCCCCCCACACCCCCATTTGAACATTTTTGTTTTCATTCAGAACACAAGACAAAATAAGAGTTTACTTGCAAAACGTAACGTGCAAAATAATCATTTTTTCTAGATTATTCTGTTTTTGTGATCATCAGGAGCCAAAATCTTAATCGCGATTAAAAATCCGATTAATTGCACAGCCCTATTACGCAGCCAGCCGCGTTCTTTTACAACGGCCGTCGATGTAGTGAATACAGCCCAAAAAGAACGTGGAATGCTTACGAATCACAGAGCTTAACTTTGCGTAGCTTTTTGAACAAATAGTTCATGAGAACAGGCTGCCATAACCGAGCATAACCCTACACTTAGGCTGTGTCTCAAACCGCCTACTTCGGTCAGTACACTGCTAATGTGCACTGACCACTTACTGCCGTAGTGCCCACTGTCGATGGTCAGTATGTCCCAAATGGAACACTTATGATAAAGCACTTACCGGAAATGACGAGCCGTCGGCTCGGCTCGCCGCCTCTCAAAATCTGATGAAAATCTTCTAAACTGACCTTAGTTGATCTGAAATGAAGACAGATTCAGCAACTGCACGGCCTATTTCTCGCTTAAAATGTTTTCAGAAACACGTTTCGGTGAACTATTTTCGTAAAATTCGAGATCGTATTCCAAACGAGCCGCCATCTGGCCGCCATTAAGCTCGGATGTAAAATCTGCGAGAGCTAATACGCACGTGACGCGTTCGTCCAATCAGCTGCCGGTCGACGTCCCTGGTCCCTCCCCTTTCCGCTTTGTAGTCAAGATGGCGCAGGTTTAGTGTGCGTAGTGTCCATCGTTCTACACTGAACTTTTTGACTTTTTTTAGGGGGTCATCCGGGTACTTTCAGTGCTCTGACTTTTTCGTTATCTACACTATATACTTAAAACTAAGTGTGTGAAGTGTGCAAGTAGGCGATTTGAGACACAGCCTTAGACTAACATCAGGATCATTTCTGGGTCTACGAAAGAATTTCCCCAGAATGTCAGCACGTCCTTTGATTACTGCAAACAACTCTGATAAGCTGGATAGTCGTACTGCCCTCTAATACGGGCCAGGCGTGGCTAATCCACATTAATTACAGTTTCACTATACAACTTAATAGTGTCTGCTATCAGGAATTGATTCACAGCCAGCCTCATGTTGGCCTACATAAGTGTGTTACTGTGTACAGATTTTTAATTGGGGGGGACGAGAGAGGTGTAGTTATTTTATTATTAGTGCTCAGCATTGGCAGATTGCCGGAGTGTAGGCATACGGATCGGTATCCAGGGGAAACAGTTGGATTGTTACCACTCTAACCAATCAGCAGAGCCTTACTGGTGCTTTCACTACTCTTGCCTAAAGTCAGTGTTTCGCATCGAATTTTCAAAAATGTGAACACGTGTTTAAACATCTTTTCATTTCTGCTGAGTCCTGGGCGTTGATGAGAGGAATCAATGGTGTGGAAGCTATATTATTATTATTATTATTATTATTATTATTTTTATTATGTCAGTGGAAACCAAT